>JABWPP010000050.1:192966960-193526960 GCA_016920855.1 Puya raimondii | reverse complement strand
TATACATAAAAGCACCATCAGGATATTTATAAATACCATCAAACAACTAAAAATCCCACCACAAATTTGCAAAGGTTGCAAACAAACTATTTTAGAATTCCATCTAATCATCCTACTGCTGTTATTACCTTGGCAGTAATGTATTATCTATATCCAACAAAAGAAGCTCTGGATATTTTCTGATAACCTGAGGAAGGTGGTTGCTTGAAATGCCAAATTTGGTTAGGAATTCAATTTTCTTCTTGAGAGTATTATCGACGCTTGCAGCAAATATTTCTGGGCAGCGACATAAAATCCTCCCTATTTTTCTATGATCAAAACCCATTCCTTCCAAAAGAGAAACCACCTAAAAGAACAAAATATATTCAGGAGACATGAAAAAACATGCTATTTTAATAATGCATGAACAAAATTTCACATGCAGAAAGTATATGTCGCAAACTTTAACCAATGATAATTAAATAGATCATCAGACGATTCATACCTGAAGAAATTCATCAGGCTTTCTAAGTAACAACTGTGGACTTGAAGTAATTACTGGCACTAGCATTTTCTTAGTAACACCTAATTCACTAAATCGCTCCATGATTGACTTCATCTTTTGAGTTGAACAGCCCAATATGTGGGGCCAGCTTCTGACAGCTTTTTCAACAATCGACTTCAGAACCTGAAATCAAATGGCTTGTAAACAATTCACTAAAAGCAAATAAATGAGCAAGGCAAAGTAAAAAAAGAAAGGAAGAGGATTGCAATGTAATGCAAGTTTGCAAATATATAGAAAAGTATTACCAGCAATAAACAGAAACATACGTAAGTAGAAATTCTTAAACCTAGAGTGCAAGAAATTAGGAGAAATCTTCAAAAAAGAACCTGTTGCTGTATAGGCCCTTTGCATCTTAACACCCTGGGGTTTAAAGTGCTCCACTTTACCTCTGTAGTTATTGTTTTAGGGCATTAACAGTTTTATTAACCTAAACATGCTACAGTATGAAATGATGCTATGTGTGTACTAGAAAGATAAATGATGGTCACTTTATTGAACATTTTATCTGTTAGAATCTAGCTCCTGATTGAAATAGTAGACTGGAAATATCGAACAAAAAAAATACAAGCTAAACAAAATGTATAAATGTAAGAAAGAAGTCCTGTACTCCCACTGACTTTAAAAGGAATGTTGTTTGAATTGATGTTACCTTTTCTCCTTTGAAGTATGCAAGTATCTCTGTATAGTTCTCTTGAATGCTTGTTGAAAGAATCCATGGGTATTTCATCAACATACTAGCAATGTCTTTTTCTTCCACACCTGCCTAGAGCAACGAGACATTTGAAATGAGCCTAAGGACACCATGTAGAATGACTTGGAAAACTTCAAAACATGTCAAGTCAATTCTTCAGAAAATTATGATTTCTTGCCCAATCAAAAAAACAAACATCATAGTATCACATAAACGACCAAACAAGCATCAAACGTGAAATGGATATAGGTAATTTGATTTGCTGTAGGAACTTCGTTCTCAAAGGCGTCAATTGACAAAAAAAAATGGCATCTTACAAGTAAAAGGCGACATTCTCCATGATAAATAAAAATTTCCTTTATCCATACATAGAACATATCCTACAAATAAATCCAGAGAAGAAAATAGTTGAAAGGGCATCTTTTATTGATACCTTCTCGAGTGCGTGCATTCTTGGCTTGAGATCCCTCTCAATATCGTACAAAAAGATAGGAGGAAATGTCAGGAGAATAGCTGAAATCTCTGCCTTAGGAATACCAGAATCTTCTAGAAAATAGACCAAAGGTTCCAAATGCTTCCGCTTTGAACGTGAAAGAAGCCTTGGAAAAGATTCTATTAGGTACGGGAAGGAGGCATTTTCATGCCCCAACATGTTCAACCCTCCATGTCTTGCCTCCATCTGTGTGACCATGAGAGGTTAAATAGATAACATGTTTACACAAACTATATGCAAGAAAGGGCTTCTACATATACACCCTGCAAAATCATCTATTTCTTGTATACCCTCGGAAAATCAGAATTTCCTTATATACACCTCAATCTTGCAATTTCATATAAAAATACCCATGTCTTAAGTACAAGGATATGTATGTAAGATGTTAAGATTTTAAGGGCGACGTGGCATGCGCACATACGTACAAGAGATTGCGGGTGTGTATGTACACGTAAAGACCTCAAAAGATGGTGAGAATTCGAGAGAAATAGAAAACATGTTATGCAACAACATAGCAGCTTACCTTCTCAAAGAATGATAAAGTACTTTGGATGTCCTCATCTGCATGTATTGAAAGGTGTAGCATCATGCGTTTAGCATTTCTTCCTGTAAGTACCTCACTGCCACTGCTCGAAAATAACATCTCTTTTACAAACGTAACCTATAAATACATCTGCAATAATTAAAAGAGGGAAAGAACCATGCAATGACCAACCTAAAATCTTGGAAAATCATACCAATTCAGCACATCAAGCGAAATTTTCTTTGTGGGGACAAAACAGATGATACGACCTACAATTTTTACGAATGACAAGAAGCTTACCAAAAAATGATGTATTTTCTTTCCATAGAGGGCGGCATGATGGCAGGTGAAACTATGAAATTATTAATTTAAAAAGTAAGAGGAAATGAAAAGGCAAGACCCAATATCGAGAAAGCATGTAACCTACAGATTAAATGGCCTACTCTTGTCATTCATGATGTTCTAAATAGTAATTAAAAACAGAAATTTAGTTCCGACAGCCAAAGAGCCACATTCAGTTGGTCTTTCGGCCGAACCACCAAATTTTGCAAAATTCCATCATAGCAAGAAAGATGCTAAAATATCATAATAAGCAACACGATTCCATCGTCTCTTATCCCTGACTGGAAAAATGTCATCACCAACTTGAAGGAAAATGATAGCAAGAGCGGAAAGAAGCCTCAAACAGGGAAGGATGAAAAGAAGCAACGAAAACTATGGCTAACGCAAACTTTAGCCTCCTGATTCCCGTGTACAATACCCAGGAGAGAAGGAACGAACCGCTTAACCATTTAACTTGATGAATGCATACACTTACTGGTAATGTTAAGCAGGTAAAGCGTTCTATGTTTCACCCCCTTTTAACTTGGCATCTAAAGAAGCAGCACCCAGGCATTTGGTATTTGGCATGCAAATAGTCTAAGAGTATCTGATCTAGTCAGAAGCCAAAACGAGTGTCTACGACCCCGAAACCCGAAACTTTAATTTACACTTCTGCTTCTACTGCAGTAGACAGATTTTGCATTGGATCTTACTAAAAATTACTAGTTCTTTTCTAAACAACTCTACTCAAAAGCACTTCTACGGAAGCAATAACCACACTGAGGCCAAGCTTAATCTAGCAGAGAAAACCAATCAAATATCAAACCAATTCAATTTCAACTTGAAATAAGCATCAAGTTGAGAGCTTTACCTTATCGATGATCTCCGGAAGACTCTCCGACGAAAGATACCTCGCAATGAGCGTCGCCGAAGAGAGCTTAAGTCCGATACTCTCGAGAAACGGAAGCATCCCCTTATCACCTTTACTCTTCGCCATGTAATACACCTTGCTCTTCAAATCAAAGCTACTTAAATCCACCTTTTCTCCTCCCTCATCGATTCCAGAGCTCCACGAACCCCACAGGCCATGATCATCCAGCTCTCGAACGCTCGCCAAGAGCATGTCGACGTACTTCGGCGAGTTCGAGGAGATACGGATCGAATCCTCTTCGGAGGCTCCGAATTCGCGCAGGAGATCGACGAGGGCTTCCCGCGCCTCGTCGGCGGCGAGCGGGGGAGGGTTCCGGCCATGTGGGGCGGCGGAGGAGCGGGGAAGCGGGTTTCGGAAGCGGATTGGGCGGAGATTGAAGCGGGATTGGTAGGGTTTAGGGTTGGGAGAGGGATTGGGCGAGGAAGTGGGGGAGAAGGGGAGATTTGTGGGGCGGATGCGATGGATCGAAGGGGAGAGCGTTAGGGTTGATGGGGTTGGAGAGAGAAGCAGAGCTCGAGAGGCCATGGCTCCTCGATCACGTCTCCTCTTCGCTAGGGTTTGAGAAAAACCCTAAACCCTCGACCCTAGCTCGCAGTTGGAATCGGCGAGTAAATTGTACTTCAAGTCCCTTAACTTTGGTCTAATGTCTATTTGGTTCTTCATCTTTTAAGTTCAAAATGGGGATCCTATTTTTTTTTAAAAAAATTATTCTAATTTTGTCTATAATTTTAAGAATTTTTTTTGCATTTAGCCCCTACGGTGAACCATTCACCGTGTTTGACACGATAAATGGTTCACTATATTTCATTATTTTTCTACTATGTAATGGTTTAAAAAGAATACGGTGAATCATTCACCGTGTCCAAACACGGTGAATGGCTCGCCGTATTCAACTTAATCTAAACTGCCGTTCACGTGACGCTTGCGTGGCGGGGATATGGCTAATCTTTCAAATATAAATTTTGTGGGACTATTTGTAGGAAAAAAATTTTCTGAGGTGGCTAAATGCAAAAAAAGTCATAATTTTAATTATCAGACAACTCACTTTTTACAATCTATGCATATTTATCTTTATATATCTTTATATATCGATTTTTCATTGTATTTTATATTTTAATTATATCATTCTCTATTCAAAAATTGAGATTTTAAGTTAAAATTATTAGACGGATAAATTCATAGTGTAAAAATATGCAAATGAATTGGATATAAGCAAAACAAAATTATTTTGAAAGCAAGAATTGAAATAAAAAATATCATTAAAAATTATAAAGCTAAAGTGAAATATTGTTAAAAGTTATGAGAAATTAGCATTGAATAGAAACGCGAGGATCAAAATAAAATTCGAGATAACTTTAGGGGCTAGTATGAATATATCCAATTAAGCTAAGTTTCATGTTATTTCGATCGATTATTAGATATTGTACGGGGACCGTATAAAAAATTAAGAATTTCTACAGGCGTTTATTCGATAAAAAGCCCCTCTCTCTCCTCTCTCTCTCTCTCTCTTTCTCTCTCCTCTCTCTCTCTCTTTCTCTCTCCTCTCTCTCTCTCTCTACGTGCGCCTCTCTCTATCTCTAAACTCCTCTCTCTCCTCTCTCTCTCTCCTCTCTCTCTCTCTCTCTCTCGCGGCGACGCGAAGGGGGCGCTAGGGTTTCGACAACCTCTCCAACTTGCAGAGGCCCTGGTGAGGCGCTAGGGTTTCTAAGCGCTCTTCGATTCCCAGGTATTGCATCTTGTTAGGGTTTCGTTGCAGCTTCATCTAATCTTTTCTTCTTCTTCTTCTTCTTCTTCTTCTTCGGATCCCTGATACTCTGTTAGGATTGCATTAATCTACGTGATATGCTAATAATAATCCTACTATGGTGAGTGCCAATGGCGACTTTGAAACGAACAGCACAAGGGAGCTCGTTTTTACTTGCGAAGTGATTAGGGCTTTTGCTCCCTCTCTCTCTCTCTCTCTCTCTCTAGGTAAAAATGTATGAGGACCCCTTCAACTATAGCCCATTATGAAGTGGCCCTCTCAATTTAGTATTTTTTTTATTCACTCCCCCATAACTTTTGATTTTTTTTTGAATTGAATGATTTTGGTGAATTAAATTGGGGAATATTTTACTAAATTGATCAGTGATTCCATCAAATTTAGTGGTTTTAATCATGCTTCGTAAATGGAACTGGAACAAATAGCAGGTAAGTAGCTAATAGAGTTGTTAAATTAACAAAATTTTCGAAAAAATCAATTCGAAAAAAAAAATCAGAAGTTAAGGTGGCGACAATAAAAAATAAATAAATAAATTTGATGGGGCTATTTCTCTCACTTTTATCCTAATTTTCTATGATTTATTTCTCAAATGGAGTAGCCAATTCTTTAAGGCTTTAAGCCTAATGTAGGAACCAAAAGTAAGAAAGGTTTCCTAAGAAGAGAAGAACTTGAATGTGGACATTGCGGCATCTATTTCTAATGCCGGATCCTATATATTTCAGCTATTTTTCCTGCATTTTTTTAAGATAAAACATCCAAACCTTACCTGAACATTGGGTAAAATAATGTTCTGCCAAGTAACTGAATATTCTTTTAGGTTAAAGAATTTGATGTTAAAAAAAGGTTCAGCAGACCATAAAGTTCTGATAGGGATGTATGTAAATCAAACATACGGCAATATTAGGTAGTACAACCAAAGCTTTTGAAACTCAAGTATAATTGCAAAACACCCTATAGTTCAGCTAAGGTTTGTATGTTTTTTAGCTTTCTTTTATTTTGAATGTTTTGTGAATAATTGTGGCTTATTTATCTCATGCTCATTTTGTTCCATCTTTTTCTCCAGCGTAAACCACACACGAAGTAATGGCCTGGAGGGTGTTAAGGAAAAAGGTCAGCTTGTCGCCCTTTGACAATTATGTTAGATTTACTTCATAATTCACATGTAGATTTTAACCAGTGGGATAAAGTTTTTGTACACTTCATCTGTATCAAGCTTGGTCTGTTTACTGACTTTTGAAAAGGAAGTTAAACTATATATGCTTCTTCGTATATTGCAAGATTTACTTTCTGGAGAACTCCTTTTCTTTATGTTGTCAGTTGGACTTTTCCTATTAGAATTTGCCTGTTTCCTCTGTAGAGTCAGTTAATACACCAATGTGTAATTTGGTATAGCTAAAATTTGAATCTTTTGTTGGAAAAAATCTGATTGTTGAACTACCCTGAGATCACTCCTGTATAACCATCTATGCACACACATGCATGTACGCTTGTATACACATATCATTTGAAAATCTGAGCTCATCTATGCCTTTAAAAAACTTACAAAAATGCAAATAAAACTATACCAACTTCCCCTTTGACTGGTTAAATCTTCAAGATAAGATAGCGAATTTTTGTCAGAAGCTGCACTTTAGAGGGTTGCTTGGATTCTACAGTGGTATGCATATAAACTGATGATTTTGCCAGAGTATGCATGTAAAACCCCCTTTTAATTTATTTATGTGAGGACAATAAGAAAGCATATGTTATCAAGTGCAACTCTAAGGCTTTCCACTGATTAAATGAAGTGCTTGATCTGGAAGCGGGGTCTGATTTTCGTGTGGAGTTTTCTTGATCTTGTGCAACCTTTGGCCAGTTTACTTTTTTGTCATCCTGTAGATATTTCTCTTGTAATAATCTGACAATTGACTACTTAAACTGCTTTTGCTTCGAGGAAAAGTCATCCTTTTCTTTTGTTGTCTCTTTTACAGGGTTTCCATGCATATTTAATGAATGTCTCTTCCTTTACGACTCAGGGGTTTCCCTCCAGTTCTCTTAGAAATTTGCCAGGCGAGCTACTGAATACTTACTGGATTTAGCTATCAGAATTAAGCAATGATGTTATTTATTCTCCCATTAACACATATAATTCAAATAGCAGGAACATAGTCTTATTTGCTATATTATACTGTTTACTGTGTTGCAGATATTTTTATCCAACTTAGACATCGCGGTGCTGCTGGTTATAAGGTTTTGAGTAACCATTCCACTATCCGGTGTGTTCACCTGTGTGCTGCTCATTTAAATGTTTATTACATTTGTTCTTGCTTTAAATAAAATATATACTCTTTTTTTGTTTTACACGAAGTAATCATGGCATTTTGACTTTGAAAACTAACTCCGCTACCGAAATTGCGTTGGTGTGCCACCTTTATTACTTTTTTGTGTTATTAGAGTAGAGAAGAGCATTGGATACAGCTGCCAGTGCCAAACACATGGGAATGTTTTTACATCCTATCCTTTTGTAAATTTTTTGGTTGCAAAGTGGCGTTTGAGTAGTCAGTAGAGCTGTCCAAAGAAGATCTTAACAACATTTTAACAACTTTTAAAAGGAAGCTAGAAATATACACTTCAGATTTGAACCCCTGCTTTATACATGCCCGTAGTGGCTTCCTGCTCTTGTGAGAAACTCTAGATTTTAAATTATTAAACATTTGGCTTTTGCTTCTCAGGTAGACTAGTTGTTTCAAAGCCAAGCCAATAAGGCCATAATTATAACATAATGGAGAATCATGAAAATATGAATATTTCTTTAACATGTAACATCATAATGTTTGGGAGTATTACCACTGTTGCTCAAGTTAATTTAGAGATATAACTAAACTCTAAGCAAGACAGTAGACATCAGGATTTTATTATTATTATTATTATTGACAGCTAATGGGATGCAAACATTGTCGCGAGATTTTAGTTAGTCACAGTCCTTGTATAATTTGAGATTTCCGATCTGGATTCTTCTGCTGACATTCTTTACACTTACACTACTAAGATTACTTTTTCACCAAACTTCGGAAAGTGTGCATATCCCTTCAAAGTTTGTATTTGCAAACATACCAGTATACCACTTAGAACCTCACTTATTTCAGTGCATGCCTCATCTAGAAATATCTGTACAAAAAGAGTTTTTCCATATTTGCAATGGACAGGCATGAATACAATGAATTACAATTTTCAGGGTCTCATATGCAAATACCAATTTTGCTAGGGTAGTGCAGTTTCACATATTTGCAGGGGGTATATATATGCAAAAGACCATTTTTGTACCATTTTTCTTGGACTGAAATTGTGCTGACATTTGGTGACAATGTTTCCTTAAAATAGGAGCTTTCATGCAAGTCTCGATCTGTTAGCATGGAGGAGGCAAAAGGAAGAAGCTCCTGGCTTAAAAATGCCCAAAAAAGAGAAACGAGTCAGAAAAGAAAATAGGACCCAAGCACCTGTTGAAGCACCATATGTTCCCCCGAAACCAAAATTACCTACCAAATCCTCTCCAGATAAAACCATTGAAATTTTTGAAGGAATGACAATACTTGAGCTCGCTAAGCGAACTGGTGTAACTATCAGCGCAATTCAAGATATACTCATAAATGTTGGCGAAAAAGTTGACTCGGAGTTTGACGCCATCAGCATTGATGTTGCTGAGTTGGTTGCGATGGTATGAGTCAACTTCCCCTTTTTTTTCGTTACTTGATTTGCTGAAAACTGTTACTAGCTTGATCAATTTGCCACGATTTCTTATGCTACAAATAATGTTCAAATTTTGATTATAATGAAAAGGTACAAATGTATAGAGACCTCCTAAGCTATAGTCCATCTTGAAGTAGACTCTCAACTTTATTTCTTTTGATTGACATCCCTTGCTAGTTTTGATTACTGACTTCTATTGGTTGAATTAGTGATTTCGTGTAAAATTAATGTTTCTATTAGCTAACGGTTGATATTTGTTAACCAAATCTACAGTTTTGTCGGATAAAATGGCATGCAGGGTGAAATTAATGGGATCCTCACTTCAGTTTACGGAATAACTCAACTCAAAATAAGCATAAGTGGAGAAGACTTGAGGGATCTATTTGAAATTGGTCTGTAGTTGAGGAGGTCTCTCTCTATACAGTTTAAACAAATAAAAACTTGGCCCTTTTATCAATCTCTGCCATGCTTTTCCTTTTAAAAAATGGGATATTGGAATCATATTTATTATTGCATTTATCATTTCTTTCATAGGAAGTAGGGGTCAATGTTCGAAGGTTACACTCTGACGAAGGTGCGGTGCTCCAACCGCGACCGCCTGTTGTGACAGTTATGGGCCATGTTGATCACGGCAAAACCTCGCTACTCGACTCCCTACGCCAAACATCCGTTGCAGCCAAGGAAGCTGGTGGGATTACCCAACACTTGGGTGCTTTTGTTGTCAGCATGCCGTCTGGCGCCTCCATCACGTTCCTAGACACCCCAGGTCATGCCGCCTTCAGTGCCATGCGGGCGAGAGGGGCTGCCGTCACCGATATAGTAGTGCTTGTTGTTGCAGCTGATGATGGTGTCATGCCTCAAACCTTGGAAGCCATTTCCCATGCAAAAGCAGCTAATGTTCCGATCGTGGTCGCGATAAACAAGTGCGATAAGCCAGCAGCCGATCCTGAAAGGGTGAGGATTCAGCTTGGTTCAGAAGGGGTTTTGTTAGAGGATTTGGGCGGTGACGTGCAGGTTGTTGAGGTTTCTGCCGTGAAAAGAAGTGGTTTGGACAAGTTAGAAGAGGCTTTGCTTCTGCAGGCTGAGATGATTGACCTTAAGGCCCGAATTGATGGGCCAGCACAAGCCTATGTGGTGGAAGCGAGACTCGATAGGGGTAGAGGCCCATTGGCTACTGCTATTGTCAAGTCAGGGACTTTATTGTCTGGGCAGTATGTTGTTGTAGGTGCGGAGTGGGGGAAGACGAGAGCGATTAGGGATATGGCGGGGAGAGTTATAACTGATTCTGCACGCCCCTCAATGCCAGTTGAGATCGAAGGGCTGAGAGGTCTTCCGATGGCTGGTGACGATGTTGTTGTTGTCGATTCTGAAGAAAGGGCAAGAATGCTTAGTCAAGGGAGGAAGAAGAAGTTGGAGAAAGATAGGGTTAAGAAAAAGATTAACGAGGAGAAGATGGAGGACGAGCCAGAAAATTCAGAAGAAGAGGCTGTTAAAAGGGTTGAGTTGCCGTTTATTGTAAAAGCTGATGTACAAGGTACTGTTCAAGCAGTTACGGATGCATTGAGAAGTCTTAATAGCCCTCAGGTACTTGCTAATCGTGCTAAACTATCCAAACTCTGTGTGAAAGATATTGATCTTATTTAATATTTCTGGTACTAATCATCAGTACATTCTGTGAATAATTTTATAACCTATTGGTCATTTTAAGAGTGATACTGGAGTTTTAACAGATGTTATTTATTACCTAACCTTTTGTTACTCTTAGTTTCAGAAAATCTGTCGAGTTCTCTCAGTATTCTAGGAGTTTCTGTCAAAAAGTTTTAGATTACTCCATTAAGTAACAGAATTTTGGTTTAAAAGTCACAGAATATTCTCTCAAAAAAGTTTCCAGTACTGTTATGTTCTGAGAAAAAGGTACTCAAACATGCTGTACCATTATGTAGGAAGACCGAAAGGTTTAAAGTTCAGACATCCGGTCTAAACCTTTTCTGATACATGGCTGTTCTCTGAGGTTTGGTTCGTTTTCTTTGTTAGTGTCTCGTAGTCTTAGCTTAGATATCGAACATTTCATATTGCCGTTTATCTTATAATGGATACACTATTTTGAGTTGAATAGATGTATGGTGAAGGTTTTGCATGTTCACATTTTCTAACTGATTATCAAGATCGAGTACTGGTAATCCATATCTCATTAGTCTTTTGTGGATAATTGTTTATATAATTTATTCTAGGTTTTATTATATTTTCTGCTCCTTATGGAGCCATGGAAGCAAGCATAGAAGCATCTTTTTGTGTTCGAGCGTGCTAAGAAGTACACTGCTTTTACGCATTTTGTACGGAAATTTGTTTTCCTTGTTTGATTTGTCTTTATGTCCAGGTTTTTGTGAATATTGTTCATGTTGGCGTGGGGCCTATAGGCCAATCTGATATTGATATGGCCCAAGCTTGCGGCGCATGCATTGTTGGTTTTAACATTCGCGATCCTCCAAACGCCATCAGTCTTGCTTGCAATCAGGCCAAAATTAAGGTAATCATTTGATTCTGTTGGTATAATTTTCACATTTCTGGCTGCTTCTGCTACTCATGTTGATTTTCATAGTTGTTTTAGGAATCTGAAACTACTATGATGAGAAGGTATTAATGTAAACTGGTAGTTTTCGCAATACAAATGAAGATTAATTGCTTCGGAAGATTGGCATTGATTGCTTATCATTTCTGCAGAGTTAAAGAAGTTTGAAGCGTATGATGTGGCTGGAATTAGGTTTTCTTTTTTTTTTATCCCTAGTCTGATCTCATTGTCATTTTTTTTTAATTGTTTTTGTTTCAGATATGCCTGCATAGGGTAATTTACCATCTCTTGGAGGAAGTCGGCAATCTGATTGTTGAAAAGGCACCGGGGACTTCCGAGACTCAAGTAGCTGGTGAGGCCGAGGTTCTAAGTATCTTCGAGCTCAAAGGCCGCAGCAAGTCGAAAGGGCCGGATGTCAAAATCGCGGGTTGCCGGATAACAGACGGCCGCTTCACTAAATCCGCGACGATGCGGCTATTGAGGAGCGGAGAAGTGGTTTTCGAGGGTTCATGCGCGTCTCTAAAGCGGGAGAAGCAGGATGTCGAAGCTGTCGGAAAGGGTAGCGACTGTGGATTGGTTATCCAGGACTGCGAAGATTTTCGTGTTGGGGATATTATTCAGTGCTTGGAACGGGTGGTCAGGAAGCCTAAGTTTATTACTTCGGAGAGCGGTGCGGTCCGGATAGAATGCTGATTACCTGCAGGATTCCCATTCTTTTACATATACGCCCCTGCAGTCATGCAAAAGTGCTCCAGATGCTTCTGCAAAGTTGGTATTTGCCATGGGTATTCATGCAACAATCATTTTCACACCTATGGAAGCAAATGCAAGTAAAGACATTTTTTAGGGGCACGCGCGCAAATACCCACTTTGCTAGGGTATTTGCAGTGTTTATATATGCGAAAGGCCTCTATATAAACTAAACCTCTAGGAAAGAACATCCAATTCTTCTCAGTTATATCACTATTTATTAACTTTTTTGCTACCACCTTCCCCTCAGACTCTGATAGGTTTGAACTGTCTTCATGTCTCAATGTGTTCTTCAAGTTACTCATCTTTTTTCCCTCCTTATACAGATATAGAATATCGACATGTATATTATGATAGATATATTCAGGTTTTTGGGAGGAAAATTAAGCATCCTCTTGAGTTTTGTTAGGTTTCTAGTAATAATTTAAATTTACTTCACAGCAATTTTGGCTTGTATAAACCATTGTTAATGATTATCAACTCTTTCTATCTGTGCGCTTGCCGATACATTCTGTTTCGAAGTAAGGCTTGAATAACAATTTTGATCAGTTAATTGAGTTCAAGTAAGTAAGTTTTACCTTGTAAGAACTGTGTTTACTCTTGAATTTATTTGAAATTTAATGGGGTCTTTCTCTTGAATCATGTGATATTGCAATTGCAATTGTAATGACATTTTCTTTTTTGTGTAAGTTACACTTTTATTTATGCTTATTACTTCTTTTTTTTTTTGGAATTATTGAACTAAAACTACTAGAGCTTATTGGTTATTATTATAGTTTAATGCCGCAAAAAGATTTTAAGCTTTTTCTACTTGCAAATGTGTTTAGAGGTGGTCGTCGCTGAAAGCAGAAATAAAAGTTCGGCCAAATTGGCACTTAATAAGTGTCAGTTTGGCCAAATTTTCTCGTGGCCTTGGCTTTACTTCTACTTTTGCTTTTCGCTAGCACCGAATGTTTGGCAAATAAAGAACTCTGAAAATGGGCTCGCAGTGCGGACTTTTTTATAAAATAATTTTGTAAAATTTTATAATTTGCGAAATAATCGTATCAAATTTTTATTTGGCAAATCATTCACCGCATTTAAAAAAAAAAAATTAAGCCTTCTAAACACGGTGAACGATTCACCGCCTTTAGAAGGAGGTGAGGGGAGGGAAAGGAAAAGTGGTTGTTGAATGGATATGTATAGATAAGACGGTGAGTGATTCACCGCCTTTAATAACCGTACGAGATATTCTGAATGCGGTGAATGATTCACCGTCTTTAGAGGATTAGTTTGTCACATACAAATTTAAATTATAAAATTTTGAAAGATTATTTTATAAAAAAATCCTCGCAGTGCGAACCCTGCTTACAACGTCAAGAAGCTGTTTACTATATATTACATAATTTATTCCTTATATAGATAAATATATTATATATATAACTAAATATTTTATTTTCATAACTAATGTATCGGGCTTTCGGGCCTGGGCTGTGCTTGGACATGTCCAAATAGGTCCAAAACTTTTTCGGGTCTAAATTTGTAAGCCCGGTTCCAACCTAAAGTTATAATTTTGGGTCCCAAAATCCGGCCCATATACCCGGGCCCAGTTCCACCCCTACTGCTTAGCCACTCCGTATATGGTGCTCGTGGTGATCGTCCCTTTTTTTTCTTTTTTTTTTTTTCTCCTTCCCTTATTGTGCTACTCCATTTCTATCAATTTCGTAAGTCAAGTGAGTTTTTTCATACATATCACTCAAGGAGTTGATGATTTCAACCCGACGGCTTTGATTTTGTCTGCAACTTTTTGAAAAAGGGAAGTGTTCTTAACACTGTAGGGCATAAGCATTTTTTCCGTAGCTCTTACCTCTTTTATTGTGGATATTAGGGCCAGTGGTAGTGTTTTTGTGCTGTGTTAGCATGATTCCAATATTGTACTACATAGATTGGTCCAAAGGGGGTGTTGATGGTGGATGAGAAGAGACTAGTAGTAGTAGTATAACTACTAAGTATTAGTTACTTACAAATTAAAAACTCTACTAAATTACCCTATATAGTGAGAATTAAATCACTTAAAATTTTGTTTTTCCTAGTTTTATCTAGGATGGAAACTTTTGATTAACTTTTTTTTTATTTTTATAATGAATAATCATTGTAAAGAAAACTTTTCCAGTTCTCAGGGCTTGTTTGGTCCAACTACCTCGCCCGCATTCGTATAAACGGGGCGTGGGCAGTTTGCAACTGCTTGGCGCTCTACTTCAAGAGAAAAATTTTAAAATGCACCGAATATATTGGCGACGTGACATCACCAACCAATCAAATAACTCCTTTTTAGAATTATATGTCCCATCATGATTATAAAAAAAAATTATTATACTTTTTTTTTCCAAAAGGAGAATGTTGTGGCACCCCGGACTTCCCAGGGGGTCATCCATCCTAGAACTACTCTCGTCCTAATACGCTCAACTCTCTCAACCTCTTGGACCTAGCCACCACCCAAAATGCTTAAGCCGGATTGAGAGGTTAGTCCTATTATATTTTTTATATAGGACTTATCTGGGGTCTCACAGATGTGATTGACTTGTTATTGATGATGTGGTGCAAGTGTGAGACAATAGACTTCCTCGCTTCAAGAAGCTTGCACAGCATGCCATGGAGCGCAATACCAGTACATGCCACAATTTAAAAAGTTCGAGCCAGAAATTGCAACAAATTAAAATTTGAGAACCAAAGCGTCGCGCACATTAATAATTATAGGACCCAAAGTGTAATTTAGCCTTCGTTATATGCATATTGAGAATTTATATTGTTCAAAGAAGTTCAAAGAAGCATTTTTCTGTTCCTGCAAAGTAAAGCATGAATATATTTATAGAGCTAACAAAGTAGGGAGCATTTAGTTACCATCCATGTATAAAAAGAAGATTCAATACATGTAGCATGATACATGAAGTCATGGACCTTCCATTAAGTTAAAGAAAAGCTCATCAAAAGATCAATTTCATTAAGATACCCTACTAAAAAGCCTGAGAAACAGAAAGGGGTGACCCAATGCACAAAACTTACTATCCGAAGGGCGAATCGTACGCAGCATTACATTACTCCGATTCACCACGAGAGGCCACCGCTTCTGTAACTCAAACCCATGATGATATGTGTCGCAAACGGAGCAACATTCGCGCGATGTAAGAGTTGGTTAAAATCGCAAAAATCTATGGGGGGCAGTGAATCCTCACTACAAGGAAAAGTTACTGCTTGTCAGAGGAATTGATAAGATCGAATGAAAATCGTACTACAACAGAGGGAAGATTCTATTCTTCTTCGTAAGCTATCTCATCGTCGCCGTCGTCTAGCTCGGAGCTGTCAGCCCCTCCCATGAGGGATAGGAATACAAGAACCGCGACTAACTGTGCTGCGAGGAAATACTTTGCTCTTCTTCTGAACGTTTTCTCTTCCTCTGTTCGCTCCCTTCTGGCTTTCGGCTTGGGCTTAGAGCCTGGAGAAGCAGTTTAGTGAGGCCATTATAGAATGGAGGAAGTAGAGAAATGCATTGGATGAAAAGTCGATTGATCTAAACACTTAATGAACCTAAAATATCTGACGGAAACATCAAGATATGCAATAAAGTAACTCCAAAAAAGAAAGTAATTTCGTGCAAAATATTTTTGCAGATAAATAGGTTATGTTAGGCTGAAAGAATCTGAAGATCTGAAATGTTTTTGTAGATAAGTTAGCTGCAGATGCTAAATTGATTTTTGAATGGTTCAGGTGCATGCATCAAATTAAAACATTAACAAGTGCTTTTTCATAAAATTAGCAATTATAAAAGGGTTTTTCATTTCACGCATACCTAGCAAATATGCCAAAATATTATGCAAGTACCGCTGCAAAGTTGCCATTTGTGGGCCTTGTTTATTAGCGAACATGTCCTGCCAGGGGGTATCTACGCAAAATCATTTTGGTATAGATACCCCAGGCACGGCATGCGGCAAGTAAGCAAGGTTTTTGAGGTACACAAGTATTCAAGGGTATTTGCGCAATCTTACATATTTCTAGGGTGTGTGTATATATATATATATATATAGGAAAATTCTTAAATAGTTAATGCTTTTTAACTTACTCCATCCAGGGGAGGCCCTTCTTCTCGGCGTCGATGATGTTGATGTTTCGAATGGAGGTCTTGGTAGTGATGATGACGACGATGATGATGAACCAGTCTCCAACAAATCAACCTTAAGATGTTCAGCGTATTTTACTAGATTCTCGTGCTTCAATAGATTGCTCCTAAGCACAGAGGTATCCTAAACGAGAAGATTATTTTAGGAATAAAAAAACAAGAAATCAGATAACCGGAAATGGAGGCTAAAATCGAAAACTGAATATGACGGCCAAATACAATTTTACCCAGTTTTATGCTTTAGGAGTATTGGAATTTTATGAAGTTCGGTCTGTACAGGTTTTGATTAGAGTAGATTGAAGCCCCATCCATACATTTTGCAATCAATAGTAGACTAGTAGTGCTTTATGTGATGTTTGCTTTGCAATGTCTTAATGAATAGGTATAAGAGGACTCTCCAACTCTCAACATAATTAATTTTTCATTTCTAAATAGTTTTAGTTATCTAAAAAAAGAAGAACTAAGTAGATTATCAATTGGGGTCCAGGGGTCCAACAATAATGTTGGACTGTTAAAACTTTTCAAAAATATTTAAAAATTAGTATGTAACTGAACCCCCCAAAAAATAAACTAGTAGCCTACGAAATAAGATGATATCTGTAAATAGAAATCAGGAATTTACCGGCAAAACGTGGAGGACAAAAAGCGCATGTCCAAGGAAAAGAGCATCGACTTCTGTGGGCCTGTGTAAAAGGCGAGTTAACATTGAATGAAATAATACTTGGTCATTAACCATTGCATTTCAATGACATCAACTTTTGATAGTGAGAAAAAGAATTAAGAATTAGACAAAATCCCGACAATTCGCAAATACCTGTTGTCGAAGAAAAAGACCTGATCCCCTAACCTCATAGACAAAGCATCGTAGGCTGAATTCGCATTCCTATAAATCTGTTGCATGAAGAAATCACAACTGAATCATTATAAAGTTACTTTATTATGACACTTCTTGAAAGCACAGGAGACACTTAAAAAGACATTAGACAGAACAAATTAAGATATGGAGATCAGACAAAATGGATACAGATCATCCATGGATAATCATAGATGACAATTAAGCAAGCTTTTCCATGCCTGCAGAATGACTCGCTTTGAAGATAGCAATTGATATCTCAGACAAAAGATAACAAATTGTAGGGGTTTTTATGTATATATTACGAATTTATCTATTTACTCCTTATTAATTTAAATTTTCGTATATTTCCCTCAAAATGCAGTTTCTTCACAAAAGATACCCTTAAATTGGGAGTCATCCAATTATGGGGGAAGCTGATTTTACACTAAAAAAATCATATCAAAGGGAGAATATTTTCTAGAAACAAGGGCATATGTGTAACAAATAATGGTTCCAAAAAGCATATACGAAAATTCGAATTTTGCAAGGATACACATATATATAAAAGTAAACAGATAAGTTGGTAAGTGTGTGTGTGTGTGTGTAAAATCTCATAAATGAATAGTATTTCTGTTATAAAGGAAAGTAGGACAGAGACCTCTTCCTCTTTGTCTTCAGCATTGAGCTTTGTTATACCGAGTAGTTGTTTCACATCTCTAGATTTTTTCCAGTGAAGAACCTTTCCAATTGGCCAAGGAAGATCAGAGAAGTATATTTTATGGGCAACACTTCGATCGATGGCCACCCATAGTTCATACTGCACTGCATCCGCAAGCCATGAAGTGATCATCGCTTTCGTAGATAACAATTCAGGAATTAGATGGCTCGCAAGTTTTGAGCTGTCAAGGTCCACGATTTTGTCTTCTTTTAAGCATTCGATCACCCCTCCTCTCTCACTGTTGAAAGCCACATAATCGCCGTACTCAACATAAGGAATATGATCTGCATAATAGCAAAATATAAAAAGAGAGATTAAGACCCCAAACCCACTTGGGCAAAGAAAAAGAGAGAAAAATTCAAGTGCTGTCACTCATTTGCAATCCTAGTCCTGGGAGTAAAACAAACAAAAATCATGTGTGGACTGACTTAGAGCTTGTTTGGCCCTGTTGGAGGGTGCAGTGTCAATTGATGGAGTGCCAGTTGAGTAGTGATATTAGAAAAGCATTAACAGCTAGTTCGTCAAAAATATCTACAACAGCTTCTCTGTCGCAGAAGCAGAAGCTCAAACAAAGCTTACACTAGAATAATATTTTAGCTTGTTGCCACAATAGAAGCTCCAAAATTCTCTGTTTGCCAAATGCTATAGAGAGGTGGCTGCAGCTGAAGCAGAAGGAGTAGCTAGGCCAAACAAGCACTTACTGGGTAAAAGGTAAGCCTAGAGCGTCATAAGAACTGTTCAGGGAGGATTACATAGAATCTACCTGGTTAATCAGTTCAATGTATGCTCACCAATCACCATAAATAGTGCCTAGGTGTTAGTTCAATGTGAATGGACCATATAGTAGATAAAGAAGCAACCGCTTGAAGTCATTCATCTCTTGTAGAATATAAACCATCTAGGCATGAAACATAGATGACTATCTACCTGGACACTTCAAGTTAACTACTATACTAAATCGGCAAAGCTTCAATTTTGATTTCATTTCGTCATTACTATGTTTGATTGTTTTATTAGCATACAATCTCATATTACAAATTTCAGTAAATGATAGAGTAATCTGTATTCTTTTATCTCTTGTTGTATCTTCAAAGTTTTCCCTACTTACTAAATTTTAAGATAACACTAACATAATACATCGGCAACATAACCTTAACCCAGAGTTATCTAAGTTATTTCTTACTTTTTGGGTTGTATTCAGGATTACTTTTTTGAGTCCTTGGATCAAATTGGTAGATTTTGAGTGACAATATTCAATGATGTACAGGGCTTTCGGTATAGCACCTATTTCTACATATTAATAATTCGATATTTAAATAAAAGCCTGATCAATAATTACTTTTGGAAACTTTGGGGAATAGGAGATAGAGGAAGTAAGTAGGCAACATTACCTTTTCACACTTAATTTAACCGCAAGAAGATCAAATACTGCTACAACACATACCGCACAAATATTCCGAGTGATACAGAAACATTACATTAAATACTTGGCATGCAACAAGTACATCAAAGATTAAAGCACAAAGACATCATTTATAGTACATAGGAAAAAGAAAAATCCAAACAAACTAGCATCTGGAAAGGAAATGTCGAACACAACGATTGAAGGACGTGTGGGCCAATAGAGCTAGGCAGGGAAAGAACTAACAATTTAACAACATTACATCACTCCGCAAGTAACAAAGATCAAATTTTACTAAAACCCACAACACACACATATCAAATATACCCAAAATACAACTATCCACTAAGAGACATTACATCAAACACTTAAAAGGCGATAAGAAAATCAAAAAGAAAATACAAAAATGCCTAAAAATAAATGAATTATCCGGAAACCAGCATCTAGGGTAGGAGAGATTGAGCTCGAGATCAAAGGACACGTAGCCAATCGGAGGCGGAGCTAGACATCGAACGCACTAAGTATTTGACAACACTACACTATGCCACAAGTTATTAAACTACTAATAAATGATCACAAGTTTTGCTAAAACCCACAGCATACACACATTACATCGAATACTTAGAGGGCAATAACTAAACTGAAGACAAAACACACAAATTCCTTAAAAAGTAGAGAAAAAAAATCCAAAGAAACCCGCATCTGAGTAGGAGAGGTCGAGCTCAAGATCGAAGGAGACCTTGGCCGATCGAAAGCACTAAGTATTTAACAACATTACGCAATTCCACAACACATTAACCTCAACGAGATCAAATTTTGCTGAAACCCACAACAAATACACATCAAATAGACCAAAAATCGCGGCTCTTCGCACTGATAACACAAAAAATTCACAAAATAAGGGAAAAAATCGGAACGAACCAGCATCTGGGTAGGCGAGATCGACCTCAAGATCGAAGGGGACGCGGGCCAATCGGAGGTAGAGGTACACGGGGAGGCACGATGGGCACGCGGTGGGGAGGCCGAATCCACCCTTCCTCGCCACGAGGACGAGGCGGCGCCGCCCCTCCTCCGCCGCCTCCGCCGCCGCCGCCTCCGCCGCGCTCTTCGCGGCGTCGCCCATGGGATTGAGATCGAGAGAGGAGGTGGAGACGAGGGTTTGGATTCGAAGAGGGTTTGGGGGAGGAGGAGGAAGAAGAAGAAGAGGAGTGTGGAGATGGAAATGGAATTTAATTAAAAATAAAATAAAAGGAGAACGAAAAAGAGAGAAGGGGAGTTTTGGTAGGGTTTTTGGTTGGTGAAAATTGTAAGGAAGCCCCTCAACTACAGTATAATTTGAAAGTACACACCCAATCTTTTTTTAGTGTAAACTTCAATTTGTAGTTTAACACGTTTTAAGTTTGTTGTTCTACGGTTCAAAAAAGTACACTTAATTATTTTATAAAATTATTACAATTTTCCAAAATTATAGTTAACTATTCTATAATTTTATTATGACTCATTTTTGTTAAGCTATATGATTTTTAAATTTTTATTTTAGTATTTTTAACTTTTAATTTTTTAAAACAAATTTAAAAGTTGTTTTATAGCTTATAATTTAAAATTTAAATCTCATTTTAGTATTTTAACTTTTAATTTTTTAATTTTTGTTTTAGTATTTTAACTTTTAATTTTTTAAAAAAATTGAGACATTTGGTGGCTTTTCTTTTATAAAATATGGGTATATGACCACATTCAAAATTGCTTAAAGTTATTAAATTTCTTAAATTCAATTAAAAATTTTCAAAATTTAAGAAATGTTAATAAAAGAAGTTATTATATTCTATTTTATTAAATTACTTTATGAAACATTATTGAAAATATATTTAACCCAAAAATCTTAATCTCATATCAAATACACTTGGGCTTAAACCATCTTAGCCCATTTTGGTCCAAAATTAATCCAATAAATCGAGGCCCAAAAAAGCCCAATAAGGCCCATCAAGCCATTGTTCAAAAACCCTAGTTTTTACCTTGGTTTTAGGAATTAGAAGCTTTTGTCCAATGAGGAAAAATGTTTCTTTTGTTTTCGTAAAAAATAATATTACATTATGTAGATCGCAACTAGGGGTGGCAATCCAGCTCGCTGTTCGCGAGGCAGCTCGTGTTCGACTCGAAATGAGCTCGAGATCGAATCGCTCGTTTAGTAAACGAGCCGAACACGAGCTGAAATTTTCAGCTCGTTTAATAAACGAGCCGAACACGAGCTGGGGTCAGCTCGTTCGTGTTCGGCTCGATAACAGCTCGAATATATATATATATATATATATATATATATATATATATATATATATATATATATATATATATATATATATATATATATATATATATATATATATATATATATATATATATATATATATATATATATATATATATATATATATATATATATATATATATATATTATATATATATAAATAAAAATAATTATATATTATATATAATATAAATTTTTATTATTTAATTTTTCGCCCAACCTAAATATAAAGCTCAACTCAATTATAAAATGGTTCATTTATATGTAAAATTTCAACCATCAGATCAAAGATCTTATAAATATATTTTTCATATATATTTTCTTTCTAATTTTTTTAAAATTTTATTCATGAGCCGGCTCGTATTCGGCTCCTTTTTAAATAAGCCCGAGCACGAGCCGAATTTTTCGGCTCGATACTTAAACGAGCCGGCTCGTGTTCGGCTCGTTGACACCCCTAATCGCAACTATGTTATAATATAATTTCTGGTCTTATCAAAAAATGCAGAAGCATATCTCTATATGCTTTCGGCCCGATAGCATTAGATAGTTTTGAATAATAAACGAGCCCTTAGTTGTAAATTAAACAGATTCGCAGAATCAGTAGGAACCGTTGGATTCGGAGGGTCCACACTATACACTGTGTGGAGCCTTTTGATTCGACGGTGTCGATCAGCTTGGCGAGCCTTATTATTAGTTCTATAATCAACCAAAATAATCCTTTTCTTATGAAATAATTTCTCTAGTTACTACAAGAGAAATAGAATGTGAACATAGTTAGTTAATTCGCGAATAATTCACGAATTATTCGCGAATTATTGAAAATCCGAATTAAACGGTCCGTATACGAATTTTTTGCAAAAAAACGAAATTATTCGTGAATTTTTTGGCCAGCCGAATTATTCACGAATTATTCCCGAATTATTAAAAATTTGAATAAAAAACTTATAATTTTTATGTTTAAATATAGATTATTTTATATTTTATATTTAAATATGAGTTCTCTGTTCATTCGCCCCCAAATTTTTTTTTTTTGTATATTTTATAATTAATTATGGGCTATTTTAATATATTTCTTACTTAATTGTTTATATGCCATATTGTATAACATAATTCTCTATAAATTTTTTTTTTATTTAACCTACTTTATTTTGTAGCTTTCTATTCTTAAGAATTATAATTATTTACGATAGTAGTATAAATCTAGAAAAAAATTTAAGTTTAATAGGCGAATTTTTGATCCCGAATTTTTAATTGATGAACGTATAATTTTCGTATAAATCGCGTATCCGAATAATTACCGAATCTATTTTTTAAGCCGATTTTTTCAATGAATTTAAAAATTAGGAGACGAATTTTATACATATTATACTCGTACCGAATTTTTGCCGAATCCGAATTAACTAACTATGAATGTGAATATTTTCTAAGATCAGTTTGCCGAATCTAAAGATGCATATTGGTATATGACACATAAGAACTAGGGGCAATTGCTTATATACCCCTGAAAAATTCTCAATTTTCTAATTTACCCCTCTTACGAGGCTAATATTGAAAATACCATTTTTACGTTCCAACCTATTTCCAATATACCCCTAGAGTTAAAGTCTGTTAGTGAACTGTTAGCAATAGCCGTTATCTCTGTAAAATTACTATTTTGCCCTTTCAAATATACCCTCCTACCATAACCAATTTTTCTTATTTGCCCTCAAGTCAGGGGCAAAAGAAGTATTTTGATTTTGGTCTTTTCAAATATACCCTTCTACCATCATTAATTTTTCTTATTTGCCCTTAAGTTAAGGGCAAAAGAGGTATTTCGATTTTTTTTCTTTAATTCTGGTAGACATTTAACTCATGTTTAATCTAAGTTAACTTAACGGGTGGTAACTGGAGGAGTACTTTTGAATAACGGAGGAATGTACGAGGGGTATATTGAAAAGAAAAAAAAAGTAAGGATAAATGAGATATTTCCTAAGTTTTGAAGAGTATATAGGCAATTATTCCTAAGAATTATTACTGCGACTCTGCGAGTCAAAAACTAACACATTGCATCTAGTATTTGAGTCGCAATCCGACCCAATAAAAAATTGGATTTCGGGTCGTCGACTTGGCATAAGTCCATTCCAAAATCTAACCCTAATTCTAGAACACAAATGCTAGTACCAACTACCAAGTAGGGGTGTCAACGAGCCGAACACGAGCGAGCTCGGGCCGGCTCGTGTTCGGCTCGTTTTATAAACGAGCCGAACACGAGCCGGCTCGTTTAAGTATCGAGCCGAAAAATTCAGCTCGTATTCGGCTTGTTTATTAACGAGCCGAACACGAGCCGAAAACGAGCTGTCTCACGAACAACAAGTTAAAATAATTAGAAAGGATATATATAGAAAAAATAAATCTATGAGATTTTATCCATTAGACTTTGATCTAATGGTTGAAATTTTACATATAAATAATTTTTTTATAATTGAGTTGGGCTTTATATTTAGGTTGGACTAAAAATCAAATAATAAAAATTTATATTTATATATATAATTATTTATTTATATATAAATATAAATAATATAAATATTAAATATATGTATTCGAGCAGTTATCGAGCCGAACACGAGTGAGCTGACCCCAGCTCGTGTTCGGCTCGTTTATTAAACGAGCTGGAAATTTCAGCCCGTGTTCGGCTCGTTTACTAAACAAGTGATTCGATCTCGAGCTCATTTCGAGCCGAATATGAGCTAACTCGCGAACAACGAGCTGGATTGCCATAGAATAAGTCTCTCTCTTCTCTCTACAACTACAAAAAGTGTGGACACATATCCCCCTTTGTGTAAATAAAGGATAGATGATTTAGTGGAGAGAGAATTATTGGGAACTTTTTATAAGAAGGAATTGGATTCTTTGACCTCCATCAAAACATTGTGGAATTTCTTTGAGATATTCTCATGCAAAAAAAAAAAAAAGGTTTTCATAAAATTACAATCATTAGGTTACTCAAAGCCCAAATTTGACTTCTCTTGGTACTAGGGGTGGCAATCCAGCTCGCTGTTCGCGAGCCAGCTCGTGTTCGGCTCGAAATGAGCTCGAGATCGAATCGCTCGTTTAGTAAATTCACCGAACACGAGCTGAATTTTTTAGCTCGTTTAATAAACGAGCCGAACACGAGCTAGGGTCAGCTCGCTCGTATTCGGCTCTATAACAGCTCGAATACATATATTTATATTTATATATATAAATAAATAATTATATATATATATATATTTATTTATTATTTAATTTTTAGCCCAACCTAAATTAAAGCCCAACTCAATTATAAAAAACCAATTTATATGTAAAATTTCAATCATTAGATCAAAGTCTAATGGGTAAGATATCCTAAATTTATTATATATATATATATATATATAGTTCGGCTACTATACTCTTATGAGTATAGGTGCCTTTGTACTTATAAGTTTTCGGCCATTAGATCTAACTCTTAGATCATTTTTACTCGTTAGATCGAACAGTATAGCTAAAAATAGTTCTATAATGTCAACTTATCGCTTTCCTATATGCCCTTTAAAATGATATTCACAAAAGAATAAAAATCAGGTTTGGCTTCGTTTTAAGGTGTAAAATGATGTTTGATAGATTACTCTCTTAATTGTGCTATCGCGAGGAACGTTACATTAAAATCCAGACACTCACGTTTCTCCGCAACAGCAGACCCAATATCTTATTTCAGCTTTCTGCCGCAGCAAAAGCGCTACGTGTTTTTATATTTGTCAAACACTCTATCAAAGATAGCTGTAGCTGAAAGTAAAAGCAGAAATGGGGTTAAAAAGGCAGAAAGAATTTTTAACAAGAATGCTTGTTGGTAGAATAAGTTTTGCGAATAATAATATATGAAATGTATCACAAACCAATTATATTGTTTCCTATAAAAAAAAGTAAATGGTCTTATCAGAAATGATATGATAATTTTATATAAAAATGATGCTTTAGAGTAACTTACTTTCGCACTTTTATGTAATTTGTTATTTCTAAATGGAATAATTGTGACAGAAAAAACTTTTTCCCAAATTAAAGCCAACATAAACAAATCCCTTTCACACTATAAAAAAAAAGGAAAAGAAAAAAAAGGAAAAGGAAAAGGAAAAATGCTACATAAAAAGCAAATTCAATGAATGTCATACATAGGAATAACGGCTAAAGCATGGATCCCAAAAAATTAAAAAAAGTTTAAAATGTATGGAGACCCCCTCAACTATTGCAATTTGGAAATAAGCCCCTAGAATTTTATCTTTTTTTTTACCATTAAATTAGGGAGTTTACTCAATGTAAATGATTCAGTCAAATTTCGCGACTCTTAACTATTTTGTTGGCTTAAAAGAGTGTGGATTTTAGTACTACTTAAGAATCGCAGAGAACTCCTCAACTATAGACAATTTCTTAAAAGGAACCTAAAATTTTATTTATTTTTTATTGTGATTAGTCAGATTGGTCGAATTTATTGCCTCTACCTATTTTCCAGCCAAAGAAAAGTACAAATATCATTAAAAATTAATGAATTATTACTAAAGAAAACATTATGTTTTATAGAATCTCTAATTAAATTGATTAAAATAACTAGAATCAAAATAAATGGGCTATTATGAAATCGGCAATAGTTACGGGGGTTTTCGTACATTTTTACCAAGGAATAATTACTTACCAATTTTGGGATTTTTTGGTGATGGAGAGAAATGCTATACCTAACATTCCATAATATAATAATAAAAAAAGATTAATTATATTTTAACCATGCTTAATTTGTCAAATTAAATTCTACATCAATCAACTCTAAAAGGTTTCTAGACATATCTAAGAAGTACTTTTCACAATGAGATGAAAATCTTTGACCTAAATTTTTTTTAAAATTTTTTTTTTTGTTTTTAGATTGAAAATATGTACGAGATGAGATGGAGGGCTCATGGAGGATGATGCACGTGATCTTAATTATAAGTTTTAAAATAATCGACTGTTTTATAAATAGCGTCTCAGCCTTAAAGATCGATCCTTAACGTAGTGTTTAGAATAATTTCTCTTTATTGAATAATTGGAAGACTGATTTTGGCAGTTACCATATTTATGACATTCGAATCAGGGAGAAAGTCGAAATGAGCTTCTGACTTTCTAAATTGAAGTTCTTGTATCTAACTATGAAAATCTCAAATAATACTTTTGCAAAACTTAACTAGCTCTAACAATAAAAAAAAAACCCTAATGATGGACCCTAGTTATGGAACCATCCTCTGCGTCGAAATAGAGAATCAACCAGTAATTCCAACTAAAGCAATGCTATCTGTACATTCCAGAAGTATGTGTGAATCTTACATCCCCTTTATCTATTGGCTAATATTTCACACTTGTGTTATCTACCGTCTATTATTTTTGAGATTCGTGCTGTTTACGTGATGGGCGACGGATGAAACTGTCGCCAGTAAATTTCTGTCCCTTTAGATTGTGAGATGTAAGATATAAACCTATTTTTTAATGTACAAATAGCGTTTCTCTTCCAATTATGAGTTTCCGTTGAAATAGTCAAAAAAAAAAAAAAGTGTTCTGCTCTTCTTATATATAAGTAGGGGTGTAAGTGGTTAGAATAAACTCGAATCCAATTCGACACTGAGTTTGATAGGATGCGAATATGGATATCAAAATTTAGCATTCCGCATATATTCACGTCCAAATTAACAAAAATATGAATACGAATATAGATATTAAAATTTAGAATTCGACACGTATTCGTATCGAACTGTATTCTCAATGTAGGGGTGTGATCCATCATCCCTTTGTCATGAACCACTCAAGCACCCTCTACATTTCCTCACTCCCCACCAATAAAATTCATCCCCCCATAACAAACTAACAAACACTCATGAAAAAGTGGCATCTTCTCCACACACACTCTATACCATGCCTATTCTCAAGGCACAAACTTAGCTTTCCCTTAAAAAAATAATAATAATAAAATAATAAAATAAAATAAATAATAGCAATAATAATAATAATAAAGTTGGGTCCACTTATCTATTCTTAGGCCTCATCATATCCAACCAAAAAAGGAAAACAAAAAAAAGGAAAAGTTTGGATTGGCACCACATCTCTCTCTCTCTCTCTCTCTCTCTCTCTCTCTCTCTCTCTCTCTCTCTCTCTCTCTCTCTCCATATTATTCCATTCTATATTTTAAGCTAAACACATCTCTCTCTATATATATGTACATATCTATATATATCTATACACACACAACACTCTAGTGAAAAGAATAGATAGAGCAAAGTAGTAGTAGAAGTTGGAGAGAGAGAGAGAGAGAGAGAGAGAGAGAGAGAGAGAGAGAGAGAGAGAGAGAGAGAGAGAGAGAGAGAGAGAGAGAGAGAGAGAGAGAGAGAGAGAGAGAGAGAGAGAGAGAGAGAGAGAGAGAGAGATATGTTTGAATACCTTCTTGTTAAGATATAGGTATGTATATGTCTCAATGTAGGATGGATTGTTTGTGAGGATCATGATCTCTAAGTGATGGAGTGTTCGTCGACGGCCGCGCGTGAAGAGGCGAAGAGCAGAATGCAGCCAAGGATGACTTGCCGGCACCGGCATTGAGAGAGAGAAAGACAGTAGTAGATTCTTGGTGCATTTCGCCGGCAAGTCACTCCTTGGCTACATCTCGCTCTCCTCTTCTCACGCAAGGCTCTCGCGCGACGTGCGCATACGCGAGACGCAGCAAGAAGGAGCAACAAGAGTTTCGCGCGTCGAACATGAGGTATGGGAGTCGGGTCTTTGTTACTTCTTCTATTCACATAATACGATTGTCGTCGCGCATACACATCTAGAGGGGAAAGTTAAATAAATAATGTTACGTTTCTGACGAAACTCAAACTTAAGGTCTTCTGCTCTAATATCATGTTAAATAATATGAAACAATCAATATTTTTCAATAACTTAAGTTTATAGAGAACGATGTTTTTAATATTTATATTCAATATCATAGATCGCGTTTGGATCATGTACATTAAGTTTTCATGGAACAAAAAGGAATGAGGTTTTTAATTGCTTGGATTCTAGATTTAGATAATGGAAACAATTTTGCCGAGTTTAACTTGGTCTCGCGGTTTCTCATTATTTCAAATGTATATAGCAACAGCTACGCAAATTGCTATTACCTTGAATTTGGGTTCAAATTGTTCTATTTTAGGCATCTACTTGTAATACTCTAATAGTCGCCATCAGATAGAAAAGAAATAATGATTAAAAATGTAAAGATTAGAAATTCTAATAATAATAATAACTGCACTTAAATATAATGGGCCAAAGAATTGGGTTTAGTAAGTAATTAGTGCGAGGTAAAAGTCTAAAAACTAATTGTTGTAGTTCCTTTTATGTTAGCGGCTTAAAATCAACTTGGGCAATTTATTCTCTATTGGCACAAATTAATCTTGTAAAAAATAAAACTTGAAAATTTGTATCTACTTAACTTTATCTAAAAATTAGTTTTTTATAATTAAATACGATATTAGAATAATAATATAGGTAGTTTTTTCTAAATAATAAAATTCAAAATACTAATTAAATATCTATGATGTAAGTCTGACATGACTGACTCAATCAGTGATTGCCCCACTATTTGAACCAGTGACTCTAGATACAGTGGTATTTTCATGTCGCTGTTTGACCCGACTTTTAGAATATTGTACAAGCTTATTAAATTGAAGTGCGAGTTTTATTTGGTCTCTCAATTCTATTCTTTGGAATTAGTTTCTAACTGATTACTTCGCAATTCCTGGTTTGTATTTTAGGCTACATTAATTACTTTCGTACTACAAAGAACATAACCATGATGCCAAAAAAAAAAAAAAAAAAAATCCATTAAATGCAATAAATAGATACAATTGCAAGAAATAAAGATTGTAAATTGCTCCACATTGACATAATAAAAGTTAGAAGTAGTTGCATGCATGGTAGTTGCTAAAGTTACAGTGTACTTGAAGATACACAAAGTTAGAAATACAGCAGTTGTAATTTTATACATCTTTTTTTATTGTACGTAGTAAAAAATATTGTAATTATAAATAATTTATTTGATCGTATGCAATTGAGAAGTGTATTTTTAAAATTTTATCACTTTATAATTGTGGTGGTAAGATTGCCTCCAATATAGAAAGAAAAAAAAAATTCTATTTAAAAAGTGATTAGAGAGGTAAGATCACATTTTGTTTAAAATTACTCTTTTCAATTGTTGTCGCAGTTTCAATTGCAGTAATTGGGCCTCCTAATGTAGTTCCAACTGAAGTAATTGAATTCATATGCATCAAACCAAATATCATATTCGGATTTGCATATAATTATAACTGCAGTGTAATTATAATTGCACGCAAGTAAATAGCTCCTAAGTACTAATGATTTATGTTTGTTCTTGTTGGCATTCGGTTAAACCGAATCGGGTGCGTCCATGATCGGGCTCGATCCGATGGTTATTATGTTGTCTGATTAGGTTAGGATTAATCTCGCTTTTAAATTGGAAAGCTAATTAGAGATAAATCCTAGTCAAATTAGGATAACGTAATATAAACCGATTTGGCCCTATCTTTATTTGCTCATTAAGATTTTGGAATCCCTTATAAATATACGGACTATCTCTCATATGATATGAGACAAGAAAAATAGAGAGAAACCACATCCTCCATTAACTTATTGTTCTAGAGGGTGTTGAACGGTGGATTAGAGATCGTACTCGTTTGTAGTTCGATCCACCGCGAGTTTGGAGCGATTGAAGACTTTCGAGGACGATCCAAGAACACGTGAATTAACCTCTTCGATCCGGGCTCATCGCGTCCTAGTGCGAATCGCTTCCGCAAAAGATACGAACGAACCGAACCATACTTCCGCTGCGTTCTACAGTTCTTAACCAAGCAATTGAACTGCATGTATATATCCAACACTTTTTAGTGCAAAATGTTTCTCCCTCACTCTCTCCTGCGCGCATAAATTCGAGTGAGCATCTCTCTCTTACTCCATTCGTTTTGTGAGGTCGTGGATTTAATTCCTATCTTCAGAATTTAACGGATTTATTTTTTACTAGATTGATCTGTTGGATAACAATTGCCTCAAACTCATCCAGCTGAGTTCGTTTCTCCAATGAATAATGCGGACAGCTTATTATCTTTCTCTCTCAACAAAAAAAGAAAAAGAAAAAAAAACTGGATCCCTATAGTCAACTTGCTTAGTAGTTAACAATGAAAAGTCAACTATTTATGTAATTGTAATCTTTGTTGAGTTATTGCTATTGTAATTGATTCAACCTTAGAAAGTTTAGGATCAATTAATGTTCTCATAGTAACACTTATTTGGGTTCACAAAAATTACTAAGTTAAATGCAATTGTAACTCAGAATCCATTAAATCCCTTGTTAAATAACATTAGCTGCTGTGATTTTGAACTAATTTCTAATAATCTGAAGTGATTTTCAATATATGTGAACAAATTATATTGGCTCAATATGTGCTTCCCAAGCATTATATTAAAAAAAAAAAAAAGGGAAAAAAAAATCTATCCATAAACAATGTGAAATCCAACTCACTCAAGTTTTCACTGAGTTGACAATTAATTAAACTTTATCTTAATTTGTATTAAACATAAGTGTGAGAAATGACTGTGGAGAAGCAAATTATCAAATATGTCAAAGATGGAGAAGGACTAAAAAAATAAAAAGAGAAATCAAAAAAAGGATTTGTTTAAATGCTTCTATAAACTTTGAGCATTTGCTATTACAATTTCTTAAAAAGATAGGTTAAATTACACTTTTGGTCATCAAACTAAGCAGCGCGTGACCCTTTAGTTTTCAAACTTTAATTTATTATAATTCCTAACGCAAACTTTTAAAATTATTATAATTAAGTCCTATTGCCTAATTTAGTTGACTAGATGCAGATGTGTTGCTGATGTGATAATAACGTTATTGTCACCTTATCAATCATAGCATTACTACATTACTTCTACCGTTCCACGTCAGTAAAGCATCAGCATTTAGTCAATTAAATTGTATTGTGGGACTTGATTGTAAAAATTTTAAAAGTTTGAAACAAAAATTATTATACCTAAAAATTTAAGGACTAAAGTGTTCCGCATCTTATAGTTTGAGAACAAAAAGTGTAACTTAGTCAAAAATTATATATAAATGCTTTTGTAAACTTTTGAGACATTCCCCATTTGTACAATTATAGCATTTTTTTGTTTTTTTGGCACAATGGAAACCAACTTTTTACATGTCCATATTCCATGTTCTTAATTTGTGCCCAACAATAAAAACTCATAATAATAGTTTGTCGACCAACTTTGTAATACACCCCTGTAAACGATTATTTTTCTTTTCTAATTTTCAAAAACTTGATTTTGCTTTTTCAAAATTTCAAGTTGATGCACTTAGTCTCCTGTCGACAGAGTTTTATTACTATTCTATCTATTTCTTATAATATATGACTGAATAGGCCGAAAATGTACTTAAAATTGGCGAAAATACATTAAACAAATTTTTTTTTTCTGCATAACAAGTAAGGGCAATTTGGTCATTTCGCTCTCTCCCTTAACACCATAACCTTCTGAAAATATTTCTAAACTTTTGAAGTGGCAAATGTAAGTCTTTGAATGTCAGAAAAAAAGAAGAAGATATATATAAAAGGTCTACTGTATTTTAGTAAAAACAAAAAAAAAACCAAAAAAAAAAAGAACATTTTGAGAAGCCAACACAAAAGACTAGACATCTACATATGCAGCTCTATCTGAACTTACCTGAAACGGCATAAACTGAAATCACCCTCTTGCGATCTCGCGGCGTCGGAACTGGACGAAACTGGAGGGGCGGGCGAATCCCTATCTCGATGTTCAGGGGTCGCAGGTTGTGCCAACCGGAGTCTCTTACGTGGTCATGAGAGCCGGCAGTGATGGTCTGAATCGGTCGACGACAGGGAAAGATGGCTGACGACAGAAGAAGTCGGCAGCATTTTCGCATGTTCTGCAGCAGATGATGCGGAAGTCGGCAGATGATGGTCTGAATCAGTTGTCAACAGGGAAAGATGGCTTACGACAGCACAAGTCGGCAGCATTTTCGCATGTTCTGCCGCAGATGTTGAGGAGCAGAAGTCGGGAGGTGATGGTCTGAACCGGTCGACGACAGGGAAAGATAGCTCACGACAGCAGAAGTCGGCAGCATTTTCACATATTCCGCAGCAGATGATGACGAGCGCGGTCGGGTCATCGACAGCGGCGACACATATCCCAAGCTCCCCCCGCCCCCCGCCCTCTCTACAAATCAAATGATCTCTACATCCAAATAGAGAGAGAGAGAGAGAGAGAGAGGTAACAAAGTGTAAAACAAGAAACCAAAAGCATTCCCTCTTGATGAATAAGATCAGTTTCAAATGCATACACTCAAATTTTCTTTTCCTTTCTACAACTCAGTTTTTCGATGTTTAACACGATCTGTGGACTAAAAGATTTGAATCCAAACACTCACGACAAGGCAAAGTGTTCACGAAACTCAAATCACAAGCAAAGGATAACATAAATTCACATCAAAAGCGATAACCACATCCTATTTTCCAGCAAGGCGAGAAATTGCACAGATTTAGGTTAAAACCCACAAAAAAGGGTGATTTTACGACTAAATACGGAGTTTACATTCATAGTAAACAAAAGAAAACAACATTTTACTCTCGAACTAGAACATTCCGATTTCTCTTTGGGAACGCTTCTCTCTATATAATTTTTACAAAACACTTGGATAAGAGAGAGAGAGAGAGAGAGAGAGAGAGAGAGAGAGAGAGAGGAGAGAGAGAGCAACTAATCATTGTGTTGAAACCCTGGAAGAAGGGAAGTGACAAAGCCGACAACAAACGTCTGGACCTCTCTCACGATACCCCACCAATTTACTCCGTTCCTCCTCTCCGGTTCGGGCCGGTTCTCGTTCGCGGCCGGTGGTTCTTCGTCTCCTGAGTTCTGGTTCTCGTTCGGGTTCGGGTTCTGATTCTGATTCTCGGCTTCAGGGTTTTCCTCTGGACCAAATTAGTATGTATAATTGTGAGAAATTCAGCTCAAAAAGATTGTGTTGTAAGTGATCACAAGCGTACTGCACCAAATTGAGGAGATTTGAGCCTGCTTGACAAAGCGCGAGGCAAAAGCCTGTGCCGAAATGCTGTTTGAAAGAGCTGCTCTATCTGAGAAGCACAAACAGCGTTTTCATTCAAATCTTTTCCAACAGCCTCTAGGTGCAGTAGGAGCAAATGCATCAAAAAGAGCTTCTCCTTTTGAACGCAGAAGCTTACTCAGCTTCTTGCTACAGCAAAAGCTCCATACTTTATGCTTGCCAAAACTCCGGCCTGCAGTTTCTCAGAGTAGAGAAGCTGTTCTAGAAGCAAGGCCAAACAGGATGTGGAGATTTAAATTCGGCTCAAATGAATAAAAGATTGGCGATGATCGTACAAAGAGGTGTGTAGTAAACTCGATTATTAGTCGCAGGTGATTGAGATCAGGCCCTAACTTGTGAAGTGTTTTAACAAACCAAAATTTTAATAGTATACCTGGTGGTGTATCATTCCTGTTGTCATGCTCAGGAGGAATCCGGTTATCTAACCGAACAGGAGGCTGAGGTGGAGGAATTGCAACGCCTCGGCGAATCCATCTAAGTAACGGCGCAAGAGCACCAGTCTGATAACTGTAGAATACAAAAGGGCTCGGAATGAAATTTTTTTAAAAAAACAACCCGATCTATGGCAAGAAGTGTAAAACGAATAGTTAATCCTCACACTTTCTTAATATTGCGACTTAATCCCAGAACTTTTCACTTACCAAATTAATACCTGAACTTTTTTAACCCTGTTTAACGCCCAAAAAAACTTAAAATCTGTTCTCTCTCATGCGCTACAGGTAATCCTTTTCTTTTAGAAGACCATTTTCACAGGAAAAGGATCATGTTTGGCTAATGGGGAAGGGATATAATTGTAAAATGTAGCGAAATCTGGGAATGAATTGTTTGGATGAAAAGTTCGCAATTTTTTCTTTTTCGTTTCGGAGAATACCAACCATCTAGGAGATAGGTCGCAAGTAGTGAAAATATAAGGGCTATATGTGCATTTAACCCTGCCAAGAACTACAATTTTTTATTAGAGGGGTCACTTGTACTCGATTCACAAACTCATTATGATCCCAATAAGAAATACAAGAAATTGAACCAAAGAAGCTGAAGTATTGCTCACAGATAAACCAGCGAGGCGAAGAACACGAGGAGGATAAACTTCTGCTTTGAACCTTCCTGGCTGAACAGAAACACTACAGCTGCCAACTTTATGATAAGTCCCAAGTCGAGCTGAAAAGCAAAGTGGAATCTCCTCACAACGACTTGTCTTTGAGGACCATTCTGCTGCTGCGGCTGCCTAGGCTCCTGCCCCTGCTGCTCTGCACCAGCTACTTCTCCAGAACTTTCCCTCCTATAAATGATGACGTGAAGAAAAAGAAACATCAAAGAGATGTATAAGTTCATGTATTACTCTCTGCGTGCCTTTTTGTTTGGCTTCTACAGCAGCTTCTCCGGTCTAAAAAAGCTTACAAAAATCAAATGTTGGGACTAACAACAAGTCTAAAGCTATTACTAATTCAGGAAGCTAAAATAGACCTTTGGGCCCCAAAGCAGAAGCTCCAAGATGAAGATTCTGCTTCTACTGCAAGAGGAAGTTGATGATGTATTGTAATAAAAAAGCTGTTAGTGCTTCTTTTGTTAACTCTACTCAAGCAGCACTCGGCAGAAATAATAGGTGGGCAAAAAGGTACTATTTCATGTATCTACCAGCTTATTACTCGATAAGAGAGGGTGAAAATTTTGTTCAAAGAAACTCTCCAATGTGTGCCATCTTTTGTTCGAACACAAGGAAAGGAAGAAAGAAAGAAAGACGCATTTAAAAGATAAAGAAAGCAGCGGATCAACTAAATAAATAAAGAACTCAGTGAAAAGCATATAAAAGTTTCCACATAAGCTCAGAGAAGCACACCACAATTCATTTCAATAACTAGTCCGGGCCATCGCTAACGTAAGTACAAATTGTACCAAATATTTGAGGCAGCATAAAGAGAAAATTTAAGATGCAAGCAACATGATGACATTGATGGTTAGTTGACTCACAAACCTCATAAAGCAAGCAATTTCCTGAGAATTACAAGATGAACTAATCAAGAGCAAACAGGACAAAAAGGACAAAGACAAGGTGATAGACATAGCAACAAAATTGAAACCGATAGCACTGGTATATCTTGTCATTTTGGTATATCTCATTCAGCTCACGAGCGAATGGATAAGAGGCAATAGGAGCTTGACCGATCTGCTTTCTAGGTTTATTCATCTGGCACATTCTGCTACACAACAGGTCTTATCTATAGGAAATAATGTCCTAATTCTAAAGTTTCTGTTAGAAAAAATATCCCTGATTTTTAGGGATGTATTCCAATAAAAATTCCAAAGTTATACTATTACATTGCTAAATATATTCTCTAATTAATTAAAAAAAGTAATTAAAATAAATACTCAATATTTCCCAACCGTAAATCACAAATACTATTATGTTGGATCTTTCTCCCAAAATCTAGAATCAGCTAAAACAATCAGTATCTTAACCCATAGATGCTGTTACTAGCCGCCCCCCATCCCCCCCCATCCCCCCCCAACAAAAAAAGAGAAGAGAGAGATGGCCTAGATTTAGCATAAATAAATGCTGAGTTAAAATTGAGTACCAATATAAGATACTGTCCACCACAATAACCAGAAACATGGTGAAATGATGAAGATTCAGAACACTTACGTGGGGATTTTATACTTCAGTGGAATAAGGGCACCTGGAGGATAGCCACCCATAAAGGGATGCTGTGGAATGGCATAAATTCCATGACCATGTCCATTCTCTTCTTGATTTAGCAAAGGAGAAATTCCTGGTAAGAATGGGGGGTACATGATAGAAAACATCTCGTACGCAGCAGTTGGTGATTGTTGGGAGCCCGACATATTTGTTGCCTGGGTAACCACATAAAACAATAAATCGAAAGGTAGAAAACAATAAGGGTAAAGGAAAGCGCCTAAAAACACTATTGTGGATCATGATTTTTATTTTTAATATTTTCAATTTTTCGTTAGCGCCCACAATAGGGCTGAAACCCACAACCTCTTCTTCGTGCATGCGGATAACAACTGCTACAACTAAGGACAGATCCAATTCAAACTACAACCCACTCTGACGAATTCTAGATCAACGTATTTAGTCAAATAGTTTCCCGGATTTTCACACACTATCATTATAACAAAATAGGAAAGAAAAACATCACAAAAGCAGTACTAAATGTGCCTCAAATCTTTGATTCAACCCACTCCATGTTGAGGCCAAGCAAATTTTGAGAGAAACCCGAACGAATTTTCAGCTTGAGATAGTAGTACCAGCCTAGGTAAACTTTCGCAAGTTTGCAGATCGGATTTGGATTAGTTTTTGGGTAGGTAGGTTATCCCTTATATTGTGGTGTTTTGATGATAATTCATTGGTGACAATTTCTGATCAGGGACTAGGGTTTTCAAAATCCTACATTTTGATCACTACCATTTCTAATCAAAACAACAAAAACCATACAAATCCATCATTTTTAATATTGCATATGAACAATCAATTTACTCACTACAAGAATAGAGATACAGAAAAACAAAAAACAAAAAACTAGAAGGAAAAAAACAAAGGAAACGAGCGACATACAGCCTAAATCGAGATCATAAACCACTACAGCAAATGCCGATCACATTCGACAACACATAATCAACTTGTAATCAGGTCGAAATCATTTCAGAGACGAGGATTCGACTTCGTAAAACCAAATTAACAACAACAATAAAATGGGAAGAAAACAAATGCACGCATTTACATCAACGCACAAACCCTAACTTCGCGATCGATCCCACAAACAAGAGATCGAAAACAGATAACGTGAGATCGACGAAACGGCTACGAAATTTATATGTACACATCGATCAAAACGCACCTGAGATTCGCCGATCCCCGCATCGCGTGGCTCCGGATGCGAGGGAGAAGACTCCGGGGGTCGGGTTAGGGTTTCTTCCGCCATTAGAGAGCGAGAGAGAGAGAGAGAGAGAGAGGAGGGGATTAGGGACGATTCGAGAGAATTTCTCATTAATTTATATAATAATTTATATTGGGTAAAATGTATGGATGGTCCTTGTACAAGCCCAATATTACACGGTAGTCCCTACACATTTCACTATTCTCTGAATTTTTAGATATACTAGTTGAGTGTACGTGCAAATGCACGTAACAATTATTTTAATTTAATTTAAGTTTTAAATTCAAATTTAAATTTTAATATAAAATAGATGGATAGAAATATTATTTTTTAACAGATTGATCATAACCGTCAGTTTTTATTTGAAATATTTTTAACAAATTGATCATAATCGTTCGTAGAATTAGATTTATAGATGGATATGAATGTTATTTTTTAACAGATTGATCATAACTATTCGTTCTTATTTATTTAAAATATTTTTTACCAAATTGATCATAACCGTTCGTAGAAAATATTTTTTTATTCTTTTTGATTCCGTCTGTCATTCTTATACGTTTTTATATATAGTATGAGCAAATAACACTTTTGACCACTAAACTTTTATAAAATGTCATTGCTCGAATTTAAATTAATTTTTCTAATAAAGTAACTACAAGTCAACTAATTTAATTATATAAAAAAAAAGATATGTTGATACATGCTAGTCATTTTAACTATTATATTATTTTAAAATAATTATTATTCGATTATTATATTATTTTAAAAAATGATATAGTAATTAAATTAGGAGTCATATCATCTCCAAGTTATAAATTAATTAGCATATCATTTTTGAATATGATGTCGTAACTTTATAATTTGTTACTTAACCATTTTATTTAAAAAAACTTATAAATTATTTAATAAAGTGACATAATTAATAAAGATTAAAATTTAATAATTTATTGAAACAAATTAAAGTTTGGTGACTTAAGCGAAATTTCACTGCAAGCTCACTTACGGCTGTCACCGAGCCAAACACGAGCAAACTGAGGCCGGCTTATGTTCGCTCGTTTATTAAAAGAGCTGAATACGAACTGACTCGTTAAATATCGAGCTGAAAAATTCAGTTCGTGTTCGGCTAGTTTATTAACGAGCCGAACAAATGCTGGCTCGTGAATAGTAAGTTAAATTGTCAGCTCTAGATGAAAAGTTAAAAGAAAATTAGAAAATTAGAATCTTAATCTAATAATTAAAATTCACAAAATATAGGTTTCTTTATATTTGAGTTGGCATAAAAATCAAATAGTAGAAATCTGTAATATATATTCAAGATATATCGAACTAAACATGAAGAGAACTGATCTTAACTCGTGTTCGATTTGTTAAAATTTCGAACCGAAAAATTCAGCTCGTGTTTAGCTCGCTTATTAAACGAGCAATTAATCTCGAGCTTATTTTGAGCCCAACACGAGCTGGCTCGCAAACAACGAGCTGAATTGCGAGCCCTAAACTCTCTGACCAACAATGTAATTTCCCTTAAAATAAAAAAAAAAATCTTATCTTTTACCATAAACTAATATTTTAAAGGAAGCAATAAAATTATTATTATTATATTAAAAATAAGTCTTTTGATAGTTAGGGACTAAAGTGTAATATGCACATTAAAGTTTAAGGACCATCCAAAACGATGCTATGCTTACCTAAGAATGTATGAAAAATTAAATACTACTGAGTAAGATATGCTGATGTGGCATCTTACGATTGGCTCAAGTTTGTCCAGCCCACCTGGAAGCTGCCACGTGTGCAACAGCAATTCAACGCCTATATTTTGGTGTAATTTTCGGGTACCTGTAGCATTATGCAACGGACGTCCAGGATTTAGATGTACACGTCACTGTGTTAGATCTGGACCGTTCATAAGCAGGCACATGAATAAGGCTGGTCCCAAGTGGGCCCAAACTGTAGAATTGGGCTTCCTAAGTTTTTATTTATTTTATTTTTTCACAAGTTATAAAGCAGTGCAATGACATTTACAAATTAAATTAAATTTGAATATAAATTTTAAATAAAAATGAATACTGAATCTGTGTTTTTAATTTAAAAAGGTTATTAGCAGCAGAGCCCATTTTCCAATTGATTTTTTTTTTCTAAATTTGATTTATTTCTAAGTATGTTTCTAATTTAATTATACCATAAATATTTATTTATGTGTTCCAGAGCATACACTTTATTTTAGTATAAAATCCAAAACTTAAAATTTAAAATTAATTTTCAAATTTAAATAAAAGTTTGAGATTAGATTTAAATTTATGAATTAAATTAAATTTTGATTCTATTATTTGAATTTAAACAATTGTTAATTTGATAGATATTTTTAAACCACTCTATTTTTCAAACCTAATTTTTCTTTAATTAGTGGTTTTTTTTTCAATGTGTACAAATATTTTTTGTTCAATCTAGAATTCCGTTTGTCAATTAAAAATTTCTTATATATTTTTATATACAAGTTAAGTGCACGTGCAATTCACGTCGCATAAAATATTAATTAATAAAAATTTTATAAATAAATATTATGACTTCAATATATTGTAGGCTAAATTACAAAAAACTCCTCTGTCAATATCCGCTTTTTCACTTTCCCCCCTGTCATTCAAAAACCTACAGTTTGTCCCCTCAAAAAATGAAAAATGTTCACTTCGGCCCCCGCCGTCAGCGTTCCGTTAGGGTTCCGTTTATATCATATTTTTTATACCCAAAATATCTCTGAAAATCCTCATCTTCCTCCTCTTTCCTCACCGACATCCTCGACCACGCCGCCCAGATGCACGTCCTCTGCCGTCTCACCCTCGCCCTCGCCCACCTCTCCGCCCATACCCATCACGATCTTCTCCCTAGAGTCGCTGAAATAAAGGGGCCGCGAGCATGCTGGAGGAGCAGGGGAGCAGATGAGGAAATAGTGCTGCAGCTGGAGTCGAGAAAGGCGCCGGCGAAGGTGCGGGATCAGTAGGTTGGGGAAGAAGACGAAGAAGAAGAGGGTAATTTGGTCATTTTGTCATACCGTACCCCCCTGTAAATATTTTTCGTTTTTCGAGGAGGCAAAGTGTAGGTTTTTGAATGACAGGGGGAGAAAGTGAAAAATCAAATTTTGATAGAAAAATTTTGTGTAATTTAGCCTATATAGGTATTTCATAATTACCAAAATAATTACAGAAATAAAAAATAGAATCACAATATCATCAAAAAAAAAATACAGAACTCACAACTAAATTAAACTAAAAATATCATCATTATTTTATTATTAAAAGATAAGGTTGAAATAAAACGTAAATTATTAACCATTACATCAAAAAAATTTCGTCATCCCGCAGTCATTGCCTATATCCATTTACATTAAAATTGAAATAAATTATAAAGTAAACATTAGGACTATATCATCAGAATAGATAAAATTAATAAAAAAATAAAAATTTAATAAGAATTTACATAAGTGAAAATTTTTATCTTAGTTTTATTTCTTCAGTTTCTGGAAAGGTGGATCAAGCACAATTTTACTGGCAAAACTCGTTGCTGAATAAATTAATCCTGCAAAATAAATTAAAAATATTATAAAAAATAAAGCATTGTAAAAAAAATATTAAATATTATATTTACCTGATTATCGATATTAACGTATACTTCTGTTGATACAACAATCTCTCCACATTGGTGTGTTAGCACCATCTTGTCCCAGAGAATCAATCTAATCCGACTCATACTTCAAATCCATTTAAAAAATTTGTCATTAATTAATAAAACTAATATGACCTATTATAACATAGGAACTATGAACTTAAGATATAATCTAAATTAGAAGTGTGAGAAAAAAGAGCACCTAGATTAGACAACGCGCTAATGTAGACAACACACCAATATGCTGATGATGTGCTAATGCGTGGAATGTCAATATTTGCCTGCGCGTAGAGTGTTGATGTTGCGCTGACAATAATGTGCGCCACTGATGCACCGACAACCGACAATGTTTCGATGAGGAGGATGATAATTTGCTGGCGAAGGCGACGGTGATGATGTGTCGGCGAGGACGACGACAACGATGTGCCCGTTAGGACGACGACTTATGGAAAAAGATATTGAGAGGCCTGCTGAAAATATATAGAAGTGAAAGAGTGTAAGATGCATGCTACAAATAATTTCCACATAATGTAGTCCAATGATGAGGGCGGTGGCAACTTATTTCAGCGTCTCTTTTTCTCCTCATTGACTTACCCATCACGCGTCAGAGAGGAGATGAATTACGATTGAATATTATGCAGGCAACCCATTATGCGTGAGAGATGATTTATTCTAGACGATTTATAAAGATACAGTCGATCTGATCCAACGAATAGAATGTATCTGGATATGTCCCTAATGGACGGACGTGATTAAACATCCTTACATTAAGTTGTATATAAATATAACATACGGAAGTCCCGGCCTAATCCTAATCCTAATTTTTGTGACGGCTCTATATCCGAGGATAAGAGAATTAGACTCGAAATGTCCCGCTCTTTTGCAGATCGTGAACGAGGACGAACCACAAGTAAGGATCGCCGTATTCATTCCGGATATAAAAATCAAAAAATCATGGCAGAAGGTACAATCTTAAATCTTATAAAGTTTTAACATGTAGTGAGAGAGGAGCAGGCGGGTATTTCGATATTGATATCACACGTGAGTAGGGGTGTCAACGAGCCGAACACGAGCTGGCTAGTTTAAATATCGAGCCGAAAAATTCGGCTCGTGTTCGGCTCGTTTATTATTAACGAGCCGAACACGAGCTGGCTCAGGAATAATAAGTTAAAATGATTAGAAAGGATATATATATATATATATATATATATATATATATATATATATATATAAAATAAATTTATAAGATCTTATCCATTAGAATTTGATCTAATGGTTGAAATTTTACATATAAATTGACTTTTTATAATTAAGTTGGGCTTTAATTTAGGTTGGGCTAAAAATCAAATAATAAAAATTTATATTTATATATAATTATTTATTTATATATATATATAAATTATATAAATATTAAATATATATATTCGAGCTGTTATCGAGCCGAACACGAGCGAGCTGACCCCAGCTCGTGTTCGGCTCGTTTATTAAACGAGCTGAAAAATTCAGCTCGTGTTCGGCTCGTTTACTAAACGAGCGAGTCGATCTCGAACTCATTTCGAGCCGAACATGAGCTGGCTCGCGAACAGCGAGCTGGATTGCCACCCCTACACGTGAGAGATATTGATATCACACGATGAGATGATATGCAGCAAAGATATTATATACGAAATATTATATGCGATGATATTATTTTTACAAAAAGTAACAAATACTTACAATTTTAACATCCAATGGTAAAAAATTAAGCTCTACATTTGAGAATAAATAATCAGATTGTAAATTAATGAATGATTCAATCTAACTGGATATAAAAATATTATTAAAAAAATATTAGTATTTTTGAAAAAAAAAGGAAAAAAAAAAAAAAAAACTTGGGCTTTTATAAGTAGAATTAATATAGATAGTATATATATATATATATATATATATATTTGTTAGGAATAATTACATACAACTCCCTGTAAAAAGTCTCCACGAATTGCCTTTTATAGGAAGTTGTATGTAATTATCCTTTTTTGTTAATAGGACATGTCACTTTTAAATAATATTAAACTAGCCGTTAACCGATACGTTACACATGAATATTTTATATATTTTGTTTTTTAAAAAACTGAGCTTTCTTGGGATCACATATCCCAAGTTTGTTTATAAAGAGCTGACCTAATTGTATTAGTTGGATGTATTAGTTTCCAATATTTCTTGCTACTCCCCAACTGATGCAGCTAATTTAGCGTTAAAATTTTTAGAATGGGATTCGGTAATTTTAACAATCGGCGGTAGAAAATCTTTAAACGGCCATATCTTTTTGCTCGAGTGTCCAATTTCAAGGCACAACCCCAATTCAAAAAACACTTTTCGAGATCTACGCGCCGAACAATAAAGCCATTTCAACCAAGTTTGAAACCTAAATTCAATTGTTTCAACCTTCATTTTTACTTTTTTAGATTATTTTTAAAAAAATTTATATTTTTTTTTATTTTGAGTCCGAATATTTGATTATTTCTGATTTGATTAGATTAAAATATATATAGACGTGGTGTTCGGTTAATATAATCAAGTTTTTAGAATTGATTAATAATATTTTCGTCTTTGTCGAAGAATTGGCTTCGTGCATCCCTCTCTTTTCATCCTTGTGTTTCTTCTATCTCAACGCGGCTTAAACCTTCGTGCATCCCTCTCTTTTCATCCTTGTGTTTCTTCTATCTCAACGCGGCTTAAACCTGCGTCACCCACCCAGCAAACTCCAGCATCAAATCGTAGTGAGTTAGCTTGATCTGACAATCTCAACCCATACCCGTAGATACCTACGGGTTAGCTGCAAATTTACGGGTATGAGTATCACTTTTTCTTATCCAATAAATTATGAGTAGATTGGACGGATACCCATCAAATTATGGGCATTTTAGACAACCCGTGGATACCTGCAAATATCCGCATACATAAATTTTTTTAAACAAAATTTAAAAATAAAATAGTGAATACAATTTTTATTTTACCCGTTCCTAAAACATTAACACTAATTTCTCCTAATGTTATTTTTTTATTATTATCTGTTGTATGTTGTGATACTTTAAACAGTTAAGTTTTAATTGTTTTTAAAGTAATATATATGTTATTTGTGTTTGAAAAATAAAAAAAGGAAAAAGGAAAAAAAATTACCTTGTGGGTAACCCGTATTACCCATCCGCCCGCCCACTCACGGGCAGATATGGGTAAGGATGATGATTATTCAAAAAATTACAAATAAATTCTATCTACGCCCACATAACCTGCAAGTACAATAACCCGTTCACGGATTGCCCAACCCGCCTGTTTGCCAGGTTTAAGCAAGTGCTTTTCAATCCCTCTTCTCTTACTGACGATGAAACCAAGTCATTTTCCCCGTGAAGATTGAATCTTTTCTCTTAGGTATCGTTTGGTGCGGAAATAAATTCTTCTTACTTATTTTTAACACAAGTACAACTTTTGAGATAAGCAAAAGCAAGACCAACTTTGCATTTGGATGAAAATTGAATTATTTCAACGAATAAGAAAAATGACATTTGAATGATTAGATTAGAATAGCAAAAATAAGAGTAATTATAAATTTAAAATAAAATAATTTTTTATTAATTAACATCAAAATATTAATTAATAATAATTTAGTAAATCAATAAATTAATTGACTATGAATACTATAAATATTGTATAAGATAATGGAGAATTACATTAGATAATTAATTAACAATAAAATAAGTTAAGTTTTTAATTGATTAGTTAACTATTTAATTGGTTACATAATTAGTAAACAAATTAATTAGATTATTCAAAATATTAATTGATTATTGATATGAATATTAGTTATTGGATAAAAAAAAAATCAAAAAGTTAAATTCTTAATTAGCTAATTAATTGTAAAGAATAAATTAATTATTGAAATAGTTAAATAAATTTATTAATTTAATAAATTAAGTGGTTTTTATTTATCTAGTTACTTAGTAACTATGTTAAATATATAATACAGTCATTAACAATATTTTATAATTATTTATTACTTAATTAATAGAGGAACACAAAGAAGATTATTTTCCATTGTTCCCAAAAAAAAAATCCCCTTTTAACAGATTATTCTAGGATAATCCGTTAAGAGGGTGAAATTATTATTCCACCTGATATCTCTACTAATTTAATAATAAAATATTATTAATTAATGTACTATATATTAATTTATTTATTAATTAACTAGCTAAATAATACTTATTTTTATTTATTACTCTAATAAATATTTAATTAAGTATTTGAGCAATTAATTTATTATTTATAATTAATTAGCTAATTAAAAATTAATTATTTAGTGTGTTTATTCAATAATCTAATATTTACATTGATTAACTAATTAATATTTTGATTAATATAATTATTTTCTTAACTAATTGTCTAACTATTAAATAATTAACTAATTGATTTATTAATTTATTAATTATTAAATTACTTGGGGTTAGCTAAATTATTAATTAACAGTACTCATTGTTAATTAATTTATTAATTAACATTTATAATTATCTAGCAATATTCATGATTAATTAGATAATTAAATAATAAATATTATTTAATTAATATTTTATGTTAATTAATTAGATAAAATATTATTATTTTAAAACTATAGTAATTTTTATTCTCACTATTTCAATCTAATTATCAAAACGCTATTTTTTTTATTTTCGAAAGAAATCCAATTTTCATCTAAACGCAAAATTATTCTTCTTCCTACTTATCTCAACAGTTATCTCAAGAATTGTACCTATAATAAGAATAACCAAAAACAGTTTATTCCTAAGACTCCTGATGTTTTTTTTTTTTGAGAGAAAGGTAGCACGCTATCTGCTTTGTTTATTTCTTTTTAGAAATAAACTTAGCTAGAAATGTGAATCAATTAGGATTCGAACTCGGGACCTCGGGTACCAACCACCAAGACCTTTGCCACTTGCGTTAGGGACAGTCGATTGAGACTCCTGATGTTAAGCATGGCCTTGAAACACGTCAAGTTTTCTACGCCATCACATTTTAGAATATGTGTATAACGCCAAAAATAGACCGACTTAATATCACCCTTCAATACGAATTAGCAAAAGCTATACGAAGACCTCGGTGCTTGATTGTTGTTTTGGATCCTGAGACGTCCGATTCAGCGATCAGTTCCGTCAAACATGATTTACACCGTTAGAATTATCTAAAATAAAATTTTATAATTTTCTTAACTTCGTTTACGAGTGAACGAGTAGCCTCAAAATGAGCGACTGAAAATAAAAATCTCATAAAAAATAATAATAAAGGACTTTAAAAATCAAAAATATTAATATTGCTTTTCATGGTAAGTAGGATAATCTATTAAAATTGTATCCAATTTAGATTGTTCTACACCGTTGAACTAACAAACGTGCCACATCGTTCAATAAAATAGTCATTTTTTATACCCTTTGATCACTTAGTAAATGATGTCGAAAAATTATGAAATTTGGTTTCTAAATAGTTTTAATAGTGTAGATCATGTCTAATAAAATCGATCGTCGAATTGGATGTCCCATCATCGAAAACAACTTATAAACACGAAGGCAATCGTACTTTCGAAAGCACAAGAGATGTGTGTGTATATATATAGTAGGTCTTGTGTGCTATTAGGAACACGGAGGCCTCCGTGCTCCTAACCTAAGCTGTTTCCGATGATGAGACTTTCGAATCGAGGATCGGCTCCGTTAGATTTGATCTAGCGTATTTGAAGTATTTAGAAAAAAAAATTTGCGAATTTTTGATATCATTTACCTAGTAATCGAAAGGATTCAAAATCAACAATTTTTAATAGTTGATATATGCCGTTTGCAAGTTTAACGATGTAAAAGTATTCAAATCAAATAAAATTTTGATAGAAAATTTTTTATACTATCTACAACAAGATCAATATCTTTGATCGAAAATTTTAGTGCTACATCATAACCTTTTATAGATTTTTATTTTTAACCGTTGATTTTGAGTCCTTTCGATCACTAGGTAAATGATATCGAAAAACCGTAAAATTTATTTGGTAGATAGTTCAAATACGCTAGATCAAGTGTGACGGAGCCGATCGTCGATTCGAAAGTCGCATCATCAAAAACAACTTAGGAGCACATAGGTTTCCGTGCTCCTAATAGCACACAAGTTCTACTCTCTCTCTTTCTCTATATATATATATTGCTAATTTATATAAAAAGGTTTTGCGTTTTCAAAAATAAACCATTTTTTTAGTTTTTGCAAATTAGCTCTATATTTTCAATAAACTAACCAAAAAACACTTATTTCTCTTTCTCTCTCCTCTCTTTCTTATTTATTTTTCTCCTCCCTCTTTGTCCTTTTTCTTTTTATCGTCCCTTCCTTTCCTTCTCATCTCGCTTCCTCTCCTTCCTCCTTCTCTACCACCAGCACGTCGATGTCGCGTTCTTCTTCATTGCCTCGCCCACACCTCCACTGACGTCAACAATGGCGACGCAAGCTCGGATAAAGCACAAATTGCAGAGGTAAGGCTGTAGTGGAGGGCATGACTGTGGACGGCAACGAGGGTACCGCAGGATTTAAGAGCGACAAGAAGGAAGAGTACGGGGTACGGTAGTGAAAAAGAATGCAAAGGATGGAAGAAAAATAAAGAAGAAGAAAAAAAAAATTTCTTCTCCTATGAGAGCCACCATGCGCTGCAACCACTACAGGAAAGGGCAAAAAGTAGAAAAGAAAAAAAAAATTTACACTATTTAAAACTTAGTTATATTATTTGACGCTAAGTTGTACCATTTAAAACTATTTGAGATTAAGTTGCCACTTAATCTCAAATAGTTTTAAATGGTACTAATTCTAGTCCTATACTTCCAAGCATTTTTCGGCTAGCCGCAAGTGCTTCCATTCGATAGACATACGATGGAGACTCCTATGTAGAGAACTAAAGTCAAAAAAACCGTCTCCACCCCGATGCGTTCTTCCTACCCGTCTTCCTCAAATACTGCGGCATCCTCATCGTCGTCACCGCCATCCACAATCACGTCCTTTGCTGTAGCCTCACCTCCGCGAGCTGTATTATATCCAAGCCCGTATTGCCACCGCCGGAGTTGCAAAGGTGCGGGCGAGGTAAGAGAGAGGAGCAGGCGTCAACGTGGGGGCGGTGGGGAAGGAGGAGGAAGGAGAGGAAGCGAGAGGATGAAGAGATATAAGAAAAACAAACGAGAGAGAAAAAAAAGAATAAGAATATTTTGATCAATTTACTGAAAATTCAGAGCTAATCTGCAAAATCAAAAAAAAAAAATCTATTTTTACAAAAACGCAAAACTAGCAAATTTCTTTTTAATGAAAATTGACTGGAATGCTTCTAATTGCACTAAGTAATCGATGATTGTGGTTTTCGGCCCTTGGATGAAGGGCTGCGGGTTAGGATGATAGTAATCCCCCTACAAAAACCATAAAAGTCCCCCAAAGTTCCAAAATTACACCTTGTGACAACTAAGTCTTGCTAATATCCTTTAAAGAAGATAGAGTCAGCGTTAAACTTAATCTAGAGTATTTGAAGTAGGTGGACTCCGAATTTCAAATTCTTATTTAGTCCATCAAGTGGCACCGGTGAACGTGAAAATTAAATAACTGCTAAATAGAGGTTAGAATTCCTCAATTCATGATCGATGTTCTTGACGTGATCTAGTCTAGTGGAATATATTTTATAAATAAAGGAATTAAATCTAATATGCCCTCTAAAACTTCAAAAATATCTGATTTACTCCTGGTTGACGATAATACCTTGAAAAAAAAAAATCCTTCAAATATCTCTTTGCCCTCTAGGATTCATTAATGAGATTGGAATTTTAGAAGTTTTTTAAAACGAGGGATAAATTTAAAATTTTGAATAATAGTAAGTAGACCTGGCAATCTCCATCCGTATCCACGGGTACTCGTAGGTTACCCGCAAATTTGCGGGTATAAGTACTAGTTTTGTTTACCCAAAAAACTATTGGTAAAATGGATGAATACTCGTTAAATTGTGAGTATTTTGGGCAACCGCTGGTACCCACAAATACCCACATATATTTTTTAATTAAAAATATATATTATTTTTGCTTATCAATTTCTAAAACACTAATTCTAATTTCTCCCCATATCTTTTATTTTTTAAAAGTGGCCATCTCTTCTCCGCGCCGCCTCTCCCACCGCACCGCTCTACCATCCTCCGGCAGTCTGGTCTACATCGGACCATGAAGTGCTCATTTATGGTCTCCGTAAATGAAAACTATATTAATTTTGTATTATTAAAATTTAAAATTATAAAATACTTTTATATTATATAATTTTAAGTGTTTTAAGACTTTATATTGTTTATTGTATGGTGTGATATTTCAAACACAAGTTATGTTATGATTTTTGAAAATTATGTACACAAATTTTCTTTTAAAAAAGTATAAGAGCAAAAAAGGGAGGAAAAAAAAGAATATCTTGCGAATAACCCGCATACCCGCCTGCCTGCAGGCATGGGTAAAGATATTGGCACCCAAAAATTTATGGATAAATTTTACCCATGCCTATGTAATCTGCGGGTACAGTAACCCATCCGCGATTTACCCAACCCGCCTGTTTGCCAGGTACAGTAGTTAAAGGTATATGAGAAAAAACCTCTATAATAAAAATCCAACCAAATTAAATAAGAGAAAGGCTCATATTGGCCATTACAAATTACCAATTTGGGTACCTTACAATCACAAAGTACATAATTGACAAAAACCACTTAAGCTTCTCCTCACTTTTTAACTACTTCAGATCAAGTTTAACGATACTGATCATCGATTTAGACAACCCATCATCCAAAACAACTTGTTAGGGCCAAAGCCTCTACCTTCTTTATAGAATAGTTGGGACTCAAAAGTTTCTATTCCAAGAATAGAAACAAAGATCTTTGATAAGATCTCAAGTTAAGGTAGATATCCACATCATATTTGCCCTATAATTGATGAATATTTTATTACTCTTGAGGATAGCACTATTCTATCCTTAGCCATCCTTAGCCATAGAGCTCCCCCATGAGCCAACTATTAAAGGACTCGACTCGAGCTCGATCGAGTTTCGATCCACAAAACAAGGTGGAATCGCGAAAGTGCTTACGAGGTCGAGCAACCGCATGCATCACGCATGTTTGCCATGTGCACCATCGATCGAGATTCATCACGAGTCATCATCTCATATTATGACAACACGACCGAATCCATTGTGACTCACGGGGATATTTAGGACGCACAACTCAGAAGATATCTACCACTATTACCACTCTATTCTCAAAAGAAGAGCACATTGAATACAACAACCAACATTTGCGAGCCACTTAACATCATTTTTAGCTTCGTATTAAACACGAGAAATCCAAAAGCACTTTAGAGCAAGTACTAAGAGAACGGGGGGGTGAGTCAACAAAAAAAGGGATTCGAGTTTCTATGGCAAGTGAATTCCTTTTTCAAAATATGCACAAGCATAAAAGAGTCAAATTAAGTATCAAAATCACAAAAAAAGAAAACTCACGATTGACGGTTATGTACGGCAAATGGCTCAACTTGAAGCTTCAATAGTTCTTGAGCAATAAAAACCCTAAAATCCTGCAAAAACGAGATGCCCATTAGAGTCTCAAAAAGCAATAGCCCACTCCACCCGCACTGACATCCGCTTGAGAATATGACCCATCAATGTCGAGTACGAGTCCTCCCGAAATCAAAAGGCCTCCGTTGATGGATTCCAATTTGCGGGAGTTTCTATTGTCAAAGGTTACGTAAGAGTGCAATAAAGGAGTAAGATGTGGGCACACGAAGAAAAAATACGAAAAGAACTAGTTTAGCAATCAAAGTCGAAACAATCCATAGTAAATTTAGTTCCTACGTGCCCTAGCTTCTTGAAGATTGGAATAACTCTATACTAATGAAATTTCACAATCTAGATTCTAGAGCTGTTCTTGTGTCGAAGACGACATGAGTTCCTCAACCCAAGAGCAGTTGGTTCCAAATTGGAAGTTTTCTACCAAGGTTCGAAGTTTCCACCGACGTTTCTACCGAGGTTTGAAGTTTCAAAATGATGGAGTTTTCACTTGAAACTAATTAGCATCTGGCTCGACCGAAACACCTCCATAGCAACCTGTCATATCAAACTTATTTACTTTCATATCATTTGCCCCTTCAAAACTTCGAACATATCTTATTTACCCCTGGAAGACCAAAATACCCTTGTTGATTTAAAAAAATTCCTTCAGATATCCCTATTTTCCCTAGGGTTTACTAATGGGATTGGATTTTAGAAGGGTACATTCGTAATTTTAGCATAAATTTGAAAATTTTGAATAGCAGTAAGGGGTAAATAAGCAAAAACCCCTTCAAGTAAATATCCTCACTTCCCTCGAGTAATTCCTTTCTTGGCTGGAACTACTGAAATTAATCTGAATCTGCTTTAATTAACACTGTTGGGACTCCTCGATTTCTACTTCTATAGTGGGAAGCTGTTTTGAGTATTTTAAAAACTTCACCGAAAAGCTCTACTAAAAACAACACTTCTGCAGAAGCTCCATCTGGTCAAACAAGCTTCATTTGGATGGTTTTCTTCTCCAACATAGTTGCACAAATGAAATCGGCTCCCCGTTGCTCTAGACGGGTCACTAATAAATACTAGAACACATTATTCCTATCTCATCCTGTATTATTACCACCCTAGAAACCAACCAAAGATACAAACGCAGATCAAATTCACGCACGAGATGTTAACGATAGGAATTATAGCAACTTACTTTATATCTGTTCGCGATCCTGTAGCACAGCGCGACAACTCCTATTCCCGGTCATCGTCTATATTTGGTTTGATTTCTTCTTTTTATTGCTAAGACGACACCGGAGCTGCAGACACATTTCATGTTCATTGAGGAAAAATTGAAACACAGCTGACCACTCCATAGCAAAAGTTGAGCGCAAACCGAGTACTTGGACCAAACTATTTGGTATCGTCGATAATAAGGAGCCGCTCGTGCAAAACTAATATAATCCTTGCACAATTTAGATGTTTACAAAATTACCTTTTTTATATATTTCAGCTGCTTAAGAACCTCGTCTGTCTCCAACTCCTGTAAATAAAACAACAAAATAATTACTAAAAGACCGTAAGCTTGATTAATTATTATAAACAGGAGACGAAATCAAATAGTAAAAAGGAATTGAACTCGCAAAAATACATAGATGAAGTGAAAAGCATAAAATAAATATGCTTTAAATGGGGGGCATAAATTGTAAATGTGTTTTATATTCAAATTTTCATAGACAAACTTGTATTGGATAAACAGATATAGAAGAACAAATAAAACCAACTTTGCTGAGTCCTGGATAGTGTTAAATTGTCAATTAGTAACTTAGTCCATGAATTTTAACCCTTCAGGAAATTAGTCCACTAATTTCAATAATCAAAAATTGAAACTTCGAGGAATTAAGCATTTTAGATTGTAAAAATCATAAGAAACCATAACCAAGGAATTAAGTATATCGACGCGAACAGAAGGATATTTATAACAGTAGAAAATGTATGGATAGTCCCTGTATTATCCTGATATTACTGCTTGGTCCTTGTAATTTTCACTTAAACACTTTAGCCCTTGAACTTTCTTATAATTTGCAACTTCATCCCGGACCTCGAAAAGATCTAATTTCCCAATAACTATTTCACCCCTCCTATAAAATGGCTTTCTCATTTCAACCAGGGATGTAATTGTGATATGTGTATAAGTGAAAGATTGAGAAAGACTATGGCGAATTGTGACACCGCTAGGATTTGGTATAGTCCTATGTATAAGATATAATAGGGCTAAACCTCTAAACCTGATGTTGGGCGGTGGCTAGGCCCATGAGGTTAAGAGGGATAATCGTGCTAGAACTAGAGTAGTTACAAGATGGGTGACCCCCCGGAAAGTGGGATGTCACAGTTGGTATCAGAGCCAATCACCAGCCGGTACTGTGTGGGTGGAACGCAAGCTCCCCATAAAGTCGGATAAAGCTAGATCGTCTAGTGCTTGTAAGTGTGCTTGAGGCTAACGAGAACGTCAGGGCTTAAAGGGGGAGGAATGTGGCACCCTAGGATTTGGTATAGTCCTATATATAAGATATAATATGGCTAAACCTCTAAACCTGGCTATAGCATGTTGGATGGTCCATAGGCCCAAGAGGTTAAGAGGGTTAATCGTGCTAGAACTAGAGTCTAGGATGGGTGACCCCCTGAAGTGGGGCGTCACACAAATACCAAAAACTATAAGGACTATTCGTACATTTTACCCATATAAAATGAGAATCACCTGAGGAACAACACAATCGGCGTGGGCCGGATCCCAAGGAATGGCACATGAACAATCCCAGTCGTCAGTTTGAACGGCAAAAAGAGGTGCTCTGTAGAGGATTTAGGACACACATTAAACTTGCGAGACATGAATAAAAACCAAACATGGCATTTTGAAAGAAATAATTAAATATAGAAAATAGAAAAGTCCACTATTTTTCAATTTTGTGCAATTTAGGACCTTATTTTCTTATATATTATATATAGAGAGAGAGAGGAAGAGTCCAGCTGGGATGCTTCTAATAACACCAAGCACTTGGTGCTACCAACTCTTTCATAATTAGATTAGCCCTTTGACCATTTCAACCTCTTAGATCATATTATTCCGCCAACCACCACTAAACTCAATGGGCCCATATCATCCTAACCCCACAATCTCTTGATCCAAGGGCCAAAGACGCACAAGTCACTTTAGATAATAGAGCTTCCAAATCGATAATCCATACCGTTAAACATGATCTAGAGCATATGAAACTTATAGGAAACAAATTTCATGATTTTTCGAAATAATAATAAAGTTCATCAAGCGGGCATAAAATGAGTAGTCAAAATTGAACAACCTCCTAAAAATAGAAGATCGAATTTTTCAATTTAAGATTAGAGTTATCGATCTTTATCTAGATAATGAATAAAATTTTCTATCAAAAATTCAACTAATTCCGATTCTTCTACACCGTTAAACTAGCAAGAATTCCACACCTACTGTTAAAAATTGTCAATTTTAAGATCTTTCGATTGTGAGGTAAATAATGTTAAAAAAATTATGAAATTCAGTTTCAAATTCTCTAAATCATATTTGACGGCATGGTTGTCGATTCGAAAGCACTATCATTGAAAATAACTCATGAATACGAAGACGATCGTACTCCTAACAGTATAGTAGCAGGAATATATATATATACACACACACACATAATGAGTTGAGCTAGAATACTACCAATATACAAGTGTTTAACATATATTCCTCACACATTCATATATTTTAGGTAAAAATATATAACACTTATCTCAACTATCATCCATTTTGATCTGGCTATCTAACTTTTAAAGTTTTAATTTTACTACTTAATCTTTTAATTTATATTTGATTTGAATCAACTAGTGACTATTTAACTTCAAAAATTGAATGCTTTGTTTATTTTTACGGGTTTAGTTAGTACATTTTATGCAATCATGTAAATATAAATTTATTAAAATAAGCAATTACCTTAAATTTTGTATTGAAATGGCCACCAAATGACTTAAATCAAATAAATTGAAAAGTTGCGTAGCAAAATTAAAAATTTGAAAGGTTAGGTAGTCGAATCAAAATGGTCAATAGTTCATAAAATTTTATACTTTTTTACCAATATTTTAACCTATATAGATATTGCGCGTCAATAGATACATTAAACCTTAGAAAACAGAAAACAATAGAATACTAACAAGTATACGCAAACAACATGAGTTTGTCGCTAAAGACACATACATATGAAGAAAGATATGCACCATGGTTAATGGAGAATTGGTTTGAAAGGCACATTTGAACTCAAGGTATGAGGGAAAAGTGTAAAATGCAACATTGTTTTTTTAAAATTTTATTTTTTTATTGAGAGAGAGAGAGGGGTAGCATGCTACTTGTTTCGTTCATTTAAAAAAAAAAACAAACTTAACTAGAAATGTGAAACAACTAGGCTTCCTACTTGGGACCTCAGGTACCAACCATCAAGCTTGTAGCCAACTGCGCTAGGTACAATCGGTAAAATGCAACATTGTTATATCTCAAAGAGAGCATTATCACTACTTACATCGAGAAAATGTAACCTAATTTAAGGGTTTGCATACAGGTCCCTGCAAACATAGTGAATTGCAAATATATTCCTACAAAGTTCAACTTTCATACGTTGTCCCTGCAAAAGTCCTGAAATTTTCAAATATGTCCCTACCGTTAAAATCCGTTAGAAAATTTTAGTTAACCATAGGTTAAATACTTAACCCTGGTTAGTTTTTGACACTTTTACCCCTCTTACTGTTATGGCTTTTGGAGGGACGTTTTTGTGAAGGCAAAATTGAAAATATAAACAGTTCTTTAACGGTTCTCTAACAGTAACAAACCAGAGAGACATATATGAAAACATTAAGACTTTTGCAGGGATAACTTATGAAAGTTGAACTTTGCAGGATTTGCAGGAATATTTTTGCAATTCACTATGTTTGCGAGGACCTGTATGCAATTAACCCTAATTTTAATTATACTATGGTTTTATGAAGAGTTTTTTTACCTGCGCCACTTTCCACAAACCATTTCTTTGCCGGTCTCGCCTGTGCCAATCTTTTCTCGACATTGGATCCAGTTATTTATCGTCCCTGATTTAACCTTACCGTCACTCTTCAATTCCTAAGTGACAAAAAAGAAGACATGTTAAGCGGAAATGTATATGACAACACAAGATTAGGCAAATTGCACCATAACTTCAGTTTTGTCCCCTAGCGATTTGCTATAATCTTGCCCTTAGACCATATTCCTCCAAATTGGACAGAAATATCTGTGCAACCATTTTATATGACCAATTGAGTGACTTTTAGACTTCTTTTGTAGAGATTGAATAAGCATTTCATCCAATTTAACTGAGGAATCTCATGAAAAGAGTAAGATTGCAACGGATCGCGAATTACGGACTCAATTAGTATTTAGTAATAATTGAAAGGTTGGGGACCAAACTAAAACTTCCTAAAAACGTTAGAGACTCTTAGTGCAAATAATCCCTTAAGGTTTGTTGGATATGTAAGGCTTACATAAAGGTTACTGAATTCAGCAGGATCAACTTCAGAGGGCTCACCGAAACAATCACGAGTACTGCAAAAACAGTATTTATGAAGAATATATCAAGGAATACTATGAGTGATGGGAGAAACCAGAAACTCGTAAACAGTAAACACAAACGGTGCTAACTGAAATATGAAAATTGCTGTGTCAAGATAATTAGATGTTGGTTTAATTACTGATCCTGATATCAGTTAGGTTTTCAGTTTCGATTTAAAACAATTTAGTCATAAATTTGTTATTAGGCATAAATGACATCGAGGTCAAACTTTGAGGACCGAATTTGTTATTAAGCCTAAAGTTTTCTGAAGTTGTTGTGCGTTAACAAAATGTTGCTACCGATTTTTCACTTTTATACTGAATACGACAAACTTTTATTTTTACATCTGTAGAATGGAAAATAGATGAAAGAATGAGACTAAGAGTAAAAGAAAACATACTCAGCGATTAGACCGTTCCATTCCAGAACTTCTACTTGGAAATCTTTCCCAATTCGAACCCCAGTTGTATATGGCTGAGTGTCTTTCAACATTAAAGCAATAGGACGTAAACCCCTTCGAGATACTTGATTCCTGTTTTCATCTAGTTCGTCTTTGGGTTTTAAAAGTTTCGCGCGTAAGTGCTTAGGTTTTTTTCTAATACAAACTTGGCAGTACCACTCATCGACCGGCAATTTCTTTCCTCTACGATTGCAGCAAGATAAATGAAATGCCTCCTCGCAAAGATCGCAGATCAGCATCTTTGACGGGCATTCCAGAACCCCACATTTTATGCATTTTAACGATTTCCCGGAGTCAATTTCACATTGGTCACCTATAGAATCACAATTTTCTCGAGCCCGTTCTTCCGGGAGGAGTCCACTACTTTTGAGGACATGAATGCAGAGTTCCCTTGTTGATGCGAATCCTTCAAATGGTTCTTTCATCTTACTATCTACTTTCTCAACAACAGATGATCGAAGTTCCGCATTAGATTTCGGCGATGACCACCTATCATTACTGACATTGTTTTCCCCGTAGTTTGCAATCGATTCAATCTGCGAGTGTGCAGCCGTGAACGACACTTCCTGATGACTTTTTCCTTTATCTACCAAAGTTTGAGATCCGTGAAACTCTTTCATAGAAGCACTTGAGGAGACAATAGACGCTCTCTCGATATCACAGCCAGCACCTCTGCTTGTACTTTCTTCGAGCAAAAGAGTGATTGTGTTCTTACCCAAGTTCTTCCTTTTGTACAAAGAGTCATTCCTTCTAGATGCATAGATATGGCACATACTTTTAGTATTTGGCAAATCAGAGAAGCTTGACGGCGAAACTGAAAATCTGGTAACAGCTTTTCGATGGCCAACCTGGGAACATCTATCACTTCTTGGAGACATCAATTTAACTTTCACCACCTGTGGCCGATTACAAGTTAATCGTTAAGCTTGTTTCCATGCTCAGTTGGAAATGATTATGATGCTTTCATAGAAGTAAGGGGAAATATATACCATAAACCGTTGTTATATGTGAGCGACTTTACTTGCTTCCAACTCCTGCAATATTTAAGAAGAAAGAAAGATCATTTGAAATTTCAAAACCATCTATGATATGAAAGAATCGAAACAAAATTAGGTGACATTAAGTTGGAGAGAACTATAGATTAAGCAAATTGTAGCCAAAGCAGTGAACTTGGTGATCACTCGGGCAATGCGGTTATGAATGTATGATAATATTAATATACTATGATGCACACATATTGGGTGCTTCTGTATGTAAGAGGCACGAATGACGACTGCAGGGCGGTAAAGTGGAACTCGCACTACCATGAACCAAACCACGACAAGGAAAGAATGACTTGGATATAAACCACCCACATCCAAGATGTGCAAGAAGATGGATAATAGTGAATGCAAAATGAATTAAAAAACCACAAGCACAAGGGTTTTCTTTTACATTGCCGCTCCGCAACAACGGGCACATCAACAACACATCAGGAATTTAGGAGAACCCTTCTTACTATACCTTTATTGATACAAGAACAAGTCCGAAGCAGGCCTAATTAAGAATAGGCCGCTATTTGGATGCTCTGATACCAACTGATGCAGACTGAAAATACTGTAGTAAGTTTTGTAGCTGTGGTATTATAGCAGTGGACTCTGTAGCAATAGGTGAAAGAGGGGAAAAAGGAGAATAAAGAGAAGCCACACAGACTAAAATAAGGCCACACAGGCAAAGATCACACAGAATTAAGTAAAATTTTCATTAACCAAAAACTCTCCATCTACAATAGGCCTTGGACCCTATTTATAATATAAAAAAAACCCTAATTCTAATCCTAATCAAATCCCAAGATTTTAGTGATTTTCCTAATACAAATATATCTTATCCTAATTCTAAACTTCCAAAATCATGTTCCTAATTTTTAGAGATTCATTCCATATAGAAAAATCCTGACAAATCTTTTAAGAATCACTAAAACAAATTAACTAAAATAAAAATTCCGAAAATTAGGAAAAAAATAACTTTTAATCCGTAGTTGATTTCTTGACTGCATCAAAGTCCTCTCTAATACAACCAATCCTGCCTTAAAAAGATTTTGAGATGCCTTCAAAGGTCAAACACCCCTAGAGACCTAATCTCAAACAAGAAGAACAAGAGAGAGAAACCCTAAACCTTCTCTTCACCTCTTTTTCTTCATCCCAAGGAATGAGAACCCAAGAGAATGCCTTCACCTTATGATCTATACATGAGAAGCTCCCTCATAAACCCCATTAAGCCCAAACATACTAGTAGGCCAATTAAGAAACAAAAATAGCCTAAAGGCATTGTTGGCCTAGATTCTGCTTTTGCTTTCAGCTGCAGTAACCTCTAATAGAGTACTTTGGCAAACGACTAAACGTGAAATAAAATTCTAAATCTGATATTAAAAGCTCTAATTTGAAGCTCCTGCTTTCGATGCAAAGAGGAGTTGTTGCCGAGAATTTAGCATAGTGCTTCTTCTAATACTGCTACTAAAATAACACTTTATCAAACAACACTACACCCTACAGAGTCTACAGAGTAAAGGCCAAACAAACACTTAAGAAGAAAAGAAATTTAACCTTGATTTGATCCACCACAAGGCCTTGCAAGAACCCAACTTCCTTCTCTCTCCAAAATCATCTCCAAGATATTATCAAATTTTACTGCAGGTAGAGATCCTAGCAAACCCTCCTACCTTTGCCCCTATTCCTCTCTCCCAAAGAAGAGAGAGATAGAGAGAGAGAGAGAGAGAGGAATAAGCCCTACAAATTCCCCAAACCACAACAACCCACTACTCTTCTCTTCTCCTTTTCCTTAACTAAAGAACTCTTTTTTCACATACCCAAAATGCCCTTTTCAGTTACTATATATATAAGAGAGGTGACAGCCCACAAAAGCCCATTTATGGCCCAAATAAATGAGTTCAAGAAAGAGAGAGAGAGAGAGAGAGAGAGAGAGAAAGGTGATTTAGATTTTAGAAACCCACCTCTCTCAACCAAATCTTGAAGATGAACTACAACAAGAAATCTAAAATGCACTATTTGAAGAACCTCATATTCCACAATCCAGCAAAACAGATCATATACATGAAAAGAAATCATGATAGCCAAAATAAAAAATAAAATAAAAAACAACTTAAGAATCATCAAGAAGAGAATTAGCAAATTCTTTTTGGGAAAAAAGAAAAAAGAAAAAATGGTGGATCAAGAAGAGAATTGAGCGGTATGTGTCCACAATTAAAAAGGCACAAATTCTATGTAGCTTACCCAGTTTTGATGCTTAGAACTTAGAAGCCCCTTCCCCTTCCGCCCTGTGGGAAAAAGTTGAGAGCCCTTCGCAAGGAACCCTAGAGAAAACAATTGTTCAAAGAAAATGCTACATGTACACCTATATATAGATTAAATATTATGCCTGATTAATTTTAGGACTACTGAAAAAAAAAAAAAAAAAAACAAATACTACTTGTACACCTTAAAAAGAGAGAAAGTCTACCGTGTAACACTTACACTACATTATCAATAACCAGTCAATCATATCTCTTTTTTGAAAGAAAATTATAATAAAAATATTTTTATAATAACCATGATTGAAGGGTGAACTTAAGGAGAACAATTTGAGTGATTGGGAACACCATATCAGCAATATAACTGATACATTCTAGACTTTTTCCTAAATGGGGTATGATTTACGCCACTTCTAAGGTTTACAAAAAGAAAGTTGCTACTTGTACACCCTAAGGATATAATTTACACCCCTTCATCTAGGGGTGAAAAAGGTTGTATACGATCAGATTTTTGATGATTTTTTTCAAATACGAATTCGAATGCGGATATATATCGGATGCTAAATATTTATTACCATGTATGCTTACAATGGATTCGGATTCCAATATGAGAGGAATTTGTATTTGGATAATATCACATACTAATATATATATAGAGAGAGAGTGAGGCTGGTATGCTTCTGGAAGTACGGAGCCCTCCGTGCTTCCAACTCGTTTTTGATGTTAGGACTTTCAAATCGACGATCGGCTCCGTTAGACTTGATCTAGAGTATTTGAAGTGCCTAGAAAATAAATTTTGTGATTTTTCGATATCATTTGCCTAGTGATCGAAGGGTCTCAAAATCAATAATTTAATGACCATGGTGAGCCGTTTGCAAGTTTAATGGTGTAGAAATATCCAAATTACGTGAAATTTTGTTAGAAAATTTTTTATACTATATAAAACAAGATCAATATACTTGATCTAAAATTTTAATGTCATATAATCATATTTTGTAAAATTTTTATTTTCAATCGTTGATTTTGAGCCCTTTCAATCACTAGGCAAATGATATCGAAAAATTGTAAAATTTATTTTCTAGATACTTCAAATACTCTAGATTAAGTCTAACGGAGCCGATCGTCGATTCGAAAGTCCCAACATCGAAAACAAGTTGGAAGCACGGAGGGCTCCGTGCTTTCAGAAGCATACCAACCTCACTCTATATATATATATATTATAAAATTAGCTATATACAATACAATTAAAAGTTTATACTCGCATTCAAACTTTGTATACCTATATTTTCTTTAATAAAACTTAATTTTTTCACAAATATAAATATAATTTTAACAGAAAATTTATTAGTAAAATAAATGAAAGAAAAATTATGATAGACAACACTTTATTCCCTACAATATATATTTAGGGCGTGTTTGGTTAGCCCCTTTTTCACCTTGAAATCGGAATCGGAATGGACGAATTCGATTGTCGGTGTTTGGTATGCGGGATTCTCATTCCGATTTCGATTTCCGGGTGAATGGGAATCCCCCAATTATCCAATTTTTCCAATCCGGCCTAGGAGGCCGGATTGGAAATTGAATCCGGGCGGAATGGATTTGTTCGAATTAAATTTAACTTTTTTAAGCTTATTTTTTAATTAAAATATAAGTTTAAGTTTAAAAATTATATTTATAAATTTAAATTTAAATTTAATTTGAACTTAAATTAGAAAATTAAAATCCAATCAAGCATTTCAAATATAATTTATAAATTTTAATTTTAATTTAATTTAAAATCTAAAGTTTTATTCAAATTTTATTTAAAATTTAATTAAATTTATGGATTCAAATTAAAATTTAAATTATAATTTTAAGTTTGAATTTGAATAAATCAAAATTTAGTTTTATATTTTGAATTATCCTTTCAATTTTAAATTTTAATTTTTTTTAAAAAAAATATTTAAAATTTTGATGCATTTTAAAATTTTGACATAAATTTTTAATATTTAATTTTCAGTTTGAATTTAAATTAATATATTATAAAGATAAAATTGATATATTAATTCGATTATGTTTCTAATATCTATCTGAACCAAATACCGACAATGGGAATGGTTCATTCCGATTCCGATTCAGGTGGCGAACCAAACAGAATGAGATAATGAATCATTTCGATTCCGTTTTCAGCTTATTCTCATTCCGATTTCGACACCGATTCCGACTTCGAACCAAACACACCCTTACATTCTTCTTATCTCTTAGATGTGAAAACGGTCGAATACGGTCGGATTTTTTAAAAAACCATGTAAAAACTATATTCGCCTTCATATTTTTTTCTCTTATTTTTTTTCGAATACGAATATGTATCGAATGCTAAATTTTGTGACATCCATATTCGCATCCTATCGAATCCGATGTCGAATTCGATCAAAGTTTATCCTAACCACTTTCACCCCTATTCATCAGAGGGTTTACAAAACACTCTGAATTTCTAGTATTTATCTCAAGAAAAAGACGACAAAACAAGAAAAAAAACTTTTAGCTGGATATAAGATTTACATCCTATCTGAGGTGTATCAAATACCAACAGCATTGCTCTCTAAAAAAAAAAATTTCTACTTGTATATCCCGAAAAGGGAGTATAGATCTTACACCCCTTATCCTAAGATTTATAAAAATTTAAATAATTTTTAGTAAAAATAGTTGATGTGACAAGCAGTGAAATGATAGCTTTGGATTGAAAAGGCGTAGGATTGAAAAGGCATAAGATGAATCTAAAAAAAAAAATGATATTTGTACATCTTAAATATAGGTATAAATCTTACAGCTCTTCTATTAATGATTCATAAATTTTTTATAAATTTTTTGTTAAAATCAACAAAAAAAATTAATAAGAGTAGTAGGAAATAATTGTCCTTTGATGAGTAAGATGTAAATCTTATACCTAGTCTAAGTCTAAAGGGTATACGGGTAGCATTGCTCGTTTACAAAAATTGATATTTGTACATCTTAAATATAGGTATAAATCTCACCTTTTGTTTCTATTTTCATATATAATTTTAACAATTATATAAAATTTTCATCAAATTACATACAATCCTAACAACCTAACAACCTACTCATACAACCCAAAAAAATTCTACAAGCCTACCTACTCAATCTAACAATCAAATAAAAATTCTAATAATCTACCTATAATCCTAACAACTTTATAAAAATTCTCATAATCGATATAAAAAAAAATCTATAAAAAACGATAACAATCTAAAAAATAGTGAATAATTTAGCGTTTTCTAAAAATGATGAATGATTTGCCGTTTTCTAAAGCCAGTAAAGGAATAAACGATTCACCGTCTTTCTGGTACCGAGTTGACAACAAGAGGGTTAATTGGCCGAAAAAAAAACTTGGAACGATTATTTGGCCAATTAAATTTTTTTATAGAATTATTTACAAAAAAAAAGGTCCAAAATAACATGGGAACTTCTCTAAAACTAAATATAATAATCTAAAATAAAATTCTCTAATGACTACAAAAAAACAAATAAAATTCTCTAATGCATATATTAATTCATGCACCTATATAGATACATTCATATAGAGTTGGGCTAGAAACTATTAATAGTATTTGAACTTTTTTGCTATTCACTTTTTAGCCGTTAGATCTACTCTTTTTATTATTTCTACCATTGGATTAAAATTATTTCACTAACAACTACTAAACCCTAGAGGGACCACCACTCAACCCTAGGGAACCACTATCATCGTAACCCTATAATTTTTCATCCAACGGTTAAAAATTGGATAGCAAAAGAGCTCAAATACTATTAATAGTATTCCAACCCATATATATATATATATATATATATATATATATATATATATATATATATATATATATATATATATATATATATATATATAGGTCTTATTTATTAGCCTAGCTGCTGCTGGAGAAATAATTTTTACTAAATTGATATTTTTTTGGCTAAATTTCATTTTAAAATTTGAATTCAAAATCTAAATTTATATATAAAATTTAAATTTCAAATTTTAATTTAAATCTAAATCTAAATTTAAATTTAAAATTTGGGTTTGAATTTAAATTTTAAATTTAAATTTAAATTTAAATTCATAATATGAATTTGACTTTACAATTTGAATTCAAAATTTAAATTTAAATTTGAAAATTAACTTAATTTAAATTTGGAATCGAATTCATAATCTGGATTCAAATTTAACATTTAAGTTTAAAATGTGAATTTAAATTTAAATTTTGATTTCAAATAGTCATTTGAATTCAAATTCAGATTTTAAATTTCAAATTCGAAATCAAAATATGAAATTGAAGTCAAAATCTAAATATGAATTTGTAATTAAATTCAAAATCTAAATTTGAATTTAAAATTATAATCAAATCTGAATTTGAATTTGAAATTCACATGCAAAATCTGAATTTGAATTTAAAATTCGAATCCAAAATCAAAATTTACATTTAGTATTTGAATCCAAAATCAATTTTAAATTTTAAATTTTCAATTAAAATCTAAATTTAACTTTTGATTTTGCAGGAATCGGATTTTAGCTGTTTCTAAATTTTGAGTCTGTAAAATAAAAAATCTAATTTTATAAATCAGAATCAGATTTTACAAAGAAAATAAGGTTACCAAACACTCTATCCAAGGAAAAAATAATTTTGGCCCTAAAATCATGTTCAAAAATCTATGCCAAACGATTCTAATAGATGCTGCGTGAGAATAACATTCATTTTGCAAAGAAAGAATGCTAATTTGCTTAAAAAATTCACTGGTTTTGAGTTTTTGCTAAAATAGGCTATTTTTTAAAATTTTGCAAATTTCATTCAATTTTTAAGTAAATTGACTAAAATATTTTTATTCATTTTTCTCTCTTTTTTTTTCTTCTCGTTCGCTTTTTTCCGCCCAGTTCGTCTCCCTCCTCCTCGATGTTTTTTTTTTCTCTTTCTCTTCTCGCTTTCGCTCCCTTCTCCTCCTCCTCTACAGCCTCTTACCTGGCCCACACTTCCGCCGAAACCGACTCGGATATGGTACAGATCACGAAGGTGAGGCTGCGGCAGAGGGCGTGGCCATGGATGGCAACGGCGACGGCGATAAGGGTATCTTAGGATTTGAGGACGATGGGGAGGGAAACCTCATCGGAGCGGGGGTGGCCGCTGCGGTAGAGGGATGGAGAGGGGGCACGATAACGAAAAAAGATACAGAGATGGAAGAAAGAGAAGAAGAAAAATTTTAAAAAAATTCTTCTCTGGAGAAGACCATCATGACATGTACGTATAATAATTCCTTTTAAGAAAATTGAAAATACATCGACACCCAAAATTATAAACAAGAAGTTAGAAGAACTTACAAAGCGCTACAGAGAATAATACTTTAATCGATCCGTCAAAGCGAGAAGTTCAGCAGATGTCTCCTATCTCCGACACTTTGTGGAACTGTAGATACTATTTATGCATGCAGAAAAAGATGAGATGACTTATATCACTTTATATAGAGAGTTCTGATCGATTTTTAATCATAGTCTAATTAGGATTCTATTAAATTTAAATAGATAGTAGACGAATATGATAAAGCCAAATCAAGTGTTATTTTATCTATTAGGATTAGCATTTACCTAATAGCAAATTCTAATCTGAGTATGATTAAGTTGGGTTACCTTATTGGATATCCTAGCTTTAGTAAGTTCAAGTTTATTTTATTTAAATCAATTTTATATATTTTGAGTTTAACTAGGGATGTCAAACGGGTCGGGTGGCCCATGAGCCGCCCAGCCCGGCCCGTCGTGGCACGGCACAAATACTGTAGCACTCGTGCCGGCTTGGCCAGGCCCGATTCTTTGTGTCGTGCTTGCAAGGATTAAAGTACCGTGTCACAAGGGCGTGTCGATTGTTGCCTGACACGATACGGCACAGGCACGTTTTGGTACGAACTTATTTTAATTTCTTTGATCTTAATATATTTTTATAATATTATTTTGAAAGATTTATAAAGTAATTATGAATATTGACTATATATACTTTATTATATTCACCAATTAATATAGTAATAAGTTTTTTTATATGTAAAGTACAATTATACTTCTTAGAGAATAAAAATTTAAATATAATAATAAAATTCATAAGTACAATAATTATTTAAATTTACATCTTTGCAAAGGATGAGTGTTTAGTTCCATATAGATCGTCGAGGTGGATCATATGGCATATTGTCATCTATAGATATAAGATTTATTTGACAATTCTGGTATAGATATCGCTGGTACTGTCAAATTAAATTGGCTATATAGTCTATTATAATAAACTATATATTTTAATATATCTAATGATACTAAATCAAAATTATTTTAAATTTATGTTAATTTACAAATTCTAGATTGGAATAGAACAGCTTAAGTAATTCTAGATTACATTAGTTTGTTCATAAAATTAGAGATTAGACTAAATCAGATTAGAAAACTTAAATATAAAATAGATTAGATTAGATTTTATATTAGATTAAATAAGGTAATTTTAGATTAGAATTTTTAAACTAGGTTAGATTAGTTTAGGTCATTTGAAATTACATAAATCGAATCTAATTAGTTATATTCTATTATATTTAATACTCTAATAGATAATTCTATATTAGATTTGATTAGATTTTGTAATTATAAATTAGAATAGATTAGATTAGATTTAGATTTTATAAATTAGATTAGGTAATTCTAGATTGGATTAGATTAGATTCTAGAATAGAGAAGATTAGAATTATTAGATAACTAAATTAAAGAAAATGGAGAGAAGGGAATAACAAAATAAAAAAAATAGATTAGCGATACATTGCAGTACGTACCATGGCACATCTCACGTACCACAATGTCTCGCAAGGTATCGCACATATATCGCGATATGGTACCTCTGCGATATCCTACGTACCACGAGCCGTTTCTATAAGGGCACGATACGGCAAGGACGATACATTCTCGTACCGAGCGACACTTAAATCCTTGCGTGCTAGGCCAGTATATTTGGGCCCGTTGGCCGGCACGGCACCGCCCGAAACGGGCCTAGGCCGTGCCGCGCAGAGACTGTGGCCTGCGGCTCGGCACGGCACGACACGACACGCATTGGGCCGGGCCGGGTCATGTGAGCCGTGCTGGCCTGGCACGGCCCAAATTATACCCCTAAGTTTAACTCTAGTTCAACTTTAGCAACTTTGGTCTAGCGTAAGTCAAATTCAATTAAGTTATAAGTTTTTAAATTAATTTATCCTTAATAGATACACCAAAATTAATTAAATCTGCCATAATCCTGTCTAATTTTTTGCCATATTCCATGAATTACAATCAAATAAAATTAATTAAGTTATTAAAAATTCACATATAAACTTATATTTTAAAATTTTAATTTATATTGTATAAAGCGTGCATTGCATGCACACTTCCACTGGTGTATATATTTATATATATATATATACTATATATAAAAGAGAGAATAAATATTTGGGTCTGTCAATTTTTAGATCTCTTAATTTCTTTTTAATAATTAAAATACCCAATAATAATAAGGAGCAATTGCTTATATACTCCTGAAAAGTTTTCAACTTTTTTGTTTACCCCTTTTAGAAGGCTAATATTAAAAATATCTTTTTAACATTCCAAGTTATTTCAAATATACCCCTAGAGTTAAATTTTGTTAGTGAACTGTTAGAAATAACTATTATCCGTATGAAATATCTTATTTGCGTTTAAGTTAGGAACAAAAGAAGTATTTTAATTTTCTACCTTTTTAAATATACTCTTCTGCCGCTACCAACTTTTCTTATTTGCCCTTAAGTTTGCGGCAAAAGAGGTATTTTGACTCTTTTTTTTAAATTCTGATAGAAATTTATCTGTATTTAACCCAAGATGACTTAACGGGTATTAACAGCAGAGTTATTTTTAAATAACAGAGAAATATACGAGGGATATATTAAAAACAAAAAAAAGAATATATAAGATATTTTAGACGTTTTCGGGATTATAATATTATATTAGATATTATCCCTAAAATAATAAAAAATAAATAAATTCTAAAGGGGACCATTTTGTGATGGGGACCACAATTTTATCCGACAATCATTCCCTCAACAACACCATCCTAAAATGACTGGTCCGTTGCATTATTAAATATTACATATGCATGAACACAAACAAAAGCATTTAATATTGATGAGCTAAAGTTCAACTGTTTCCCATGCTCAATTATGCATGAGTGCTAGTTCAATGAATAGAGACCTTTCTGGGACATGCATCCGTTGGCTTAAATGGGTCAGTATTCTGTCTTATGGCGAGATGTCATGTTGGGTCGAGTCATATTCGAAATGACGTGAGGCTGGGTGGGCCGAGTCATGTTCGAAGTGGCGTGAGGCTGGTGGGGCCGAGTCACAATCGAGACCCGTGGGCGCTGTATCTGTACGCTTTAAGTGAATCGGTTGCGTATTTCTAACAGCTCGAGCTTTTGGGATTAATGGTTAGCGCCAACGATCCGACAGCATCTTCGTAGTAGTTCTGCTCGCGATTCTGCAAAAGTGCTGTTTGAATAATCTTACTGGAGCTCGTAATGTCGCTTTGACGAAAAACCTATATGGCGTTTGTCCGCCGTCTGAATTAATAAAGTCGGTAGAAAATGGTTTCGAGGCACGATTTCTTAAATTATTAGCGATTGAGAAACGAAGGAACAACACACAATATGTTTTGCACAATGGCACAAACCAGAGAATTCAAAGAAGAGCCGAGTCGGCAAGACAGGCATGACCGATGAGAGCGAAATGAACACAAAAGGCACTCCGGTTACAATAAACCAGCTCAATTGATACGTCTTACCTAACTTTTCTGTACGGTACAGCGTTGTTTGAATTGAGAGATTGGAAAAGCAAAAACGACTTCTATAACGAAACACTCTGTTGAAACTCTAAAGCTTACATTTAACCCGAAAACCACGTAGTTCGAGGGAACTTATATTAGTTTCAATATTCAAGAGGGCTAAAGTGCGAAAATTTCAAGTAAGACGAACTCAATTGGTACATCTTACCTAACCTTCCTATACAATACAACGCTGTTTGAATTGAGTGATTGGAAAAGCAAAAATAACTTTTATAACGAAAGAATCTGTTGAAACTCTAAAACTTACATTTAACCCGAAAACCTTGTAGTTCGAGGGAACTTATATTAGTTTCAATATTGAAGAGGGGCCAAGTGCGAAAATTTTAAGTAAAACCGACTCAATTGGTACGTCTTACCTAATCTTCCTATACAATACAATGCTGTTTGAATTGAGTGATTGGAAAAATAAAAATGACTTTTATAACGAAAGAACCTGTTGAAACTCTAAAACTTACATGTAACCCGAAAACCTCGTAGTTCGGGGAAACTTATATTAATTTCAATATTTAAGAGAGGCAAAGTGTGAAAATTTCAAGTAAAACCGACTCAATTGGTACGTCTCACCTAACCTTCCTAGACGATACAGCATTATTTGAATCGAGTAATTGAAAAGGCAAAAACGACTTCTATAACGAAACAATCTGTTGAAACTCTAAAAACTTACATTTTACCCAATAACTCGTAGTTCGAGGGGAACTTATATTAGTTTCTAAGAGGGGGGCAAAGTGCGAAAATTACAAAATTCATCATGGTGTTTCCCGCAATTTAGAATGCCCTAAAATTACAACTTAGTGCCCATACTTTTCACTTAAGCGCTTTAATCTCTGTACTCTCGTATTATCTACATTTTAATCCTACATCACCGAAAAAATTTGATTTTTCTCATAAAATGACTATTTATACTTTCACTTGTAAAATAATTCAAATATTTTAACATACCTCAAACAGATTAAAAGTTCATTTTTTTAAATAGAAATCAGCTTTTTCTAACAATTAAAACCTAAAATACAATACACGTGAAAGTTCGAGGACTACAGTGATTCAAGTGAATATTCCAAAAACCAAGTCACAATATCAGGATAGTACAAGGACTACACATACATTTTAATCTAAAATAAGACAAAAATGGTACAGAACTTATCCAAATTATACACTATTTTCAATAGGTTATCTAACCTTTCAAAATTTTAAATTTATTATCCAATTTTTTAATTTATTTAATTTGAGTCAGTCAACAATACTTTGACTTTAAAATTTAAACTAATTATTTACTTCAATGAATTTATAATTGCGAGAACTGCATGAATTGTACTAATTAAACCTGTAACTACAAACGATGAATTTAAATTTTGAAGTAAAATATTATTGGCTGATTCAAATTAAATAAATTAAAAAATCAGACGGTAAAATTAAAATTTAAAAAAATTTAAATAGCCAACTCAAAATGGTTCATAGTTTAGGTAAATTCTGTGCGCTCTTACCCTAAAATAATTGACTCTCTGATTAATATGCATCAGTAAAAGAAGTACACCATGAGAGTAGTTTTATTCTCTATACAACATGATTCAACATATTTGATAACTCTTTTTTATCTGATACAAAAAAACACATCTCATTCCTACTTCTACAACTGCAGCATAAGCTCCACCTGATACAAATCGCCGTCAAATCTCAATCCGTAGGCTTCGGCCGGATGAGCAACGCCGTCAACCATCCCCCCGAACACGTAGACATAACGGCCAGATCGGTCGGCGCATGCTCCGTGGAACGACCGATAGCTAGGGCTTTGGCCTTCGACCAAGAGCTTTTTCCACATCTTCTTTCGTGTTTTCTTCGAGTCCGGTTGAAGTTTCAGTAGATTGGCCGCGTCTAATACCCAGAAGTCGTCTTTCCGGTGCCTCTGTGAATCCTCGCCGCCGTATATGAGGATTTTCCTTCCGAGAATGAGCGTCGCGGAGTGGCCAACACGGGGTAGGGGCAGCATCTCGTCGAGTACGCTGAAAAATTAGATAAAAAATTAGGACGCATTTTGGGTCAATAAAACTTTCATGATGAAAATGAAAAAAGAATCTTCAGAATTCCTTTAGCATCGAATAATTTGCTAACAGTAATAAGGGTTTTTGTTTTTGTTTTTGTTTTTTTTTTTTGCACATAGACCCTTGCCAATATGTGAAATTGAGCAAATAACCCTGCAAAGTGAGGTTTTTAGGGTACAGGAATAAATACCAACTTTACAAGGGTATTTGCATAATTTTGCATATTTGTCGGAGTTATGTATGAAAGAGAACCAACAAAAATTTCATACTCGATTTCCTTCCACTCCGGATAGCCTTTGCTGGCGTCGAATAGCCATAGGTCGTTGAGCACCTCGTACCCCGAGCCTCGACCGCCAAAGAGGACCACTAGGGTTTCGCCGATCGACGTCAGCGTGTGGCCAGAGCGCGGCGGAGGCGACGGGCAAGGATTCAGTAGCTGGTGCCAGTGCCCAGATACAAAGCCCTCTGACAAGTCGAGAAGCCACGTATCGCTGAGTCGACGACCGTCTAACGCAATCCCACCGTGGATCGCCATGGTGCGGTCGCCGACGCTGCACGCTGCATGGGCCCCACGGGGTGGAGGCACGACGGGGCCCACGTCAAGCAGCCGCCACGATATATTGATCTCGAGAGGACGTCTGAGGTCGATTTCCCCAATCCACGTGTCATTTAGTCTCAATCCACTATCATTGATGCCGCCGAAGAGGATAAGAGAGTTCCCCACTAGAGTACAAGTGTGTCCGAAACGACCAGTTGGAATGCCCGAATTAAGTTTTTGCCAACTAAGTATTCGATCGAATCCGTTGCCAATGTATGCCACCCACGTGTCATCGAGATGCCGTCCTAAAGAGGAACACAGGTGGTATATTACAAGAGGCAGAGTTAACTGAAAGATACGCAAGTAAGATTGGAGAATTTCCACCTTATATGAAAAAGAAAACTAAATTATTCCGTACAACGTAACATAAGTTCTCAAATTTTAAATCTTTCTCCTGTCAAATCCACAACTCCATTTACTGCTTAAGTTTACTAACCAAGTAGTTCTCTCTCTCTCAGAATTACTGTTAGTATGCTGAGTCTTGGTCCAACTTCTTTCTAGTAAGCAAATCAACAACTTCGTATAAATAGATCGTATGATGCTGTAGAGACAACGGGGAGAGGAGCGCAAAAAACATGATATGAGTACAACGACTAACATGATCAGTTTAAAGAGAATTAGCGAGTTCATCTAAAAGTAATGGAAATGGGTAGACAATGACTCAGTTTGAACTCACAGTGGAACACAATTCTTCGCTAACTAGTTTTGTGACCCAATAAGTTTCGAAACAAAATTAGATCATTATACAGTTGAGAATATCATGTAGACGCCATGCATGGCATAAATTGTGCATGCAGAACACTAGGCAATCACCTCAGCACTGCCGACCTTGCATAGGTGGCCGCTCAGGCATTGCTTAGGCAGTTTCTTAAGATTTAGACATGAAATCAGCAGAAACTTATTCATATGGAGAATAAATATGCAAGCTATATATTGCCAAATGGCTTTGAATGCACGTAAATGGTCGGTACTATAATTGAAACATAGCTCAGATATCATAGACATATATGCATATATCAATCTGATTAATTTTGAGGGCTGCTTTTCAGGGTTATGAATATCATGTTTTATAAATGTTGTGACCAAAAAATAGGGTTATGTTGAGAAGCAAATGCTACTAAAAAAGAAAACCATCTGCGAGATGAACCCAAATGTATCTCTCTTATGCTATATCTCGTCTTAACACATACTAATATTGATATGCTGGGCTTATCCTACAAGAACTACCAAAAAGAACCGGTAAAAATGAAGAAGCCGAATAACATTTTATCATTGAATTGTGAAGATCCATTTGGTCGCTATTTAAATGACTAATTCTTCTGTTGATTCTTCAATTGTCCAGTTGCCTTCTAAATGGCTTTTAGAAACGATCAAGAGAAGAGAAAAGGGAAATCAGCACAACCGTGTTTTTCCAAGAGCTTAAGCAAGTAGAGAACAGTGTTTTTAATATTTATATTCAACACTCCCCCTCACATCTGACTCAAGACATTTTGATAGGCTAAAGATGTAAATTTAAAATTAAATGGAAGAAAATTAATAATGCTAGAAGCCTGACGGAGACTCGAACCGAGGACCTTCTGCTCTGATATCATATTAAATTAACAACTGTATTTCACCAAAAGCTTAAGCTAGTAGAGAACAGTGTTTTTAATATTTATATTCAACACCCCCCCAAGGAAGGTATCATATTCAGCAGAAAAGAGGACATAGAAGCTACACTACAAGAAAGCTAAGAATTAGGCAGACAAGAACATCCATTCAGATAACAACTCAGACTGAAATATGCTCTTGTTTAGGAATACCAAGTGATAAATAGAACTTGAAACCCTAAGGTTAGAATTGCTTTCTACATAGGAGATGCACCAATTAAACCCTAATACTGAACTCCTTCACACTCGCCTTCGATGACAAACCCCTAATACTTACTTTTCCCCTCAGATCCTTTCTGAATAATAAGAACAAACAGAAGAAAAAATAACTAAAGTATTTTAATAGGGATTAGCCTAATCTCGATCACGCTACCATACTAAATCTCCATGAGTAGTGTACACTTTACACTCTACGTAGAACAACCAATTTTCTCTAAAAGCTTAATCGAGAACCGTATTTTAATATTTTTATATTCAATAACTTTTTTGGCAAGCACAAAACATCAAGCCTAAAAGGACTCGAAACTAAACCTCGTGATCTGATGCTCTGATACTACGTGAAACAAAAGAGTGGTTTTTAACTATTTTATACATAAAGATCCTTCCTAATAGTTCATCTTAAATTAGAAATGATCAATAGAACTTGAAACCCTAACCCTAAGATCAGAAACAGCTCTCTATCTTAGAGGAGAGCAGATCTAATACATTAAGATAGGCAAATTGTGTGGATCGTAAGCGCTAACCAACTATCCCAAAAGCACGTGCTGATAGGAAGAGCGCCCATCACACTTAAGGGCTCAGCCATAGCGTTCGCGGATTTCGACCTGACTCAACCCATCTGGACGTTGAGTCTATTGTTGGGCCTCTTGCCGTTAGGTCTCTTGTGGACCACATCCCACTCAATTTATTAGGCTCATCCAACTCAACTTATTAGTCTCCTGAGCCTATTGTCACGGGGGCAGAAAGTTGGAACTATTTTAGCCCAATAATAAATAGCCAACAAATTGGACTACTGGAATGAGAGAATTGAGAGAACCCTGATGAATTACTCTCCTCACCTCCTTCGCAGCCGCCGCCGAAGAGGACGAGCCACCCGGCGGCGAAGTTGAGGGAGAGCGAGGCCCTCGGCCGCGGAGAGGCGCCGCCGCCGCCGCCGGTGAGCGAGACGCGGCGGCAGGAGAGGGAGCCGAGCTGGGAGACCTGCTGGTAGAGGCGCCGCCACGCGACGCCGCGGCGCTTCCCGCCGCCGTCGCCGGAGGAGGAGGAGGAGGAGGAGGAGGAGGGGAGGAGGGCGTCGGCGGCGGCGGAGCCAAAGTCGCGGCGGAAGAGGTGCTCCCAGAGGGGGTCGGCGGCGGCGAGGCGGCGGAGGCGGCGGCAGGTGGCGGAGAGGGCGAGGAGGGAGGGGGCGGGGAGGAGGCGGAGGATGGAGAGGAGGGGGTCGTCGGGGAGGTGGGTTAGGGTTAGGGTTAGGGTTAGGGTTTGGGATGGCGAAGTAGAAGAAGAAGAGGAGGAGGAGGAGATTTTGGGGTAGGAGTGGGGTGGAGCGAAGGCCATGAAAAAGAGAGAGAGAGAGAGAGAGAGAGAGAGAGAGAGAGAGGTGAGAGGGAGTGTGTGTGTTTTTTTCTTTTTTTTTCTTTTTTTTTTAAAGCTATAATGAATGAGTGAGTGTGGGGAAGAGGAGTGTGGGAGTTTGTTTTTATTATTATTTTATTGTTGTAATAATGCAAAGAAGTGGTCTCACTTTTCATCAAAGAGGAAGATCCACTGAAGGGCAGTTTTGGTAATTAAAATTTAGCTAAATTATATAAATTTTTTTTATAAATATCGGCCATTTTTTGACATTTTTTTTCTAATTTTCAAAAATTTATATTTTACCCTCTCAATATTTCAAGTTGTTGTATTTAGCTCTCCTCCGTCAGGCTTCCATTAATATTCCGTCTATTTCTTATAATTTATACCGAAAATATTCTTTAAAATAATAAAAATATATTAAAAATTAGTTTTCTTATAGAAGAAGTAATGACAATTTGATTATTTTGTCCTCTTCATTAATGTCATATTTCCCTGAAAATACTTCTAAAATTTTAAAGGGGCAAAATATAGATTTTTGAAAGATAGGGAGGAAAAGTAAAAAAGTGAGTATTTACAAACGGGTTTTCTCTATTTTAACCTTATAAATTTAGAAGGAGAAAAAAAAAATCTCAAATACAACAGTCATATAAATAACTTGGTATTTCCAACCAATCAAATTACTTTTTTGGAGTTCACTCATCCCGTCGTAATTTTTATAAAAGTATTTTTGTTGTACTTTTCTCTCAAAAATAGAGATGTGGTTGGCTGGAAAACATCTAAATGCAGCAACCATATAGGTGATGTGGTGTTTGCAACTAATAAAATTATTTTTTTAGAGTTCACCCATCTCATAATAATTTTTAGAAAAATATTTTTATTATACTTTTTCTTCAAAAGAAGAGATATAATTGGCTGGATATTGATGATATGGTATAACTGCTACATGGTAGACTTACTCTAAAAGAGAGCACGGGGGGGGAGTGTGTTTAACTGTTTAAGCTTATAATGAATGAGTGGAGGATTGTTTTTATTGTAAGGTAAAAGCATACAAAACTTATCTGAACTACGGACTATTTTGAATCAGTTGTCTAATCTTTCAAAAAAAAATTATATTGCAGTATCTGAACTACGGATCATTTTGAATAGAAATTTTAATTGTATTATCCAATCTTTCAACAAAAAAAAAATTGAGTCAGTCAACAGCATTTTGACTTCAAAATTTAATTTAATCATTTACTTTAATGAATTTATAATTATGAGACTTATATAAAATATACTAACTAAATTTTTAAAGATAAATACATTCAAATCTTGAAGTCAAAGTGTCGTTGACTGACTCAAATCAAAGAAATTGAAAGATTGGATAGTAAAATCGAATTTTAAAAGATTGGATAACCAAATCAAAATGGTCCACATGTAAGTTCTATACTTGTTTACCTTGTTGCAATTATGCAAAAAAAGTAGCCTTAATTTTTATTAAAGCGGAAGATGCAGTGAAAGGCAGTTTTGGTAATTACCAACTTGGGAGAGAACGATTTCCAATGTGAGACTGCCTAATCTACCATCCATCACGTGAATGACTTGAATTTCAAAGTTGTGTCAAAAAAAGACAGGGTGGTCTCACGATGATAATGTTCATACTAAAGTTTTTTATTTTTCCGTTCAATAGTGCATGCATACACATATCAAAAATCTCCATATTATGGTGTCGACATATCGACAATATTAGGACAATATTGTGAGAATCTGTGATAGTACTCTTTTGTACAATAAAAATGCGTAGCACTCTGTGTATCTTGGAGAAAGCATTGATGAGTCAGTAGCACTCTGTGTATCTTGAAGAAAGCATTGATGAGTCAGTATTATATATTAGTTATTATCTCCTGCTTCAGATGGATAATGAAATCGCCCAGAGTGCATGAAAATCTTGTGTATGAAGTTGTACAAAGATCTGCACCAATGAAACTAGTCCGGAAAAATGATGATCTTATAGATCCTTGAAGTGTGGCACACATATAGTATAAAAGGTTTTGGTTGATTCATGCGCCCAATCCAAAAACCCCAATAATTTTTTAATAATGGTATGGTGTCTTTCATAATATTTTGGGAGTGGGAAGGAATGTGGATGTGTCTTTCTTAAATAGTTGATATGTTAAAAAATTTATGAATTCTTTGGACAGTATATATGAACTGATGCAGACCTAATCCGTGTTGAGAGAAAAGAAGCACAAGGATGGAAAGAGAGGAATACACGAAGAACCAATTCTTCGACAAAGCCGAAAATATTATTAATCAAACCTAAAAACTAATTGCATTAACCGAACGTCACTTCTATATGTAGAGGTGATACTCGAATTCTACTATAAATAGAGATAATGAATTCTAATATATCTCTAAACCTAATTCAATCAGAAATAACCAAATAATTGGACTCGAAATAGGAAAAATAAAAAAAATTCAAAAAAAACCTAAAATATAAAAAAGTAGGCCGAAACAATTAAATTTAGATCCCAAACTAGGCCAGAACGACTTTACCGTTCGACAAGTAGATCTCGAAAAGTATTTCTTTGAATTGGGGTTGCACACTAAAATCAGACGTTCGAGCGAAAAGTTATGGCCATTTAAGGATTTCTTACGCCAATTGTAAAAATTATCGAAATCAACGTAATTTCGGCTCAGTTTGATTGAGTCGCACCTTTTAAGGAACTCTAACGCTAAATTAGCTGCATCATGAACCAATTAAAGGCTTCTATATTATGTATGCTAATACATCGATGGCTCGTAGAAATAGCATTTTAGAAAATCAGTAATACTCAGTTGTCATTGTATGTAGTTATTACTATTCATCATGAGAGATATATAGTACATAGCTAGATGGAGAAATGGGGAGGGGCCTAGGATGAGGACCCTTTTGGTAAAATTTGAATTTGGGAGGGGTTGTTTTGTCAGAGAAAAATATGCAAGGCATATCATACACCAGAAGTGTCTCCTAAATGTTGGATAGGTTGAGCTAGAATACTTCTAAGAGTATCAAGGAGGTGGTGCTTGTGGGTTTATAGCCTTTGGATTGAGATTTGGAGGGTTGGGATGATGGTGGTAGGTGGTGGTAGGTGGTGGTAGGTAGAATAGTGTTTGATCTAAAGGCTATTAGTAATTAAAAAGTAGATCTAATGGTTAAAAATGTGGAAGCACCAAGGGGTTGGTGCTTCCAAAAGTATTCTAGCTCAACTCCGATTATAGTTCTTCTTTTAATAATACTATTTCTTCAACAGTAGTTCTCAAAAAGCATTATTGACATCCTTTTGTTTAATGTATTTTGCAGCGAAAGTAGAAATACTAAATTAAAGCTTCAGCTTTTGGGTCGTAAAATCTAATCTCTAATTTTCATTGCAGTAGAAGCATCACATTTTTCTTTTATTTATTAAACACTTTACTGAAGATAACTGCACTAGAAGTAAAAGTAAAAACAGAGATAATAGAGAAATAAGAGAGTGTTTGGCCTAGCTTTTGAAAAAGCGATTTCTTGATAATTGATTTTAATTTAGAAAATTAATTTTGGTTAAAAGTTATAGAACATTTGGCTTAGTTTAGCATTTTGAGATTTAAAATTTAAATTTTAAATTTAGTATCTAAATAGAAAATTTTGAAATTTAAAACTTAAAATTTACAATTTAAAATCTATTAAAATTAGAAATTTAAATTAAAGTCTAAAATAAGAATCAGATTTCAAGAAGCAGGTTTTAACTGCTTTTAACTTTGGACCTCTAAAATCAAAAAATTTAATTTTAAAAATCAAAATCAGATTTCAAAAATAGAGTTGACAGACGCTCTATTGAAGGGTCAATCTCCATAACCCCTCTTTTTTCATATGTTCATATTATAGGGTCATCATAATTTTGCCTTTTGACTTAAAAAGAGCAATTGAAGAGATAAGGATAGATGGAGAAAAATAATTAGGGTTTCAAGATAAAGATGCTTGCACTCTCAAGAGAGGGTCAAATTAGACCACATGTTGATTGTGATAATATGATAGCAAAGTAGAATGGGAAAGATAGAGAAAGGCATGTGTGAAAATGAAGAGGATGGTGAGGAAATTTGGAGAATTTTTTAGTTGTGTAAGAAATTGTATTACTTTGATGTAGATGTGGAGTTAAAGGATAATTACTTTTAATTTTCAATCTTTTAAAGATAAATAATTAATTTTCAAACTTTTATTTGGGTTATTTCAAAATTATTGAAATTGTATATATAATTGATAATATTATGCATGTTTTTGTAATCATAATGGAATTCACCATGAATGTCCTTTCAATCAAAATCCTTCAATAAATTTTGAGTTAATCCAATCCAAAATGAATGTTGGTTTATTCTAAATTATTTTAAAATTTTAAATTAGGTAGAAACATATAAAACTTACCTCTGAGCCAATTAGTGACTCTTTAACTTCAAAATTTAAATTCGTCGTTTATCTTTATAGATTTGGTTAGAATATTTTATGCAATTTATGTAATTATAAATTCATTAAAGTAAGCAATTAGATTAAATTGTGTATTCGAAGATCCATCAAATTATTTAAATTAAATAAATTGAAAGGTTGAGTACTAAAAATCAAACTATAGCTCATGTAAGTTTTATACAATTTAATTACCTTTACATTATTACCATCTCCTTTTATTTTCTCTCTTGAATCTTCTTCTACGAGGAAGGAGAAAGTGAGAAACAAGTGTAGTTTTGCCCTCTTCTTTTCCTTCTTTGTCCTTTTCTATTTGTCACAAAGAGAAAGAGAGCCAAGATAGATGAGAGTAAGAGAGAAAATGTCCAAAGAGAGAATTTTATTTTATCTTATCTTTTTGAGTCGCCTCTGGGTTTCTAACTGAAGTCTCGTGAAGAATCTATAGTATATGTAAATATATATACAAATCTTCATCCAAAGGTCAAAACCTATAAGCACCAATGACTTGGTGCTTTTAAAAGTACAGGAGCCCAATTATATATATATATATAGTCCGACTACTATACTCTTATGAGTATAGAGCCGAATATATTCATAAGTTTTTAACCGTTAGATCTACCCTTTAATCATTTTCACCCGTTAGATTATACTATTCAACCAACCAACCACTCAATCCTAGGGGACCCACTATCAATCTAACTGTAACCGTTCTCATCTTAACCGCACATTTTTTTCATCTGAACGACCGAAAACTTATGAGTACAAAGGGCTCTATACTCATAAGAGTATAGTAGCCATAGCCTATATATATATATATATATATATATATATATATATATATATATATATAGGGAGAGAGGGAGAGAGAGAGTTCGGCTACTATGCTATCAATAGTACCAAGCACTTGGTGCTACCAAATTTTCCACCGTTAGATCTACCTCTTTGACTATTTTCACTCCTTAGATCATGCTATTCAACCAATCACCCACTCCACCCTAGAGGGCCACTATCATTCTATCTGACTTTTATACTTTTGGAAGCATAAATGAGTTGGCCTTTCTGGCTTTTTTAACCTCGGATCAACCCTTAGACTATTTCCGGTCCTTGGATTAATAGTAATCCTCTAGATGGACCACTAAATCCTAGGGGGATTACTATCACCCCAACCCTACAATTCTTAATCTAAGGGCCAAAAAATCGGAAGCACTAACTCCTTCATATTTTCAAAGTATAGTAGCTCTACACCATATATATATACACACACAAACAACAAGAGAAGTCAGGGGCTCGAACCCTCACACTTCGAAACATATACTCAAAAGTTCAAACCTCTGACCTCCTAAACATATAACATCTCCTTCGAATTTTGCTTTTCTTCTTCTCTTTGTTCTATTAATTTTCTTCTTCTTTTTATCCTCAGTCTCAGAGAGAGAGAGAGAGAGATAGAGAGAGAGAGAGAGAGAGAGTCATGTGTTATTGAGAGCTTTTATGTAAGAGAGAGAGAGATGCATGTTCATGTAGTAATGTGCCTTCTGAGGTTACTCAGCTAAAAAAATGTTGACATGTAGTGGAGAGGAGGAGCAAAGAAACAAAACAAGCATGATGAATAAATATTACATAACTAAAATCCAAGAAATTTGAAATTATTTATTGTCTTCATCAGATACTGATCAATAACCAATTCCATCTAAAAATTCACCTATCAATAGATCCAATATGCACATGGCCTTTAAATATAAATGCTTAGATTCGCCGATGAATTTCGTTTTTATTCAAAGGCAGGAACGTTCACAGAAATATTTTTTAAACAAGATTATACTATGAACCATTTCAGAGAGTACATGGTAGTAAAATCGGACGGTAACAGCTACATCATCACGACATTCACTCAAATCACATAACAATTTATTCCACATAATATTCGTAACCACTCCAATTTGCCCCTAAAAGTGGGCATAGCATTATTTATGGATCGCACGATTAGATTCTGTAAAACTTTTTTTTTTTCCTTTTGTTTATCAAATAGAAACCTAGTGGTTGGTAAGAGCCTAAAAGGTAGCTACTAGAAAAACCTAAGCCAAGTAATCAATGAGATACCTTCAACTTATCATTTGTAGCAATAATTAATTAGGAAGTACAATGGTGAGAGAGACCCAAAAAAAGAATTGATTGGTAATAAGAGGATATGGGTCATTAGGGATAGGCCTCTTTTGGTGACACGTGTCCTATGAGATAGAGAGAGGAGTTGGGGAATTTTTTTAGGGATACTTTCAAATACCACCCTTGTGGTTTCGTGCTTTCTCACTTTAGTGCCCTGTGGTTTAAAACGTATCACTTTAGTACCATGTGGTTTGGTTATTCTCTTTTTTTGTTATCTTTTCGTTAATTTTTTCGTTAAATTATACAGAAAAAACTTCAAATACCCCACCTATAGTTTATCGAATATTCACTTTACTATCATGTAGTTTTAACTTTCTCATTAATTTAACGAAAAAAGTAACGAAAAGATAATAAAAAGAGAATAACCAAACCACAGGGTACTAAAGTGATACGTTTTAAACCACATGGTACTAAAGTGAAAAAGCACGAAACCACAGGGGTGGTATTTGAAGTTATCCCTTTTTTTTTATAAATGACCCTACCTATTTTTACAATTACAAGAATAGTCTTTTTTTAAAAAAATAATTATAAAAATAGACCTCTAATATGTCATATTGATTTTTTGAAAAAATAAATAACATAACCGGTGAATGAATCACCGCATTTAAATGCAGCGTATCATTTACCGCTTTTATAACTCCTTTTAAAACCAACAATTTTTCTCTTTCCTTCTCTCTCTCATTCTTTCATCGTTACCCCTGCGTTAACTTTTATCCTTTTTAAAAGCGGTGAATCATTCACCGCTTTTATAGGCCCATAAAAAATTTGATGAATGCGGTGAATCATTCACCGCTTTCACGTATTTTCTTCTCTCTCCGCCATGCTGGCACCCACATAATAAAATAAAGACAATATTTTATAAATAAAATTTTGATGGATCTAATTTTAAAATAAAATTTTTGAAGAAGCCATAGTAAAATCTCCGGAGTTGGGACCCAAAGATGGGAGGTTTTAAGGATATTTAATTGTTAGCTAAGAGCGTATTTGATTGATCGTAAAATATACCAAAAATTATTTTTTAATTTAAAAATAATTTTTATATATTTGTCTAGTCGTAAAAGAAAAATTCAGAAAATTATTTTTACAGATTTGAAGAAAAAATAGAGTCTTTTAATTTTTCGTATAACTTTTATTCATTTATTTTTTTTACCGAACAAAATAAATGTGGATTATTTTTCTTTTAACCAAATAAATATTGATAGAAAACTACTTTTTTTTTACAAACCAGCCACTACAAAAAGTAAAACATTTTTTTAACTGAATTTCTTTTTTTTTACAAAAAACTATTTTTTATGATTTTACGTGCAATCAAACACCTCCTAAGCTTGGATGTTATTAATAACACCGACTATTTCAGGTTACAGAGTTATTTTCGATAATTGAGCATTCGATTCAACAATCGGTATTGGCTAAATAAAATTTAGGATATTTGAACTTTCTAAATACTAAAGTTTATAATTTATTAACATTATTTACTTAGAGTATTAAATATAGGAAAACACCCTATATTTATAAGTCCCTTCATGATATAGTTTCTTTTTTTCTACCCTTGAGATTTAATTACGAGCTTTTGTGTAGGGATGTCAACGGGCCTAATTCGGAGCAGGTTTTCAAAAACCCGAATCCGAATCCGAATACCAAATCCGAAATTCGAATCCGAACCCGAATTCAACAGATTTTAACAATTCATATCCTAACCCCAACCCAACCAAAAATTCAAAATCCGAACACAAACCCGGAACAATTATTTCTTTTTACCATATTTCAAATATATTACATTAAATTTAAAATTTTAAAATATAAATTTAAATATGACATCAAATATTTATATATATATATATATATATATATATATATATATATATATATATATAGAGTAGGGCTATTGTGCTATTAATAGTACAATAGCCCTTGTGCTATAAAGTTTTTAGCCACCCATCAATTTTGATGGGTGGTTGGGATTAAAGAGAGGAGAGAAATTGGTGAGAAATTTAATTTCTCACCAATTTCTCTCCTCTCTTTAATCCCAACCACCCATCAAAATTGATGGGTGGCTAAAAACTTTATAGCACAAGGGCTATTGTGCTATTAATAGCACAATAGCCCTACTCTATATATATATATATATATATATATTATATAATGTAAAATCAATTCGGATTCGAGTCGGGTTCGGGTTCGGGTCGGATACATACAAAATCGGATAAAATTCACTCCGTTCAAATTCGAATTCGGATAAAATTTCAGGAGGTATCCGTACTCATTGATATCCCTACCTTTGTGTGACCCGAGCTATGGAGAAGTGTTGTTTGTATAGAGTTAGAATAAGGATATAACAATACCTTCACTTTCACGAGTAACTAAATCCCTCTAACAGTTTCTCGCTACAGCAAAAGATGAAGCTTTTAAGTTACAAATTTCACTTTTGATGCTCGAAAAATATTTTAAGTTCGAGTGCGCAAACCCAACTAATTAGTTTCTTGGATTAGAAAAGAAAATATTGAAATATACTCGCTTTTCGAGGGTCTGAAAAATTATAAAGCGCTTTAAAATTCTCCTTCTGCGATGCTTTAAAATTCTCGAGAAAATTATAATATGAGAATTAGGAGTGTATATGGGTTGGGCCGGCTCATCGAGCGGATGGCCCAATTTGAAATATAATAAAATTTAAACCATGATTATTGGCCCATTAAAATGGGCCGGGCCGATATTTAGACCTAAAATTATTTGGTAGCATTAAATATAAAATAATTAGTTTCCTAAAAAAAAGGTATAGAAAAAAAAGAGTTAATTTCATACAGGTCCCTGCAAATATAGTGAATTGTAAATATATTTCTACAAAGTTCAACTTTCATATGTTGTCCCTACAAAAGTCCTGATGTTTTCAAATATGTCCTTCCGGTTTGTTACCGTTAAAGCACTGTTTATTTTTTAACAGTAGATAAGTAAAATGACATTTTTGCCATCACAAATATGTCCCTCCAAAAATCACAACAGCTAATATAAAAGGAGTAGACATGTCAAGTTATCTCATTGACTAATCATGGTTAAGTATTTAATCTATGGTTAACTAATTTTTTTCTAACGGATTCTAACGGTAAAGACATATTTGAAAATATTAAGACTTTTACAGGGACAACATATGAAAGTTGAACTTTGTAGGGATATATTTGTAATTCACTATGTTTGTAGGGATCTGTATGAAATTAACTCGAAATTTTTTTTTGTGAAAAATTTAACTATCATTACCGGTCGGATTTGGAGTAGTTTTCAAGAATTCAAACCCAAACTCGTCTATCATAACTGAAACTGAACCTGCACCTACACCCGAACTCGACTATCATTACTAAAACTGAACCTGCACCTGAAGCCATTGAGTTTTAAAATCAATAACAAAAACTAAGCTCGACAAGAGAACTAAAACCCGAAACTCAACCCGAAAACCTAACCACAAACATAATAATTTCTCTTTACCAAATTTTAAAATATATCATAATCAAATCTAAAGTTTTAAAATATAAATTCCAAACCGAACCTAAATCTCTCAAATTATTAATTTTTATATCCATAATCAAAACTATATTTGTTAGCATTGGCGAAATTCGTCCCATTCGGATTCGGATTCGGATTCGGATTCGGATCCGGATGAAACTTCGGGTCCAAATTTATCACCAGGAGAGTCCGCAGAGAAATCTTCTATGCGGACGCTCGCATACTAAGATCCTCATATTTAAACCCGTAGATACTCCGACGACGACGACGAAGGCGACGACTCCCTCGAAAACCTTTTACTCTCGCGCGGAGGAGGAGACGATTCTAGGGTTAGGGTTTCCACGGCGCCATAGGAGGAGGGAGGAGGAGATGGTGCGGAGCAGGTCGTCGTCGTCGTCGTCGTCGTCGTCGTGGGGGCCGTGGCGGGTCCTCCACCCGGCGTACTACCTGAAGCGGCCGCGGCGCTTGGGGATCCTCCTCGTCGTCTTCGTCCTCGCCTACTTCGCCTTTTGGGACCGGCAAACCCTAGTTCGGGAGCACGAGGTGAGGCCCGATCCGATTGGATCTTTACTCGCCACTGCTTGTAGATTCGTCTCCGATCTACTTAGTTCTTGGTGTGATTAGGGTTTCTAGGAGGGTTTCGAATGGTGGATCCGTTTGATTACAGTGTGATCTTGTTGTGAAGTGCACGTGGTTATGTAATTTCCATTTACTTTTCCATTTCCGGTGTTTTTTAATTAATTTTTTTGGGTAAACTACTAAATTTGAAGTAGAAATTATGCTTAAAGAAACTAAGAATTTTATTAACGTGATTGTAGGCTGAGATCTCAAGATTGAGTGAAGAGTTGAATCGACTACAATATCAGGTATCCTCAATTTCCCAATCAATTCTTTTTGTTGTTTTCCTTGCTTTATATTGTGTTACACTCGTAATTATTAAAGATAAAAATGTATGGAGACCTCTTCAACCAAAAGACAGTTTGAAGTAGGCCCCTTTAACTAATTTTCTTTTGATTGATTTTGTTAATTTGAAAATACTTTTTTCAATTGATGGAGCTGTGAATTTTGCTAACTGTTAACGGCTAATAGCGAACAGAGCCATTAATTCCCTGTTAAATTCTGGAAATTAACTCAAATAGAAATAATAAAAAGTTGAGGGTCTCAATCAAAAGAATAATAATTGAAGAGTATAGCTGAGGCGGTCCCTGTGCAGTTTTTCCGTTGGCTAGAAAGGATTTTCTTTTTTGGTAAATTTATTTATTTTTGCATAATGATGGGTTAGCTTCCTGTTCTGAAACTTTGTTGTTTTGCTGTAGTTGAGGAAAGCAGATGATCGTTCAGTGAAACCAAACGAACACTTCATTAGTGATAAAATGATCGACAAAAGTATCGTCAAAATTGATTCCATTAACAATGAAAGGAGAGAGAAAGTCAAAGAAGCAATGCTTCACGCCTGGAATTCTTATGAAAAATATGCTTGGGGACAAGATGAGCTTCAGGTTTGTTATAAGATGGAAAATCTTCTTTATAAATCTTTTTCTTAATTCATTTGATTGGATAAATTGCACCGAGGGCGCTCAATCTTTTAGCGTAGTTTCTGTTTGGCCTACAACCTTCCAATTGTTACAAGTTCTTAATATTGTATTCTAAAGCAACCCTTCAGTTGACTTCCTCCATGAAATTGGACATTTGTCACCTAATTGCCATATAAGCAATTTCTGAACTTCCATATGGCAATTACATTGGCATTTCCATCATTTTTTACGAGGGAACTTAAAGAAATACGGAAGATTGCAATAAAGAGGCTATTAGGTTGCTAACATCTCCACCTTGCTGGTTCAACTGCATACAAGCCCAAAAATTTGGTTTGGCACATTGTAGTTGCTTCCAGGTACCGCAATCAGATCTATAGATAAAGAGCCAACTGCTGCATCTTGACCTACACCCAAATTGTGTGCAAGCCAGAATGCACCAAATGGGGAGTAATTCTACAGTAGGTGTAATCTCACTCATCCACCTACATCTCACATAAAAGCGACTACTTGCTATGCACTCAGTGTAGTCTCACCACCCTACATTTAATAATCAGGATCTGTTGAGGCTAATAGCAATGCACCGGCTGTAGTCTTACCAACCTACATTTAATAATCAGGAAATGTTAATGCATCTTCTAGCTGCATGCAACCTAATAGAAAACCTATCGTTGCAGCACTCTCAGTTGCATTCAGCCAAGCAGAATAGGTGTAGTTGTAATTGTTGCATGTCCAGCCAACAGAGATCTCTAATCATATACACATTTACTGCTGCTAACCAAACGGCACCGAAATACAAAGGTTCTTCAATTGTACAATTGAAAGGTTAGCAACCAAACTAAACCTCCTAACAATCTTGGGTCTGGAAGACCCCTGTTGCAATTTACTCTTTTTACATCCTACCAGGCAATAGCGCTTATGTGATTTCTTTGTTTGATGACCAGCCACAATCAAAGAATGGTGTCAATAGTTTTGGTGGTCTTGGAGCAACCCTTGTGGACTCTCTTGATACACTCTACATAATGGGCCTCGAAGATGAGTTTCAAAAGGCTAGAGAGTGAGTCATATTCTTTTTCATATTAATTTAGTAGTTTGGTGCCAAAACTTCTCCATTTGAGTGCCACCCATGAAATTTTACATGGTTTTCTAGACATGATTATATAGTCTAGGTATTATACTTTTGAATGGAGAAACCATTTTTGCCATTCTACGTCTCGAACTCTCCGCACACGATTTTGATACTTGTCTAACTTCCGTTCTCTGCTTGAATGCAGGTGGGTTGCAAACTCGTTAGATTTCAACAAGGATTATGAAGCAAGTGTTTTTGAGACAACCATCAGGTTGCTTTATAAGGTTTAATCTTTTGGATTCTTTATCTTCATTTCTAGGTACTTAGGTATGGATTATTGGTTATATTGGGTAAGGTTGCTCACAATGTAGGACTATAGGCTACAGTTAATTCTACTTTTCTATTTAGGTAATAACGTATAGACCTTATCTGAAATATAACATGTTTTAAGATGGGTACCTAAACGCAAAAATTTTGATTTTAGTAAAAACCTTAGAGCTTATTCGGTTTTAGAAAATTTACATGTCAAGTTCTGTGAAAATTTAATAATTTTTATCCACGAAGATGAGAATATCCCATCAAGTAACGGAATATTCATTAGCTTACAGGATATTTTGTTAAAAAGTTATACTTAAATTAGAATATTGTAAGGTTTCTAACTAAACTCAAAATCTTAAAGTTTAGGTACCATTAGAAAATGTGCTATAATATATGTACAGTCTGTATATTTTTTTATTCTACTTATCCTAAATGTTTGGTTTTTCCTCACAGAGTTGTTGGTGGACTTCTAAGTTCATATGATCTCTCTGGTGATGGTGTATTCCTAGAGAAGGCTAAAGATATCGCTGATAGATTGCTACCAGCATGGGATACATCATCAGGCATACCCTATAACAGAATTAACTTGGCTCGTGGCCAAGCTCATAATCCCGGATGGACCAGAGTATGTTATCAATGCCTTTTCTCTATTATCTTATGCTTGGTTTCATTTGTCATGCAATAACATATTCTTTTGATCATTGCCTTTGTTTCTTTGCTTTAAATATTCAACAATTTTCAATTCAATTTTGAGTGACCTACTGGGAAGAGTTTAAACAATGTAAAATGATGGCAACTTTCGATTTAGCGATTTATCCTCATTTCTATGCGTGGTCATACCAAAGTGTCAAATAATGTTGACATTCCTGGATAATCAATGCTTGATAATTTGATTGCAAATGTACCTCTTGGCAATTGGCATATAATTTCTTATCATATTAATTTCACTGTTTGTATTGTGACTGGAGTAGTTCCCCTTCGAGCATGATGTTCTTTGAGCATTGCATTTGAATATCACCGTATAATCCCGTTACTCCTTTTTCATTGGTCATATCCTCCTTCATATGCTTTTGCCTTTTTCCAGGGAGATAGTATCCTGGCAGACTCAGGTACTGAGCAACTTGAATTCATTGCTTTATCGCAGAGGACGGGTGATCCTAAATACCAGCAGAAGGTTCTTTTTTCCTCTTTTACTGGTTTGGCACAGTTTTAGATTTATTTGTCAGAGGCTCCTGTTGTGGGTGCATGAATGCCTGTCTATCTCTACTTTGGTTTATGGTTATTAACGTACCTAATGCTTTTTCTTTCCACGAACCATCAATGTTTTCTGTTATTTGGTGTGAACATGAGAGTTCAAAACTATTGATTTACTGATCTGGAATGCGCCTAAGGATGATGATGTTCTAGGTTAGTTTATATGTCTAATTTGGTATATTTAATGGCCAGAGGATCTGAAGTGTCCCATCCAATTGGGTTTAGGGATAGGTTTTTTTGGCTGAGAGAAATATGTTTAAATTGTTAGGTTGATGCACTGAGGTTGCGACATCTCAAATTAGGGCTTGTGGCTATCTCCTTGGTTGCCCTCTGCTTTCCCTTCCACTTGGATTGTAGGCCGGCAAAACTCATTTAATTGGTCGGTAGGCAAGTGATGGGCCAGGCAATGGTTACTTAATATTAAATAGAATAAGTTAATCAATATATCTACTTGACATTTTGATATTTGAATACATAGCTGGGGCTGGGACAGGTTGGTAACGGTTGTGGCGGATTCCTCTTTCAAGGTCTAACACTGTATTCTGAAGTAAAAAATCAAGATAACTATTATTTACTGGAAAGTAGAATTGCATTGACATGACTTGAGCTATAATACACATTCTATAATGGATAACTGAACTTTAAAAGCTTTGATTTCTATACAACCCTTCATTATTTCTGATTTCCCTGCCTTTCTATCAGACTCTGATAGCAGTTCTGTAAAACAAGAACTCTTAGAATATTCCACCAAGTAGCATTCATAAATAATGTAACAAAAAATACCATTAAGCTATGACAAAGATGTAGTGAGATACGAAATGGTGAAAGATCAGGCACTGAAATCAGAACTTCTAATATTCAGGAAGTCATTTCAAAATGCGCTATAAATCGGGTTGTGTCTGTACTATTCTATGTTGTTGGTTAATGCATTTAGCAAGCTCTGTTAGGTGCCTTTTAAATTGATGTAAAATTTGAAATAGCACAAATTTGCAAGTGTAATGATGTGATACATTCCTATGTTATAGTGACTTGTGAGTCGCTATACTTTCAGTAGGATCTCATTGTTCTTTTTGTTAATTGTAAGAAGCTATTATACTGTCATTTTCAGGCGGAAAATGTCATCAGACAGCTTCAGAAAATGTATCCTAATGATGGTTTGCTTCCTATTTTTATAAATCCTCACTCAGGATCTTCATCGTATTCGACCATCACATTTGGTGCCATGGGCGACAGGTAATACCACTGTCTCCTTATTTTAATCATGAACTAGTTCTTTTCTACATTAATTCGTACTCGTCTGGATCATTCTTTTCTTGGCTTTATTATTTGGGTTGTACTTTGATGCTTTAATGCTTTCAATGCCAAACTCTGAAATCTGAGTATGTAAATAAATATATTGCAGTTTCTATGAATATTTACTAAAAGCCTGGATACAAGGGAACAAAACCGAAACTGTGAAGCATTACAGGTTTGAGGCTTTTTTTGGTTTAATTTTTCAGTGTTTGAAATTTATTCAATTGTGGTGTCTCTTTAATCTCCAGTTTTTTGAAAGCACTTTATACGTTCCCGATATTTCTTGTCTTTACAGTGGCTAATAAACCGAATACTGAGCTAATTAGACAACTTCATTAATACAGAAAAATGTGGGAAACATCAATGGACGGTCTATTGAGCTTAGTTAGAAGAACTACTCCATCTTCTTTCACGTACATTTGTGAAAAGAATGGTGTTTCTCTGTCTGATAAGGTAATTTGTATCTCTTTTGTCAGTGGCAATTTCATAGTTCTTATGAACTTTTATGCTCAATAATTTACTATTTTCATGAACTATATAGCTTTAATTTTTAATGCTTGTAGATGGATGAGCTTGCGTGCTTTGTTCCTGGAATGCTGGCTTTAGGATCTTTCGGTTATGGTTCTGAAAAAGGGGAAAAAATTTTATCACTCGCAGAAGAGGTATAGATTTCAGAAGATTATTTCCTTTTTTTTGAAAAAAAAATTAAGTAATATATAGGAAAAGTTACAACTTAATTTTCCTTTTTGGTTTCGGAATCTTTACTTTTGCAGCTTGCTTGGACTTGTTATAATTTCTATCAATCTACTCCAACAAAATTAGCTGGAGAAAATTACTTTTTCCGTTCTGGACAGGTTGCATATTTTATCCCTTGTAATAAATTTAGCTTCGAATGCATAAAAAATATGGTTTAAACTAATTCTCAAATGCGTATTACAGGACATGGCGGTGGGCACATCGTGGAATATACTTAGACCAGAGACCGTCGAGTCGCTGATGTATCTCTATCGGGTTACTGGGAACAAAACATACCAAGAGTGGGGTTGGAACATATTCCAAGCATTTGAGAAGAACTCTCGGATCGAGTCGGGTTATGTTGGATTGAAAGATGTAAGTACTCTTGTGCCTAGAAATTTTTATAGCTCTTGCATGGTATTATTATTCTACATAAGCATTAAAAAGGAGGCGATATGGGTGTATACCCCGCCAAATTCTAGGTCCTTCCGAAACAGGTCCCTGAACTTACAAGTATTTGGATTTGAAACCCTTGACTAGTGTTGTTTGATTTCAAAAAATTTCTGGAGAATTTGATGATCTTTTGTAACTTTTTTGTCGTGATATTTGCCAACTGACTGAAAATTTTGTTACTTCTTACTTTTTTGCTGGTATCTATCAAATGTTGTTGGCGTCTTGCAGAAATTTTTTTAAAATCAAACTACACTTTAGTTGTGCGTTCAAATCTAGAAAGTCAAATTCAAGGATCTATTTCGGGTTTTAGACGGTGAGTTTTTGCCTTGCCTTTTGAAACCCCATCAGTAGAAGCTCCAGTTTGAATCTTCTGCTCTTGCTGCAGCAGGAAGTTGTTGGAAAGAACATTAATGAAAAGCAATCCGAATTTTTGCAGGTATTTTGTTGTTTTAAATTGATAGAACCTTTTTTTTTTTTTTTTTTTCTTTCTCAGGTCAATACAGGTGCGAAAGACAACATGATGCAGAGCTTCTTCCTTGCGGAGACTCTCAAGTATCTCTACCTCTTATTCTCCCCGCCGTCGCTAATCTCATTAGACGAGTGGGTCTTCAACACCGAAGCCCATCCGTTGAGAATCGTCCCTCGAAACGATAAAGCTGAAGCGGTTTCCAGGGGAGCGGACGCAAATCCGATAACTAAAGCTCCCGTCAGGCCATTGGGCAGAAAGCAAGGGAGATCCGAACACCATTAAATCTTCTCACACATTATTTACAAAGATTTTGGTATGTCTACAACTTTTTACCATGCTACTATTAGTTGAATTAGATCAATAGAAAACGGACTTCGACACATGTCGAAATGACGGTCTTTGATGGCCTTTTTTTTCCCTTTCTTTCCCTCACTCTCTTTTTATTTAATCTTCTAGACATATTATTAATAGGATGAAATGCCAATGCCATAGAATTAGGAGAACATCTTATTAATAGTTGTATCATTAGAAATTAAAGAGGAGATGCTTAACATTTTTATGCTACTCTTTTAGTATCTCTATTGTATTTATTCAGATCTTCCAGTGGCCATAAAATAATATATTATCACATTAGCTAGTAATCTTGTGGGTTTAGTAGTTTGCAGCCATTTCTCTGTTATTAACATTTTTTTCTTTTTCTTTTTTTAATCTGGGACTTATTCTTTTACTTGATATGTGGCCAGTTGTGCATTTATGTATCGAGTAATTTAGGGCGAAAAGGGTGGCATTTGTTTGTTTGTGTTAACTAGTGGGGAAATATAGTTCAATAAGATGTTGCAATAAAAACACGAGTGCGATGCAGTTTCTACTGGTTTATTTGTTAAAATCTACATTCATTCCAATTGCCAAGGTCTCCTTTTTTTTTCTTTTTTTTTCTTTTCTTTCTTTTGGCCTTTGTGGAGTTATATTATTGTGAGACCCCAGGTAGTCCTATATAAAAAATATAATAGGGCTAATCTCTCAACCCGGCTTAAGCATTTTGGGTGGTGGCTAGGCCCAAGAAGTTGAGAGAGTTGAGCGTGCTAGGACGGGAGTAGTCCTAGGATGGGTGACCCCCTGGAAAGTTGGCGCGTCACAGTTGGTATCAGAGCCAATTACCAGCCGAAAATGTGAGATGAGTCTTAGCTGAGCCAGGGTCGGAATGACAAGGCTAGCAAGACCTCTCACATCGCCTGGTACTTGTTAGTCTGAGACTGACGAGAACGTCAGGGTTTAAAGGGGGGGGGGGATTGTGAGATCCCAGGTAGTCCTATATAAAAAATATAATAGGGCTAAATTCTTAACCCGGCTTAAGCATTTTGGGCGGTGGCTAGGTTCAAGAAGTTAAGAGAGTTAAGCGTGCTAGGACGGAAGTAGTCCTAGAATGGGTGACCCTCTGGGAAGTTGGGGCGTCGCAATTATAGTTACTAAGACCTTTCAAATTGGCGCAGTATGATCTTTGTTTTGTAAAGTTTCTTAGTGCTAGAATCTCAGTGATAGAATCTGAATTTCACTTGATTTCACACCAGTTACTTAGCTATCTTTGTCAATTACAGTAGATCTAAGCCTAGTTTGGCATCCTAAGTATACTTCTCTGGTGATAGTTTCCGCCATCATTTTCACTACAATATTTTTATTGGACTCTCTGGTTATAACTTATAACAAGATGTGTATGGTGATAAAACCTACAGTAGATAAGAGACTAAATTGTGAAAATCAAAAAGTTTTGAGGACCAAACTGCATCTTAACTATGGTTCAATGAAGCAGTACTGTGTATTACCGCTGCCTAAAATTTGAAAAGCCTGAGGTTCTCAAAACTACAAAGTGAAAATTTTTGAGGACCAGAACAAAACTTGGCTGAAAATTTGGAGACTCTGCAGATGCAGTTTACTTTCAGAAAGAATGAAATGAAGATGTGCGAAACAAACACCTAAACGCGAAAAACCCGATAACCCGAAAATAGAGCTCCGGAACAATACAAGCTACATATATCACAAGAATATTCCGTAAAACCGGAAATAAGCAGAATCCAACGAGAAGTTCGTCAAAAGAGATCTCAATTTTTGAAAACTTTAGTCGAAAAACGGTTAGCGAGCAAAAATCTGCAAGAAATATTGAAATTGGAAACTATGGAATGGAATAAAACGCATATATAAATAGATGAAGTAGCAGCAGCAGCATTGTGTAACCATAACATGTCCAATAGTTGATGTCAAAACAGCAAAATCGCAGATTGTTCATGTTTTCTCTACCTGCAAATGCGGCACAGGTTTAATTCCAATTCCAATTCGAAGATTAAATTAAACAAAAAAGAAAAAAATCCCTCCCAAGAACAAACACTAAAGATGCCTCAGCAATCTGGATTAATTCATCCGCCTAATGAGCTCGTTGATGTAATCCTCGCGGTTTCCGGCGTCGCCGCCTTCGACGTAGTGATTCCTCTTCTTCTTCAACCCGCCCAACGGCGCCTTCAGCTTGAAGGGCCAAAGGAAGTTGTTCGCCTCCTTGAAGTGCGGCCCGACAGTCAAGATTTCGTGGACGAGATCCTCGATGCAAATAATACCGTGCTTCCCCAAACCCTAGAAACCAAATAACAAAAGAACAAATTCTAAAAGATGAACCTTTGTACACGTAAATATGTATGGAGACCTTTAAACTACAAGCCATTTTGAAATAAGCCCATCAACTTTTTCTTTTTCTTTTTTTTGGGGAACAATTTCGAGTTAATTTTTGTTAATTTAAAATCTCTCGCTCGCTTTCCAGCTAACTACGTGGGTTCCATTAACAGTTAATAACTGACAGAAAACAACGTTTGTTAATTTTAATGGCATCTCCAATTCAGCAGAAGGAAAAAACTTAACACAAGCGAAAGGAGTTGCCAATCGAAACAAGTTAGGTCTATTTCATCTTGGCAGGGGCAGTGTTTAAAGAAAATTAAATTCACCAAGAAAAACAATAGAGAGATCGATTCAACATTATTCTAAATTTCATACCTGTTCGATGACGGAGTTGTCGGACAAAGGAGCCCTTTGCTTGTTAAGTTTTCCATAGCCCCTCTTGTAAATCAACTCCCTAACACTCTTCAGGTTAGGGTATCTGAAACATTTTGAAACGAAATTATCACCAATCTGTTACTCGCAAATCGAACAACTTTATGTAATTTGAAACATAGTGTAGTGCTTCCGTACCCGTAAGTTACATAAGGCTCGACCCTTCGCAACATGTTAATTGTGGCCTTGTTGACTTTGAGGAAGACCCCGTTAAAGATCTGAAATTAGAAGTTTCAAAGCTAAATATATCGAACTCAATAGGCGAAGGAGTGGAACTTTTGAGAACCTAGTTTACCTGTCTCAGGCGCAACAGCTGCAAGATCTTTCTGGTCTTTGGGTGCATGGCATTGATACTACAATGTAAAATAAAATAAAAACAAAGAAATTTTTTTCAAGAACAAACCAATTAAAGTTATTGATAAAAATCCTTCTGTACAGATCAATTGCAGGATAGACAATTCAAGATAAACAAAAGGCGAGACTGAAGTGTACCCTCTGATACGGATAATGAACAATAGCTTCGCCTCAGGGCAAACATAAAATCCACCCTTCATCCTCGCCTCTCGCTTCAGACGGATCAATTCCTTCTCCTGCAAAGATGAACCCATTTCCCAATTGACATAAATATACAATTTGGAACAACCAATGAAAGGGCGACCAAAAAGGGGGGAAAAACAATTTGGATACCGAAAACCTATGCAATGATAACAAAATAAATATGACTTTGATAATAAAAAAATGTATGCAAAGAAAGCATTAAAGGTTCAAATAAGTCTACTACGTTTAACAGAATTCAATGCACCTGATCTGTACATAACAATTCTTGCATTGTTAACATCAGTACCCAAAAATACACGCACCTATGATGTAAAAATACTAACGTGAGTGAAGCAATCTATGCGAGATAAAAGAAAATCACAAGTTCAACATTAAAAATTTAGGCAGTAATTACATTAAGATACTATTTTGAGGCCAAATCTATGCAAGATTGCATGAAAATTTTATTATGATATAACGATATCTATGCCATGATGGCGTCAAAATACGATTTCGAGACCAGAAATCTATACAATGATGGGTTCAAAAGATATGGTTGGTCTCAGTACCTGGGATTCATACTCCTTCGCGTATTGCTGTGCTCTGCTGAAAACAAGCTTCCGCTTCTCCCCCTCTGCCTTCTTCTTTGCGTCAAGCGCCTCCTTCTTCGCCAGAGCCCATTGCTCCTCCCTCTTCCTCTTCTTCAGCACTGACTCCGGGATCACCGCCAGTTTTGCTTCCTCTGTCGCCATCTCCCCCTCCTAGAATCAAGATTAAACACTCATAAATGACCTCCTCAAATCTCTTATCTTCTCGAAACCCTAACAATGACCAACAGGATTCAAATTAAATAGAGATAAGGAAAGATGGCAAAGGCTTTCTCCATCGCCATCTCTCCCTCCTGCGCAAAAAACATAGATCGCTAACAATCCTAAAATGCAATCCCAACCTTATATCAGATTCTAAAAACCCTAAATTAAGATGTAATTGATTCAAACTACATGAGAGGGAGAGGAGATGAAAACTAGATGGAATGGGAGAGTTTTACGGTTTGGGTTTTCTTACTCATTTTGAAGTGTTCTTCAGAGTCAGACCAACAAAAACCTGATAAGCAATCTAATAAGCAGTCCCCAACCTCAAATCAAACTCCTAAAACCCTAAATAATTACGATCTAATAGATTCAAAATATAGTACAGCAAGACAAAAGAAAAGGAATACTAGTGAGATGGAAAACTATATCGAATTGGGAGGTAAAGGATTAGGGTTCTCACTCCTTGAGGGCTCAAATCGACAAAACCGATCCCCAAACAACAAATTACAACTCCTAAAACCCTAAATTAAGATTAATAAGCACGATAACCATATAGAGTTTGGAGATTAAGGATTACTGAAGACTAAGGTTTTCACTCCATGAGAGCTCAAATCAACAACAACGGATCCCAAAACCCTCAAATCAAACCCCGAAAACCCTAGATTACAATCTAACAGATTCAACAACAAAAACTTGATAGAATGAAAGAGAGTATTAGGGTAAGGGTTTTCTTACTAGTTTTGAACTGTAATTCAGAATTCAAATCAACAAGAACCCTAACAGGCGATCCAGAACCTCAAATCAAACTCCTAAAATCCCTATATTACGATCTAACAGATTCAACGATCAAAACTCGACAGAATGAGAGAGGGTATTAGGGTTAGCGTTTTCTTACTAGTTTTGAGCTGTTCCTCAGAATTCAAATCAACAGAAGCCCAAATAAGCGATCCACAACCTCAAATTCAAACCCCCAAAACCCTAGACTACGATCTAGTCGATTCAAAGACGAATACTTGATAGAACGAGACAATTTTGGACTGTTCTTCGGAATTCAAATCAACAGAAGCCCAAATAAGCGATCCACACCCTCAAATCCAAACCCCCCACAAACCCCAGATTACGACCTAACAGATTCAAAGGCTAAGAGGGGACTAGGGTTAGGGTTAGGGTTTTGCTTACTCGTTTCGGAGCGTTCGCGCGGGCTCGGATCGAAGAGGAGGCGACGAGGGAGAGAGAGAGAGAGAGAGTCGGCGACGAAGCTTATAAAGGGTTTGGGGTCTCGGCATTTTTAGGGTTTCCGTACGCGAGAGAGAGAGAGAGAGAGAGAGGGTGATGTTGCGGATCCAACGGTTGGTATGCTTAGCATAATGTGTGGGAGGAATCTGGACCGTTTGATGAGATTGTGGAGTATGAACGGCTGGTGATGCATTGATGGTGGATATCATGTTAATATGGACGGTTGTGATCACGTTATCTACAACTCCTTTACATATTATAAAGGAGAGCGGCAAACTCGTGACTTTTGCGAACTCGACTTCGCCCCCTTCCCACCGAAGTGGAAAAGCCGATCTGCGTACAATTGTGAGCGGAAGTTCGAGTGATCTCGCGACTCCGGTGTCAAAACAAACGCTGACGCCTGTATTTCATTCGAAGTTACGAGTTCAACCTCCGAGATACATAAAAAACAAACCGTCCCTACTAGAATGAGTTACAACTTTTATAAAATGAAAAAAGCTTAACTGAGATTCTTTTTAAGTTCTAGAGCTTTGGGTTTTTGCTGTTGCTGCAGAGAGAAGCTCTCGAAGGTAGTATAGTATAATGATCCTCATAGTAGCGCTACTCGGGCAGTACTTCATTTAACAGTATTACAAAGTGGAGAGTTTCTTACTATTGCAGAAAAGAGAAATGAGAATTTAAGATTCAGAAACAAAAAACCCTAATTAAGAACAACGGATTAATATTTAGGCCTGGTTTGATATCGTATTGTCAAAGCACTACATTTATTCCCTGAAAAGCCAAAGTTAAAAGCACTTTGAAGCGCTTCTTCTCTAATCCTATAAAAATGGTAGTGGGAATAATTATCTGAAAAACCAAGTAACCTAGAAGATCGATATCTATATCTATACTATATATAAAAGCGTATAGGAATGACAGACGAAATCAAAAAAGAAATAAAAGAATGTTTCCTATGAATGGTTATGATCAATTTATTAAAAAAATATTTCAAATAAGAACGAACGGTTATAATTAATCTGTTAAAAATAGCATTCCATCTATAAATCCAATCCTACGAACGGATATGATCAATTTGTTAAAAAATATCTCAAATAAAAATGAACGGTTATAATCAATCTGTTAAAATTAGCATTTCTATCCATCTATTTTACATTAAAATTAATTTTTTTTGTAAATCGTGAATTAAATTTAATTTTTGATATCAAATTTGAATTAAGAATTAAAAAAATTTAATTACAATGAATCAAAATTAAATTTTATTTTAAGATAAATATGAATCAAATTTTGATGTTTTTAGTTTAAAATATATACTTAAATTTTAAATTCATTAGAAATAGAAAAATATATAAAAATATTCAATATATATTAAAAAATATTGCAAATATTTTATACTAAAATATAACATATGAATTTATAAAATATAATTTTTATCGTAATTTTTTAAATAAATATAATGTACAAATTTATATTGATTTGAAATAAATTAAAATAATTGTGACGTGCATTTGCACGTACACTCAACTAGTACTTTTAAACATCTCATAACCTTCAAAATATGAAAGTGGGTGTGCTTCGACACAACAAACCCAAATAAGATTTTTACAGGGGTAGTACTTAATGCAATAGCACTGTATGAAACAACACTATATCATATATCATGTCGGATAAGGTGCAACTTTTTGTTGTGGTTACTGCTAGCCGACTATTTCGCAAATAAAAAAATTTAAAACTTTTCATGCATTTTGGGCTCCAAAAGCAGAGCGTAATTTCTAACTTATATCTTAATATAATATTATTCAAAATGCACCCAAAAGATACTATTGAGCTTTTGCGGAAAAGCTATTCGTACTTCTCAAAATAATTTTGGGATAACTTCAAATACCACTCATGTGATTTCGTGTTTTCTCACTTTAGTGTCCTGTGGTTTAAAACGTATCACTTTAGTACCCTGTGGTTTGGTTATTCTCTTTTTTTGTTATCTTTTGTTAATTTTTTCGTTAAATTATACAGAAATTTTTTTAAATATCCCACCTATGGTTTATCGAATATTCACTTTACTATCCTGTAGTTTTAACTTTCTCATTAATTTAACAAAAAAATTAACGAAAAGATAACAAAAAGAGAATAACCAAACCACATGGTACTAAAGTGATACGTTTAAACCACAGGGTACTAAAGTGAGAAAGCACGAAACCACATGGGTGGTATTTGAAGTTATCCCAATAATTTTTTCTCCTATTCAAACAAGTAGAAATAGCTTTTTCACTAAAAGTCTTTTCGATTTTTGATTTGGGTCTATAAAAATAATTTTATTATCTTGTTATTATTAAAGCATTAGATTTTTTTTTTCTTTTGGTTTGACATATATTATATTAATACTCTCATATTTAGAAATTAGAGTACTTCTAAAAGTTAGACCAAAAAAACACCACATTATCTGAAATTAATTGAACATATTATATAATACTTCTATTCGACTATGTTCGAGCGCATCCAATGACTTCAAGTATATATGCTGTAATAGTAGGCGACCATATTCCTCGTATTATGATTCGATCGGAATCCCAATTACGCAAAGGTCAAATGACTCGAATACTCTTTTTTCAGTTCTTTTATAACTTTAATGGGATATAACTCATTGGGATTGTTTTATAATTGAAAATCAAATTAATTTAGGGGTTTTCTAACTTTTTAAAGTTCGAATGGCGATTTGTAATTGCGCTAATGCTTGGAAAATCAGATAACTATTTTCTATAAACTTTTGGTTAACTATCAATATTCAAGTTTAAATCATCTCCTATATTTATAAACTAAATTATTCTCATTATTATTATTATTATTATTATTACTATTATTATTATTATAATAACTGATAAAATTTCATCCTTAAAGGCTAAAACCAATAGTTCTAACTACATTAACTAGCCATTAGAGGGGCATTAAGAGGAGCTTTTAAATCATGCTTAAGAGCTAATTAATCTCAATGAAGATGCAACAAGAAAAACTCTTTATGGCCTTTTCATATCCGGATAAAACTTCAGCCGATCTGCTGCCATCGTATTAGTTTTGCCTCCATACAATCATTCGCTCAGTATTTTATAATGCTAAAATTTTAAAAAAAAATTAAAAATCATAGAGAAACGTATTATAATTCTTGAATAGAAATAAAAGTGTCACGTGATAACAGACTGAGCCTCCTTAATGATACGTCGTTGGGGGCTCCCCACTATTATTTTTTTTCATTTATATCTCTCTTTATATATATATTTAATTTATATGAAGGGAATTAAAAGATCATGTTGGTGTGTGGGGCCCACTTGAGAAGTTATACAACATCCAATGGGTTATTGACACTTGGCATGTTGTCATAGGCTAATTAACTAACTATGTTTGTTTCCTCCCATCATGAAAGCAATGCTATTTCATTGGATTCTTATTAGTAATTAGGGTAAAATGTATATTGTAGGGTAATTTACTAATTTTGGTATTGAGGATAAAATCTAATCCTCTTGGACTAAATGTAATTGGGGCGAAAACATATAGTGATATATTTCTCTCTTTTTAGTTAAAACTCATTTGTTACTGAGCAAAAATGAGTTAGGGTCAGAGTATATATATAAAGATATACTTTTTTTTGTTTTCTGATACGTCGATGGCAAAAATAATATCTTAATAAATTGATTATAGTATACGCAACATAATATTATTTACAAAAACAAAAGAAAATACTATCCTTACTTTTCGACTGCATGTAGCGCATTCTGTGGTAATCCCAAACATTGTATCCTTTTGTTGTTTTTTGTTTTCCTCGTGGGCTTTTAGATAGAAAATGAAATTAAAGATATCATATGTAATACCCAAACCCTAAAATATTTTTTGTAAAGTTCATGGATTGAATTGCATTAAGCCAACCCTTTAGGAACCAAACCCTAGCAAGTGAACCCAAAACATTAATTCTAATTTTTAGGCTATTGCAAGTGTTTATATTATATATTTCCCAGCAAAGAGGGGCTAAATCGCCCGATTTATATTATATTCGCTGCGTAGAGAGATCAAACATCTGACTCTTGATCGGCAATTGCGATACCGATCAACTGCATTAAACAGTGGTGGAGGCTTATACAGCAAGTCAGCATCATCAATTATGGGCAAGGTCAAGTTAAAATGACAAAAATGCCCCTAACAAACTGGTTTTCCTATACATACAATTCTAAGGTCTTGTTGTGATGAAACTAACAAAAAAACTCTACATCTTCTCATGTATTATTATTATGTCCAACAAAGCAAGATGTTTACTCCAAGGAAACTGTCAAAGAGAATAATATGCTTCAACTTAAATGAGACCTTCATACCTTTCCTTCTTTGTGTGTGTGTGTGTGTGTGTGTGTGTGCTTCCCATATACACACAACACCATTACACCATTATGTTTTATTTATAGGAGACACACTTCTCTCTCTCTCTCTCCTACATAAAAGCTCTCAATAACACATCACAATCTCTCTCTCTCTCTTATTAAAGCTCTCAATAAGACATGACAATTTCTCTCTCTCTCTCTCTCTCTCTCTCTCTCTCACACACACATAAAAGCTCTCAATAACACATCACAATCTCTCTCTCTCTCTCTCTCTCTCTCTCTCTCTCTCTCTCTCTCTCTCTCTCTCTCTCTCTCTCTCTCTCTCTCTCTATATATAAAAGCTCTCAATAACACATGACAATTTCTCTCTCTCTCTCTCTCTCTCTCTCTCTCTCTCTCTCTCTCTCTCTCTCTCTCTCTCTCTCTCTCTCTCTTATATATATATATATATATATATATATATATATATATATATATATATAAGCTCTCTCTCTCTCTCTCTCTCTCTCTCTCTCTCTCTCTCTCTCTCTCTCTCTCTCTCTCTCTCTCTCTCATATACATATAAAAGCTCTCAATAACACAAAACAAACGCATACTCTTACTCCCAATATTAAAGCACAAAAGAGAAACCCCCTCTTTCCATCTTTTCCCTCCTTTTTATTTCCTCTCCTCTCCCTTATATATATATATATACAAATACTTTTCCATCTTAACCACCAAATCCATACATACATATATACATATACATATACATATAAATACACACACAGATACACACACTAATCTTTCCATAGGAACAAAAAATTATATATATATATATATATATATATATATATAGCTTTGCATGGAACATGAAAGAGACTGCACCATGACAACCCTTTGCCTAGGCTTAGGAGGCGAAAATGGCGAGAGTCGGAACCCTAAACGGCGTCGCAAGTTCGAGCCAAGGCCGCCCGTCAAGTTCGACGTGTTGTTCCCGAAGCATTCGAACCAGAACAAGGACGTGAACGAATCGGTCGGAAACGCAAACGACGTTGCCTCTCTCTGTAAATCGAGGTCGAGGAGCATCAACAACGGAGTCGAAAGCGGCGGCGAGGATAGCAATGGATGCACGAGGAAGAAGCTTCGGCTCACGAAAGATCAACTCGCGTTGCTCGAAAGCAGCTTCGTTCAACACAACACCCTCAATTCCGTATGCGAATTTTTCTTCTTCTTCTTCTTTTTTAGCAAATATTGCAACGTTTTCGTTCATGTTTTACATTCATCAACTTTCGCTAACACATTTTGCTTCTTCTTTTTGGATAGACCATGAAGCAAGAACTAGCCCACAAGTTAAACCTAAGTCCGCGACAAGTCGAAGTGTGGTTCCAAAATAGAAGAGCTAGGTATATATATAGATATAATTTTTTTTTTTTTAACGATACTTAAAAGCGTCCTAATATAGTCTAGCATCACATTTGAAAGCGTCCTAATATAGATATATACCGACGCTTATGCCAAGCATCGTATATTAAAGCGTCAGAATTTTTCAAAATTTTTTCAAAATTTTGACGCTTTAAAACGTCAAAAAATTAAAAATAATAGTAAAATTTATCATTTAATAAATTAATTTGACACAGTAGATGGTTCATATGATGACGCTTTTTAAAGCGTCAGTATTTGCTATATTGCAGGGACGTGCGTCGTCTAAAAAACGTCCTTATATTGAGATTTTCTTGCAGTGTTATTATATTGGAACATGTTTGATCTGATTTGATTTGATTTTTTTTTTGATGTAGGAGTAAGTTGAAGCAAAATGAGGTGAACTATGAGATGCTAAAGAAGTGCTGTGAGAGGCTAAGTGAGGAGAACCAAAAGTTGAAGGAGGAGTTAGAGGAGCTTAGATTAATGAGGCTTAAATTACCATTTTATGTACAATATCAAAATGAGCACACACTTACTATGTGCCCTTCATGTAAGCTCAAGGGCAAAGATGCTTTTGCTTCTGTGAAAAGCCAGTAGATAAATAAGCTGTAAATAAATGGCTTTTTTTAATTAATAATTGAGAAGAAGCTCTCATTAAGGAGTTGACATATATAATGCCATTTTGGTTAATTTTTCTCTTTTTTTTTTAATAGAAAATTACTTTGCAAATTTCTGTTTTTTTTTTTTTTTTCCTAATGTTAAGATCAGGTAGGAAATGGCCCAGAATTTTTCTTTAATTTTTTTAGTGATACAGTGTTAACTTTGATTTTTTTTTTAAAATCAAGTGATTTTAGTGATTAAATTGGAGATTTTAATAAATTCATCATCAATTTCATCAAATTTCTATATTTTCCATTTTCCAGACAAAGAAAATTAAAAAAATTTAAAAAGACTTTTTCGCGAGATCTAAAAAAAAAACTTTTAAAAAAATTATTTCTTTTGAAAATCAAATGAACGAAAAATATTTTTCAGCCAGAAAACTATTTTTTTTTTTTTTTTCGGGGATGTGGATTAATGAAGATAAAATTATAATTATAACAGTTCAGGAAATTGAGGCTAATTAATGCAATAAAGAGAATTTAATTCATAATTAGCACATGTAGGATAATAATAATAATAGTAATAATAACTACAAGGATATAGGAAGCTTCCTATTTATAAACTAGCATATGTATACACAGTAGAAACTGTCATGGTATAAACTTTTCAGTTTATTTATTTTAATAATTTGTCACATCTTGGTTGATTATAAGGATAATATGCATGGATTTGTTAGAAACTCATAAATAAATAAATAGGCAGTTCGAAAAGCAGTAGCTAAGCATTTGATAAATAAAAATAAAAAATAAAAAATATAATACGATAATTTTGTTTCTACTATAGCACGTCATTGCTTCTTTAAACAGCTCTAGTTACTGTAACCAAACCAAATATCTATAATAATTAGGCTAAATTACAGAAAATCTCCTGTCAAAATTTAATTTTTCACTTTCCCCCCTGTCATTTAAAAACCTACACTTTGCCCCCTTGCAAAATGAAAAATCTTCACAGAGGTACGGAGTTAACTTTGATGGCAAAATGACGAAAATGCTTCTCACCCTGTTCGTCTTCTTTCCAATCCTGCACACCTACAGCCTTCCTCCTTCATTATTCGCGCCTCCCTCGATCTCAACTCCGACTCCGTTTTCTCCACCTGCTTCCTCGCTTCTCCTGCACCTTTGTTGCCCATCCATTTTAACGACGGTAGGGAGTAGATCGGGACAGGTGTAGAGGGCGAGGCGGCGGAGAAGGGCGAGGGCACGTGTGGGATCGGACGGAGGGGTAGGCGACGGTGAGGCGGCAGAGGAGGGCGAAGCAGCGCCGCGGGCGACGTCGGTGAGGAGGGAGGAGGGGCATCTGGGAGAGGATTTCAAGGGCATTTTGGGTATAAAAATATATATAATAGTAAAATATAAACGGAGCCCTAACGGAACACTGACGGCGGGGGCCAAAGTGAACATTTTTTATTTTACAATGGGTTAAAGTGTAGGTTTTTAAATGACAGGAGAGAAAAAGTGAAAAATCAAATTTTGACAGGAAAATTTTCTGTAATTTAGCCTAATAATTAATACATATATATATAATTAAAAAAGAAAAAGTAACAGTTATGAAAAAATAGCTTTATTTGGCGCAAATATTGCTTTGCTTCAATCCTACACGAACTTTCGCAAGTTTTTATTTTGGTTCTCGAACTTTTATTAAGTGCAATATTACTGGTCAGTAAACTCACATAACAATGTCGTTTTAATCCTTGCATATATTTACTATTATTAGAGGATAAATTATTACGTACACCGATTGTATCTGTATATCTGTATAACATGCATTTTTCGACAATTTTTTTCATCGTGTATTTCATCCTCGCCGTCTATCGAGTGCAATTTTTTTTTCCCTCTATATATAAAAATTGGATCTCTGAAATGAAAGTATGAAATTGATGAAAAGACGTTGAATTCATGATGTACAAACAAACAGATAATTAGATATGAAACATAAGGTTATTAACACAAGGACTGGACTGAAACCTCAGCAAAAGTTTGGGACCAAAATAAAATTTCACTCAAAGTTCAGGGACTAATAGTGCAATTTACCCATAGATAAGGAATTGTCTTTATTCTTTGGCTAAAATATAGAAAATCTTCCTATAATTATCTATTTTTTCACTTTTTTTCCTGACTTTCAAAAATCTACATTTTAATCCCTCAAAAATTCAAGTTGATGCATTTAACCCAAAGATTTAAATATCGTGGCACGGTGTCGTGCCGGAAAGTTGCTCGCACGGTGCATGCCGGACCGTACCGATATGTGCCGGTCATAAAAATTGCATGTGTGCCGATACATAGTGACATGAAATATTTATTTTCTTTAGCAACAAAATATTCTAATTGTTTATTATGTATCTTTATCAAATATTTTAAACTTTATGGAAAAAATTACTTATTACTTTACAGAACAGAAGGTTTTGAATTATGCCATCGACACGAGAGCTGTATCGTGTCGATATCTTACTGGCACGGTACGGCACGGTGGATACAGCCCGTACCGATGGACACTTAAATCTTTGATTTAACCCCTCTCTATCAGGGTTCCGTCACTATTCCGTCCATTTCTTAATAATTTATACTAAAAATACCCTTGAAAATGACAAAAATATATTAAAAATTATTTTTATTCTTATATAACAAGTAAAACAATTTGATTATATTGCCCTCCCCATTAACATGGTAACCCCTTGAAACCGTTTCTAAAATTTTAATTTTAAGTGGACAAAATATAAATTTTTAAAAGTAAAAGGAAAAAAAAAAAAATGAAGAAACAAATATTTACAAAAAAAATTTCTGTATTTTAACCTTATTTTTTTTCTATACAATATTTTTCTTAAATAAACATGAGTTTAAATTCCAAGCTATGCATACTCAGGTGATGTACACAACATTCAACTGAAACCAACTAACATGAACAAAAAAAATTGAATACAACAACACACCACACACAAGAGGATTTAGGCAACAACTTTTTAAGATTCTATAAAAAATCACACACCCATAACTTTCCGCGTCTTCCCGACGAACAAGTCGTCGGATTTGATCATGCCGGGCAGGCGCCCGCTCATCGTCAGGAAGGGGAACTGCGCGACCGCGCTCCTCCTTCCTAAGGAAACTATCGCGATCGCCGAGCCGGGCTTGTAAACCGCGAGGTTGCTCTCTTTGCCCCCTTTTATCAATGCTTTCAAGTTCTTCGCAACCAATGTAGCATGAGCCTGAGCTAGGTATCCTTGTTTCAGTTCCTACAGCATTATAACTCAAAATTTATCATTGTAGATGAACTTCACGAATTCGACAAGAAAATTAAGTGCATAAAGATGAAGAAGTATTTGTTACAAATTTAGTAGCTGAAGTTTGGTGCGAATTTTATTTTCGTCGTCATAATAGTTTCGTGCGTAACGATTTCAAATTTTGTGGCCTTCTCAGAACAGAACTGCGGCGTTAAACTGTTATAGCGAAAGTGAAGTCGACGAGGGCACTTTGACCTCAAAATTTGAATGCGTCGTTTGTTTTTACAGGTTTAGTCAGTATACTTCATACAATTCTCGCAACTATAAATTCATTAAAGTAAGCAATTAGTTTAAACTTTGAAGTCAAAGCGCCGATGACTAATCCAAATCAAACAAATTGAAAGGTTGGGTAGCCGACTCAAAATGGCCCATAGTTCAAATAAGTTCTGTACGTTTTTACCTTAAAATAAATATAACTTCTTGTTAAAAGCAATACTTACCGGAACATCGGTAATGTCTCCGATCGCGAAAATGTTCTTCCGACCTTTCACTCTCAAGTGCTCGTCGACGATTAACCTTCCATTCTGGTCCAAGCTCTTTTTCAAGATAGTTTCCTTGAGCCATCTCGATCCCAACGGTTTGCCGGCACAAACAAAATGGCAGTCGGCTATAATGGTTTTCCCGGCTGATGTCGCGAACTCGGTGTTGTTCTCCGATAAGGAGCTTAGGTCGACTGCTTGCTCCAAAAGCACTTCTACATCCTTCGACTTGAGCCATTTCAGGGCTTTTGCAGAAGCCTTTGGTCCGACGAATTCGAGGAGTCTCGAGCCTTTGTGGACTAGAGTCACCTTCTTTTCTGGGTAGTCGGTTGTGATCTCCCCGGCGAGCTCGACGCCGGTGGGACCGCCTCCGACGATAAGGATTGAGTTTGACGATTCTATCTTCTTGTTATCTGAAAATAGAAGGAATAACAATTCATCATTACGAATATTTAATAAGACAATATAGTGTATGTTTAACGAATTCTAAAGGTCGGAGTTAAATTTAATCGTCAAAGAAAGGAGACGAAGCGATCTAAGCAAAGAGAAAATAAAATGAAAAATACAATTTTCTCAAAATATTTATTAAAAAAAATCGGAAGGTTAGCATAATAACTTTGGCTCAAAATGGATAACGAAGAAATTATTTTAATAAATAAACAATGAGATAATAATTGGATACTAATTCAGACAATAATAAGATTATTTGCATTTAGTGAAAAATCAAGTAGATGAACACAAAATGTATTTATGAGAGTAAAATCGATTAAAGTGAACTGAATTAAAAGAAAGATAAACGAAACTCACCTTCTTGAAACTGCTCGAGTCTCTGCTCCGGGCTTCTTGGAAAAGCATAGTCGTGGCCGGTAGCTATAACGAGATAATCGTAAGGGAGTACCGTACCATTCTCGGTTAAAACCTCGGTTTCGTTTATATTGGTCGCGCGCGACGTGATTACTCGTGCGTTAGTAAGGTAGTCGGTGTGCTTTATAAGTGTCTTCTCCGCGAACGTCGGCTCCACCATCGATCTCAGCTCGGCCCAGGGGATCTCAAAGTACTCCTTCCTGGTAGAATTTCAGTTTAGTGAGTGAACGGAGACACCATTCGTGGTTATAGAATCATAAAATCAATTCTCACCAAATTTAAAAATTAAAAAATGATTGCACATGTAATGTTCTCGAGTTTTTCGACTCAAAAGGTAAGAAACAGGCATTTGGTGGACAAAAAGTTTAGTGTTCCAATTTGAAGCTTCTGGTTCTTGCTATTTTAGGAAGCAGTTGAGACGATTTAAATCTGAAAGCTATTCTATTAATGCTTCTTCAAATGGCTCTACTGAAACATCTGATTGCGAGAAGACGAAAACTGTGACTACGAATAGGTGTTAAATACACTTCAATTGAGATTTGTACCTTAGATCCTTGCTCTAAGAATATTAAATCCAACATTATAAAATCGATTAATACATGTAGTTTAACAATTCTTCAAACCGAAAGAGTTCACAAACCAATACATATAACAAAGCAACATCAAAATGCCTCCTTAATTACCAAACCAATAATACAAAAACCAACCCAATTACTCGGAAAGTAAAGTTTAGCCCAATTACAAGGAACAAATTATAACCGCAACAACATCACCTGGGTAGTGTTTAAGAATCCTAATTAAGTAATTAGGAACAATGCAAAGACCAACCTAGAGATCGATCTTGGAACAAAACACCATTAAGATGCTTCTTTTACCACAACTACAACCCAAATACTCAAAAATGAAATCTTAACCCAATAACACACCACTAATTCTAACTACAATTACATCTCCTGAGTAGTTATTAAGAATCCAAATTTAGAAAAGTCAAATCCCAAAACAGTAACCAACACATATAACAAACAACATCAAAGCGCCTCTTTTAACAAAACCAACCACCACAAAGCAACCCAAATATTGAGAAATTAAAGCTTAACCCAAAAACACACATCTAATTTTTACCACAATTACATCTGTTAAATAGTGATTAGGAACCCAAAAGAACAACACAGAGATCAATGTCACACTAAAACAGCATTGAAAATGTTGCCTTTACCAAACCAACCAAATTCCTCCTAACTCAAAGCTTAACCCAATTAAATACAGCTAATTGTAATTACAGTTACATCTCCAAAATAGTGATTAAGAATCAAAAGAACATCATAGATCAATATTGCAACAAACCAACATCAAATTATCAAAATGCCTCCTTTACCAAACCAATTACCACAAACTTACCCTATAACTCAAAAATCAAAGTTTACCTCAACATCACATAACCAATTCTAACCCCAATTACATCTCTTAAATAGTGATTAAGACCAAAAAAGAACAACCTAGAGATCAATGCAACACCATAACAGCATTTTTTTTTTAAAAAAAAATTGTCACCTTTACCAAACCAAATACCACAAACCAACCCAAACACTCAAAAATTTCTAAGCTTCGCCCAATCAAACACAACCAATTCCCACCAAAATCACATCCCCTGGGTAGTGACCCTAAAGAGCACCCTAGAGATCAATATTAGAACAAATCAACATCAACCAATCACCACAAACAAACGCAATAACTCAAAAACCAAAGCATCTAATCCCAATTACATCTCTTAAATAGCGATTACGACCCAAAAAGAACAACCTAGAGATCAATGGCACACCAAAACAGCATTTTTTTTTTTTAAAAAAAAAATGTCACCTTTACCAAACCAATAACTACAAACCAACCCAAACACTCAAAAATTTCTAAGCTTAACCCAATCAAACACAACCAATTCCCACCAAAATCACATCCCCTGGGTAGTGATTAAGAACCCTAAATATTAGAACAAATCAACATCAACCAATCACCACAAACAAACGCAATAACTCAAAAACCAAAGCATCTAATCCCAATTACATCTCTTAAATAGCGATTACGACCCAAAAAGAACAACCTAGAGATCAATGGCACACCAAAACAGCATTTTTTTTTTTTAAAAAAAAAATGTCACCTTTACCAAACCAATAACTACAAACTAACCCAAAAACTCAAAAATTTCTAAGCTTAGCCCAATCAAACACAACCAATTCCCACCAAAATCACATCCCCTGGGTAGTGATTAACTGATTAAGAAACCCAAATCCAAAAAAAAAGAGAGGGGGATTAGTGTCTCACGGATCAACGAGGGTCACATCGGCGTCGTGTTGTAGGGTTTTGGCGAGGAGGGCTCCGGCGACGCCGCCCCCCACCACCACCACCTTGCTCCCCCTACTCTCTCCTCCCTCCATTCTCTCTCTCTCTCTCTCTCTCTCTCTCTCTCTCTCTCTAAATCGGATGCTTTGTATAGAGACAATATGGGGGTTGTGAACGAAACGGTGGGTTCGTTCTCTCGTATATATATATATATATAGAGACATAGGTATATGGGGAATGTGGAAGCTTCGGATGAATGTGGACCGTTGGATTGAGATGGTACGGTTGGTGATGATGAGCTGTAAATGTTCATCGAGGTGGCGCCGTTCGAGGAATCTCTTCTTTCCCAAGTCTTCAATAGGAATAATAATAATAATAAATAATAGAATTAATTGCATACAGGTCCCCGCAAACATGATAAATTGCGAATATATTTTTCAAAGTTCAACTTGTATTAATTATTCCTGCAAAAATCCTAAAGCATAAATATTTTATTACTTTGCATCATGATGCGTAATGAAAGTGATGATAGAAACAAGTTGCTGGAAGATTCGTGCTGAGTTGCAAATTTCTCATTTATTTACTGCATGCGTAATGTAGCTTGCAATTTATACATACATTACTCTCCATTTTTTTTTAGTGAAACATATATGAAGCTAATATGTTCTTATGAAAATAAGATATTTTACGACACTAATACTTCAGCAGAATCATAATTTTATTTTGATTTTGATGCATAACAAAATATTTTCTATTCTGAAACCACCCAGCATTCGAATCAAAAATGTTATTGTGATGATCTTTTTGTTCCAAACTTTTTCGAATTAAAAACGAAAAAAAGGATCTTTTACATTTAAATATAAGGGATAACTTCAAATACTATTCCTGTGGTTTCGTGCTTTCTCACTTTAGTACCCTGTGGTTTAAAACGTATCACTTTAGTACCCTGTGGTTTGGTTATTCTCTTTCTTTGTTATCTTTTCGTTAATTTTTCGTTAAATTATACAGAAAAACTTCAAATATCTCACCTATGATTTATCGAATATTCACTTTACTATCCTGTAATTTTAACTTTCTCATTAATTTAACGAAAAAATTAACGAAAAGATAATAAAAAGAGAATAACCAAACCATAGGGTACTAAAGTGATACGTTTTAAACCACAAGGCACTAAAGTGAGAAAGCACGAAACCACAGGGGTGGTATTTGAAGTTATCTCTAAATATAATGATGGTCCAGTTTCATCGGAGAACTAAATCATAAAAGAAAAAAAAAACAAAGAAAGAGACCATGATTATTGTAGTATAGATGAGTGTTTTAAGGAATTATAGAAAATGAATTTATGTAGAGAATAAATAATGAAATATTAGTATAAAAATCATGTAGATTTCTCAAGTTTCAAAGCAAAATAAACTCACAAAACATAAATTCTCAAATTATATGGTAACAAGAAGAATAGCAAATCAACAAGCCAAATACTCTATTTTAAAAAACTTTAATTGTGAATAATTTTTGATACCACTCTAATCTGTCACGTTACAGGCTTGAGCGGAAAAACTTTTGATAACGTGTCCAGATCCGCCATATGCATAGGACTCTTCCATACACATGAAGCGACAAATAACAACATTCAACTCATGCAAACACACAAAAGTTTCATATGAGTTAGAGTATCAAAATATAATACTTTTATTCTATTACAACTACAAGTTCCACCTCTAAGCAACACCAAAATAAAGGCTCGGGAGCTAACTACAGCGCGATACCTTTACCACGATCACCCGTGAAAGAGGAGAGGAACTCTGAAAAGGAAACAACAATGGGGCATGGGAACTATATAATAAGAACTTTAATTGTGAATAATTTGCTAAATATAACACTTCTGAAATGAACTAAGATTTGCATTAAAGAAGGAAAACAACCAGTTTAAGAACTTACGGGTAGCGAAAACGATGTATAAAATATGATTAATATTTCATCTCTTCCACATAAAAATCAACATCTATCAAACCCCAAATATTCAAGATATAATTCTACCCACATGATAATTTACTGCATATAATGCCTCTGAATGAATTAAACTTGTGCTAAAAGTAATCTGCGAATTGAATACTGTCGAGTTTTTCATCCTTTGCAGTTGAAACACCAATATCTCTGAAACAAAATAAATCCACAAACAACGATTTTCTTTTTACCATTCCAAATGCTGATTATTCGAGTAAGATGACATATGTACCAAGCGATAAAACATACTCAAACTCTACATTATTTAACGAGAATTAAATGAACAATTTCGGCATAGGGAGAACTAGAACTGCATCAAAAGCAAAGCAAACAGTTCATGAACTTCTGGGCGGCGAAAACAGCGAACAGAACAGTGTCAAAATCTCATCTTTCGCACTTAATCAAAATAGTACCAAGTTATTGCCGCGACTCGAGGTTCTGTTGTGCATGAACTTTTAGCCTCTGCAGTGATTTCTTATCAAAATCCGGATCGATCTTCGTAATTTCAGAAAAAAAACCTGAAGCTTCTTCATATTTTCTGGCTTTAAAATACCCGTCGAGAATCGTTCTATACGTCAATTCAGTGGGTCTGAGATTATGCTTCATCATGTAGCTAATTACGTCGTTAGCCTCATTAAACATCTCTATGCCGACATACCCGGCGATAATCGTATTATATGTGACCATGCAAGGAACTATCCCTTCTCCCATCATCTCAGATAGAATCCTCAAAGCCTCGTTCATTAGCCCTTGCTTACAAAATCCGTTAATCACGGTGTTATAAGACACTAAATCCGGTTTGATCCCGGATACTTTGAGCTGTTTCAATACATCTTCGGCTTCCCAACACTCGCCACATTTTGCGTACATGTCCATCAAGCTATTGTACGTGATTAAATCGGGCTCGAGACCACTTTTACGGATCGAATCGAACATCTCACGAGCCTTTTCATACATTCCATTTTTTGCGTATATCGAAAGCATAGAATTGAGAACGACTAAGTCGGGTTTGTACCCTTTAATCTTTAGCTCCTCGAATGCTCTTTCGGTTCCCTTCAAAACTCTACACTTGAAGTTGGCAATAACAAGAGTCCGCAATATCACCCAACTCGGAAAAATTTGGCCTTCGTAAACTTCTTTTGCGATCGCCTCTATCCCTTCTACATTTTTCGCCCTCGCATGGCATTGAAGTAACAAAGAATAAGAGAACTCATTAGGCTTAAATCCTTTGTTCTTCATATCCGACAACACGGATTGAGCGGCGACATAATCGCCTTTTCTGGCGATCGCGTTCAATAAAGCATTGTACGTAGTAAGACAAGGGCTAAAACCGGCTCTCACCATCTCATCATACATCTCTAAAGCATGGGTTCGGGAGCCGCACCGACCATACGCGGAAATCAAAGTGTTAAACGTGTTGCGGTCCGGCTCAACCCCGCAATTCTTCATCTCCTCATAGACCCGCCTCACGTAATTTTCCATACCCTTCTTTCCACACATTGCAAGCATGGTGTTCCACGTAATCCTACTCGGCTTACACCCGTTGTTCCTCATCTCACCGAGTATCGCCAACATTTCCCTCGATCTCGACTTTTTCCCCAACATTCCTAAGATGGTATTATACGTACAAACGTTCGGAACGCAACCCAACTCCTTCATCCGGTCGAACAAGGCCAAACCCTCGTCGACCTTCCCCGCCTTACTATACGCACTGATCACCGTAGTATATGTTACCGAATTCGGCATAATACTCTTAGCAGCCATTGTATCCAAAACCGCCGCGGCCTCTTCGAAAAGCCCAGCTCGAGCGTAAGCCGCGACGAGCTCGTTGTAAGTGAAAGCGTCGGGCGAGCAATCGTTCTCCTCCATTTCCCTCAACACACTCAAAGCCTCGGCGTAATTCCCGGCCTTTCCAAAAACTTGTAGTAGAGAATTATACGTAACGATTCCCGGCGTAAAACCCTGAGCTTTCGATTGCTCGAAGAAGCTCGACGCCTCCTCCAACAGCCCTTCTCTCCCGCAGGCGGAGATAACCGTGCTGCAGGTGAAATCGTCGAACCCGGCCCCGTCGCGCCTCATCTCGTCGAGGAGCTCCCGAATCGCGCCCCACGACCGGCCCATGCGGCCGTAGACGTCGAGCACGACGTTGTACGTGACGAGGGTGGGCCGGAGCCCCTGGCGCTTGATCTCGCCGAACAGGGCGAGGGCCCGCCCGTAGCGCCGCGCCCGCGAGAGCGCGTGGAGCAGCGTGGTGTAGGCGCGGATGTCGAGGCGGAAGTCCCTCAGGGGAATTCCGTCGAGCACCTCGCAGGCGAGCGAGTGCCGCGACTCGCGGCCCAGCACCCTGATGATCAATTCGATCGAGGGGGCGTCCAATTTGGTTTTACGGATTCCGGGATCGGAAGCGGCCCACCGGAAGAGGCTCACGGAGCGCTCCCAATGCCCGGAGGCGTCGAGCCCCTTCAGCAAACCGGCGAAGTCGGCGGTAAAAATCTCACCTTTGGAGGAGTTGAGGAACGATTCCAGCGCCGGCGATGGTAGGGCGGCGATGGAATTGAGCAGGGAATTGGCGTCGGGGGAGAGGAAATCGAAGTGGGTCGGGGGGGAGGGGGTAAAGGTGGGGGTTTTGTTAGGGTTTAGGGAGGAGGAGGAGGAGGAGGTGAGGTGGTGGAGGAGGGAGTCGATGGGGAGGGAGAGGGAGAGGGAGGAGGAGGGGGGAGGGGGAGGGGGAGAGGGGAGGGTGAGGAGGTTGAGCTTCGTGAGGGGGGGAGTTGTGGGGGAGGTGGTTTTGGGGGGGTTAGGGTTTGTGGGGAGGGAGGGGCGGTTGGGGAAGAGGGAGCCCTCCATTGTTGAGGGTCGAAGGTGCTCTCTCTCTCTCTCTCTAAAACTCTCTCTCTCTATCTCTCTTCTTTCTCTCTCTATCACTAGAGAGAGATGATTCTATTGGGTGGTGAGAGAGGTGCTCTCTCTCTCTATCTCTTCTTTCTCTCTCTAGAGTCTAGAGAGATGATTCCAGTGAGTGGTGGGAGTGGTGCTCACTCTCTCTCTCTCTCTCTCTCTCTCTAAATCGCTCACTCTCTCTCTCTTCTTTCTCTCTCTAACTCGTGTTTCTCTCTCTTCTCGTTCAACGACCACCAACGATAACGTGATCAGGAGGGTGGGGTGGTGGTGGGAGATTGGTCTTTGGCTGGACCCTGTTCACCACGTCAGCTGTGGACCGGTGGGCCGTACACCTGGTCCATATTTTGTACGAATCTCGCGAGGAGGAAGTCACACTTGCACCACATCCGCAATAACAAACCAATCATATCTCTTTTTTTTAAAAAAAAATACAATAAAAATATTTTTTTATAATCATGATGTGACGGATTAACTCAAAAGAATCCATTTGATTGGTTGGAGACGCCACGTCACCAAATATATTTCATAATTCATCCCACTCTACGGCTAACCTACTACTAATATTTAAAAAAGATTCTGAGGATCAAAGTATGTAAATATGTATGTGTAGGATACAAATCCTCACCGTCCAGAAACTAATTCACGATAAGAATAAAATTTCTCTCTAGATAATAAAAAATTAGATCAAAAGTACTTCACACACTGCAAAATTATAAAATCACAAGTTTAGATGTTCTTGTATCAGTTTCTGAAAGATTATAAATTTAGAATGTAAAATCTAAACTTTTAAAATTCAGATACTAATTTCAAAATGCGCTACATTTTCACATGTTAGGTTAGGTCCCATGTATCATAAATCATAATATATTATGGAATAGACTTTTCATTTTTGTTGATTAATGTAGCTACAATGTGTAGTATTTATACACTGGGCTTTAAAAAAAAAATTTAAAAAAGAAAAAGAAAATAAAATGTGACCGTTGGATTCGTTCCCCTTTGAATTTGAATTCAAATTCTTAGGGCTCCTAACATAATGCAACAACCCAACAAACCCAAACACAAAGATAACAATAAATCACCAAACACAGTCTCAATCATAAATCTGTTTACTTAAAAAAAAAAAAGAGAGAGAAATTTTTTCTTTTTTCCTCTTCTTCACTTTTTGTTGAGAGATCTTGCAATGTCCACAAACAAGAAGAATGATTTTTCTACCTCTTCTTTAGTAGTTTCTATGGGTTGTTCGAAGAAGATCAAATCTTATTTCTCACGCCTTCGACTCCTCCCGCACCCGAAAACCTCTCCTTCCCCCGTCCCCCCGTTAGAAACCTCTCCTTCCCCCGACCCCCCGTTAGATTCGAACCCCGCACCTCCGCCTCCGCCTTTCTTTCGGGACGGGGAAGCGGTCGTCGAGGAATACTGGAGAAGAGCACGGCGGTTGGAAGAAGAACTTCAGAAACTAGAGAAGTTGTTGAGCGAAGAGAGGAGGGTTACAGAATGCGATAAGAGCACGACGAAAGAGGAAAAGAAAAGGTCGGTTCGCGAGAGAGAGCTGACGAGACTGCCAGACGGAAGCTACGTACACGAGATCAGAAGACTAGGCCGGCCGTGGGGGAGGCTAGTCATGCAAGTCTCCCCGCCGACCGTCGCGGAGAATGCTTCGACCGCGTTCGAGGTGCCCGAAAAAAAGTAGTCATTAGTCGCAAAAGTGTATTCGCACGTACTAATGTGAGAGTTTTACGGTTTGTTGGTTTTCGTAGGTTATTCGAGGAATGGCGTCGATGAAAATGGAGGACTTGTGCCGATGCTTGATGGAATCGATGCCGATGAGAGACATAACCGGAATTAGGGCAAGCGAGACCGCCAGCAGAACCGTTTTATCCGGTTGCGAGGACAACTACACGGAGGCGATCCTTCTAAACGCAATGGACAAAATGGAAGGGCTAGTTCTCGAGGGGCTACGGATTCAAATGAGTTCGAGTCGGTGCGAGAGCGACTTCATCGCGAGGAGATCGAAGGAGGCAACGTCGACGACGACGACGACGACGACCACCACCGACGAATGCGTAGTTGTTGTGGTGTTGATTCAAGTTAGGGATCCAAAAGAAGGGCATGGGGCTATTGGGGAGCTTATGATTGGATTGATTGAGGCTAAGATTTTGGATGTTGAAGGGAAAAGGTTTAGTGTAAGTGGAGTTCATGTTGCTGGATTGAGCTTCACCAGGAGGAGGATTGATGGGAGGGATTTTTTGTGGAGTGCTTCTCTGCAAAGCTGCAGGGGGGTGGAGAGCAACTGCTGCTGGAAATATGTAAGGAATCCGGATAGGGTTTTCGCGCGCTAGATCAAACAAAAACAAGAAAAACTAAATGAGGTTTATTTGCTTATTTGTGTGTGTGTGTAATAAGAAGAGCAAGAACCAGTTCACTCTTGAGGAGAGAGTGAGATTGTAATAAGATTTGTTGGATGTTGTTTGTGTTTCAGGTTGTGGTGAAGTTAAACTTTGTAACTTAGATGTTACCAAAGTGCAAAAAAATTCTCAGATTTACTTACTAGTGTATGAGCATATGCACTAATGATGAAAAGTTTGTTTAGTTGATTCATAGTCAAAATTGAATGCGGAGATCGAGTTATTTTATAAAAATGTTGTTTGAGTAAAGTTGTTTGAAAAAGTCCTATAGCTTTTCCGCTAAGCCCTTGCTAGCTACTGAGAGCCGACAAAGTATATACAAAATTATAATTTTCTATTTTAACTGATTCATTGCAATATATCCAATGTGGTATTATTCACGAAACAACGAACCACAATCTTTCTGTAATCCCAAACAAAATCTTAAAAACCCTTCAGAAAGCTTGATGCAGATAGAAGCAGAAGCTCCAAAATGAAGCTTATGTATCCTCGCAACACAAAAGCTTCAAAATGAGCTAAAAAAGTGAATGTTTGCTTGATTTCAACTGAGTTTCTTTTAATTTGGTGTGTTTGGCTAAAAATAGTGCTGAATGTGTGAGAGTATCACATAGTCTGAAATCTGAAAACACAATGATGGTTCCTCTTCAACAGCTGATAATCTGGAAAATAGGTCCCTAATCTTCAAAACCATCAAAATCGAATCCGCCGATGGATGTGTTTTTACATTTGTAACATTTTTTTAAGATGATGTTCAAGAAACAGCAATAGTTGATGCAGAGGTACACAACATAAACTATTATAAAAATTAAGAATGCTTTTGATTCTTTTCAGGAACAAGAAAGAGAGGGCGATTTTGAGAACCTAATGATTCCTCTCCATTAAGCTAATAAAATTCTGGAGTACTTAGCAAAAGTTGCACTAGTCCTATTTGTAAACACTTACTTCATCGGCTCTACTAGGGAACTGAAGGAAAAGGAAGGCCTACACTTGGAGCAAGAGTATGCGCCGTCTGACGAGAATAAAGGCGAGCCGTGCATTTTCTATAATGCCTGCAAACATATGTAATGGCATGATAAGTGGAAATATATATAAATATTTAAAAAAAGAAGAGTCATAACCTGTTTCGACAAATATCCCGTTAGGTGAATATGTATATGGAGAGCCCCTCAGCTATAGACCATTTCGAAATAGACTTGTCATTGTTTATTGGCACCCCCCAATCTTTTTTTCTTTTCTCTTTTCCTTTGATTTGTGTTATTTCTACCGAATTGGTTGGGGGTTAAGTTAAACTTAACTATCAGTTAACTATCTTATACTTATTGTCAACCAACCCCTCAATTTTGTCGGATAGAACTTGTAGGGCCACTCAAATTAATCCAATCACCATCAAACCTAACAAACTCGCCACAATTCAACATGTAAAGGGAAAAAAAAAAAAGTCAAAAAAATAAAAGTTGAAGAGGGTGAGGGTACATTCAGGACAATTTCGGATATATATTGGGGGGACGGCACATTTCTATGGATTTGTTGGATAATATTTATGCGATATTCTAGAATAACCTGGTTTGACCAGAATAATTATAAGTTCTGACTAACGTGGATAAATTCAATTATCCCTCTTTTGTCCCATCCAAACTAATCAAATTGGTATATTAAGAAAGAAAGGCATAGATCAAACTAAGAGACAGCAACTCAATGAAGTAATTATTCCAACAGAACATATCGACCTATGTTATCATGGTGTTGGAGGAATAGATCAAACTAATTGCAAACAAAATCTAGAGAAAAGAAATTACTTTTTCCCTACCTCAGTTAATGCCGAATGGATATTTTCCCTCTCGGCATCTAAATGGCCACTTAATCTCCTGCACAAAAGGAGAGAAACATAAATAGGCAAAATCAAGATAAAATGAAGGGATTGAAAAAAAGAAAAAAAAGAAAAAGAAAAGAAGTAAAGCACTCTGAAACTACCTTGGCTTGTCAGACTTGGCAAAACGCTTGGACATTATAGAAGCCTGCATGGTTATTTAAAATATCAGGTTACTCTCACAAGTTCTGTATACACTTGCACCAACTACTTTTTGTTACTAGGAAGGGATTAAATACTTGCACTAACTACTAAACAGTAAACATTGGTTTAGACAACAAACTAAAGTTCATGCATCTGTATCAAAAATAGGCATCAGGACCTGCTCTTGGATAATGCTTCTAGCCTCAACAAGTTGAGCTTCGAGCTCAAGCTCCCTCTCGGTCGCTTCGGAGGTCACCTCAGCTCCCTTCTGAGCATCTTGAAGTTGTCCCATCCGTGCCTGTAGGACAAATTTTTTTTTTTTTTTTTCAAAAGAAAAGTTCATCGTAATTTGCAACGGAAACAAACTTAACAAGCGAAAATAACTGATCATCAGATTGAATGTTTAAGGCCGTCACGTATCACCTTAATAGAAGCCATCTTGGTCCGTAAACTCTCTTCTATTTGATCTCTAGCCATGTGGAAAGGTAGATCAAAGACATCCTGCAAGTACCCTTATGTGAAACGAGGCTGTCTATAAAACTTTGGATGGAGATTAGACCAAGGATAAAAGAAGAGGTACATAAATGTAAAAAATAATCTATTTACATGTATATTCCTCGAGAATTGCCATCTGTGCCCTTCAAAATTTTTATTTTTAACATATATAGCCTTCTTCTTACAACAACACCCCTTTAAAAAAAAATTGATAACATAAATTCAACTTCTTTCCATGAATTCTCACTTCCTGTCAGAGTATATTAACTAGTTTTGATGAATATATATGATAATTCAGATTTTATAATGGGATATATGTAAATATATGATTTTGCAGGGATATTTTAGTCATATCTCACTCCCCACTCCTTCCACACGAAAAAAAAAACAAAACAAAACAAACAACGACAACAACAAAAACACTAATCCTACCCAAACCAGCCGCACTCCTCCCTACACCATCCTTAGCGCGCATGCTTAACAAACACCCATACACAACATATCAAAATTAAGGTTGTTGCCATACCGTCCTGCCACCTAGTGGGGATTGTGGAGACCCAGCATCTTGCTTTTCATTGCCAGCCAATGTTTGTTGGGACAGCCCATTTGGAGCATTTAAGAAGTCACGCATATCCATCTAAAGAGAAGCAAACTTGTAACTCACAAGAGCAAACTGCAATTTCGGTAAGTAATGAAAACAACTACCTAAAAATTAAAAAAAACTATCACGAATGATGCATAAAGGCACTTGAACATAAGCCAACTTATTTTCTTCAGGGGAAAAAAAAGATTTCACTAGAGAATATGTCGACATGGATCACAGTATAACAATACCACACATTGACAATAGCATAATAGTACAAAAAGCAGAAGTTCTAAGGCAATGATATAGATTCACAAAGTGATAACTTATCATATGCAAATTTTACAGAGTAGAAAATCCATTGATTGTAGGGTGGTTTTTTTTTTTTGTTTTAAATCAATCATGGGTCAACTCAAAACACCAGTAACTCCCCTTTTTCAAGGTCTTAGAAAGTAGTTGGTATATGCTAATGCACTATAAGAGAAAGGAAATTCTTCTTTGAGCGGGGGGGGAGATCCAATTAAGCTTTAATGAATAAAAGGTAATAATAAGTCATGGACTTCACTCGTTTACTAAAAAAACACTCTTCATGGTTCCTTTTTTTTTGTGAATACTGAATACTGTAACTCATTGGGCACCAATCCAGTATTGGCAGAATTATAAAAGGATTGCAATTGGACCAAAATTTGCTTATTACTATTGACTCCAATAATTGTTCTTCCATCGGATGACGAATATATTTAAAACAAAACAGTTTATCAAACTCATCAACCCCATAAACACGAGAGAAAAAAGAAACTAGTGCAAATGCAAAAAAGATATAAGATGCAGGCACTTATCAACCAAAAGCAAGCAGTAAAAAGAGATACTGTAAATCTTAAAGCAAATGCAAAATAGGCTACTAGACACACCAGTCGTAAACACACATGTACACAAGGGAAAATCTTGCAGACAAGCAAATGAAAACCAAATGTAGATTCAATAATGTAAAATCCGTCAAATTTTATATATAAAAACAGATTCAAACATATATGTATACTTTGTGCAGCAAGTCCAAAACTTGCAACTACAAGTTTCTACCTGCATAGATCGTAATAAGGCCCGCAAATCCGAGTTCTCTTGCATCAGCTCTTGTTTCTTTACTTCATATGCATCAGCCTAATGGTCCAATGCTAAAAATTGAAAATTTTTGCAAAAAAAATTTCACATAAAGATATTCACTAAATCAGGAATCTTACAATCATCTTATAGAAGTCACTGTCGGCCTTCTTTCCATTCCATGTTCCACGTTGGCGTCCTTCTTTCTGTTAATCACATGAGAAAACATCATGTGGATGAAAAAAAAAAAAAAAACTTAGAAAGAATAGGAAGTAGCAAACTTAAATTTGACCAAAACAAATAGAAAATGGAAAATAAGAAAGAGAAACTAGCAAGGATGTGAAGCACATGTGCACAATCACCAGAAAATTTCACCTAAAATCTACACATTGACATTGATTTAAAATTAAACTTCCTTTCACATGCTTCAATACCTGCAATAGGTTCATTATCTCCATGCCTGATCTGGATTCCTTCTTTTTCTCCATTAACACTTGATTTAACCGCTCCTACAAACAGAAAATAGAAAAGATTGCTGTTTCGTACTCATAAGCAAATAATCTCAAATCATGTATCACATCGTTAAAAATCACAAATTCAGAAATAAATTTTATAACTACATTACCTGCAACTTTATATACTCCTTCTCTTTCTTCTTCATTTCATGTATTTGTTGTGTTCTCACTTGCTTTTAAGAAAAAGAGTAAGACAAAGATAATGTAGTGAGAAGGCGCTATTTTTAAGGAAAAGATGCAAAAATAAATAATACTTATACAGTTGGAGAAGCAAAGAATATTATTAGAGAATATAAAAGAACATGAGAAGCATAACGGCGAAAAATAATTTACCTGATTACCAATAACCATCTTTTGAAATTCATCCCTTTCCTGCTGTAGCTTTTCAATCTGAGCCTTCAAAGCTGCGGTATTTTTCGCTTCCTGGTCATGTGAAGCTTGATCATTGGACCATAATGGAGATATAAAACAAAGCTAGCCAGTCAACACAACTGGAAAAATGTCAAACAAACCGTTCGGGTTAATGTGGCCAGCTCTCGATCTTTGGCAGCTACCTGTGCCTCGAGCCTTTCAATCTTGGCCTCGAATCTTGATATATCAGACTGCAACCTGAAGAAATTGGATAGCCAGGTCATCAGCAAGGCATTTCAGCATATGAAAGATAACACAAAAGTTCTAATAAACTATGCATATCAAAATAGAAAGCTCCAAATAAATGTTCCAATGAATGACATCATATGCCTCTAGTGAGTTGAAAGATAAAATTAAGACCATTGCAGATTAAATTAAGACCATTGCAGATTAAGACCTGCTGCAGCGAAATTGCATAAAACAATCAAGTGAACCAAATGTGATCCAATTTTTTATTTCCCTAAACCACATCATCATTCATGTACTACCAACCCCCTACCCAGATAATGAACAAATGGGTGGTAAAAGAAAAGGATTACAGTTTTAAGCCAGAAAACCATTCAATGCAAATTTCCAAATTCACAATAAAGAGGCATACCAATTTAAATGCAAATACATAGTATGAAAAGATTAAGAAGAAAGAAAAGAGGCATACCAATTTAAATGCAAATACATAACTAAACATATCAGTTTAAAAGATTAAGAAGAAGAAAGAAAAGACCAATCAGCAACATATGAACTCACCTTTGCCTCTGTTCATTGGAGGACTCCCTAAACTCAATATCTCGCTGCCGCTGCTGGAGCAGCGAATATACGCAGTTGCACGTCCTCGCAATAGAAACCTACCGCCAATATAAGCAAAACAATAATGGAAAGATCAAACACGGCACTCGAAGGCTTGCAAAAAACCCGGAAAAAAGGAGGCTTAATTACACTTCACTAGAATGAACTTTAACTCTTTAAGCTGGTTTCCACTTTCTACACTCCTCTTTTAGCCAACCTCTCCATTGGACTCCGAGCTCTACAACAATCCATACACTATACTAACAGATGATAGTCAATGTCAGATCTGATTAATGGTAATTTTGACTTTCCATCGAATTTTTCTGAACATTTTCTGAACAAATACATCAATTCTTAGTCATTCTCGGCAAAGAAGGCAAGAAAATTATCGGTTGGAAAACTATGGGATGTCAAATACAGTCACTCTTAGCAGCATATACACAAAAGACTTTTACTCACAGAGAAAGCAATGGTTTTTGAACTATCTACGCTCACTCCTGCGACTGCTTCTCTCCATTATTTTCCAACTAAAATAAACCCTAAGACCATTATGCATCAAATCAAATAAACCCTAAGACCGTTATTCATCAAATCAAGTTATATGTCTCTGAACGGGAATTGAGTCAACCGTAACTAACAGAAATACTCGGTCCCGCTTAAAATTCTTTTGTCTGTAGAGGATGCCCCAGTATTTGAAGTTCAATGGAGAATTTGACCACATAAAAAAAAAACAAAGAAAAAAATAGAAGCCTCAGACCTACGCGAACTTGAGATCACCAACTGAACTTTAAAAATAACATAAAATCATCAGAAAGATCTAATTTTGGTGCACAAAACCCCTATAAAGGTGGTCTTTTTTAATGGAAGTATTTAATTCAGGTGGTTTTTGGGTCATTTTCCAAATTTGAATGGTGATCCCAAATGGCACAGGATAAAGTCCGGAGCTTTTTTTTCCCTTCAAGAAATTACAATATCAAAAGCAAAACTACCTCTAAAATTCAGCATAGTAACATGTAATTGAGCCCAAAAAAGAGGGAAAAAAAAAAGAAAAAAGAAATCAGCGAGCGCGCTCACGGGATCATTGGCGAAGAGATCGAGCGACGCAGGAAATCCAAAGGTCACAAGCGTCTGGTTGAGGTACTTGGCACAGTGCTCCAAGTTCCCCACATCCGCGAAAGAGTGCTCCCTACAATTCCAACTCAGATAAAAAACCCTAGAAATCGCAAACACGAGTAGTAGGCGAAACATAGATCGAAATGGGTAGAGAGGTAGAGAAAGGGATCGAGAGACGGATCACGCACCCGATACCGATCGGCGCGGCTCCTCCGGGAGCCTGCATTGTGGGAAAAGCGAATCAGATGCGGAAATCGAACAGAGAACGAGGTAAAAAAGGGATCAGAGAAAGAGAGAGAGAGAGAGAGAAAGAGAGAGAGAGCTAGGGTTTCGTAGGAGTACCTTGAGATCGAACTCGGAGTGAGCCATGGCGATGTAGAGAGAGAGAGAGAGAGAGAGAGAGAGAGAGAGAGAGAGAGAGAGAGCGAGAGAGGGTTTGGGATTTTGAAGACGACGACGACGATGCTCTTTTAGAAGGTGTAAATATACCACTATCCCCCCTCAACTATAGAATCGTTTGAAAAAGGACCCTCAAGTTAGTAACTTTTTTTTTTTTTTGAGGAAAATGTAGCATGCTACCCGCTTCATTCATAGAGGATGTGAGGGGAGGTGAATTAGGCTACAGAGGTGAGGCATCCAAGGCCTCGAGAAAGAGTTGAGGAAAAAAAAAAAAAAATACGAGTTGTGGTGGAGCTGATTTGCCGGTAGAAGAAGTTCCTAAAACTTCGTCAGTGACTTCAACTTGTGGGCAGCTAGCAGGAAATCCGGCTGGACATTTCGAAAGATCGTCCCATTTCTGGCCTCCCAAATGACCCACCAGCATGCTACTAGAACTGATAGCCTGCTGCTCATTGAATGTGGTCCTTTCTTGCTCGTCCACCTGTCCCAGATCGAAATAACATCGTCTCCCAAATCTCCGGGCAGGACATCCTCCATACCCATCACTAAAAGAAAATCGTAAAAACGCACTGTGTGAACAAATATTCTACAGTTTCCTCTTCGGTTCCACACAGCACACATGAAGTGTCTCCGGTCCATCCTCTCTTTAGTAAATTATCTGCAGTAAGGATCCTCCTCTTGAGGACGAGCCAACAAAACACTTTGACTTTTAGAGGTATTCGAAACCACCAGATCTTGTATGAGTGGTCATCCCTCGTACCGCCGTCACTCAGCAAAGAGTAGGCCGATTTTACCGTGAAACGTCCATCGAAGTTCCATCGCCAAAATATCCTGTCAGGTCTCTGCTTGACTTTGAAATCCGCTAACTTATTCCTAAGTATAAGATAGTAACTTTTTAATTCATACTTTTTAAATTTTCCGACTTTTATTTGAATTATTTAACGATTTTATGATTTGCAGCTGTTAATTATATTGAATCAGTGATAAATTAGTTTAAAAGTTAATTAATTTTTTAAAAATTAAAAGATGTTAGTTAGTAGAATAAAGCGAGAAGGGGCCAATTTTAGAAGCGAGTGTAGTTGAGGGGGTCCCCATACATTTTCCCCCGCTCGGAAATTTTTAAAATGGGGGCGAGAGGAAACGGGAAGTGGAGAGTCGGAGTGGTTATACGGGTGTCCGCATATAAAGTTTGTGCGGAAACACATTTATGGGCCCATAATGGGCCTTGGTGTGTAAATGGGCTATACATTTATTTTTTGTGCGATCCCATGCGGAGCCCTTGTGGTCAATAATATTATTTTGGAGGGGGTTTTATGCAAAACTGTTCTCAAATATAACACCTCAGATCATGGGAAATCGCACGTAAAAGCTATTTTATTATTTTAGTAATTTTGTGTTCCACACGAATCATTGGCTCTCGTACGTTCCACGTGTCACAAGTAGGACCCACCACTCTCCTTTCTTTTTTTGCTTTTGGTAGATTACTGCATCTCAGAAATTTCGACTGCCACGTGGCACAAACGACGACCACAAATCCCCAAGTAGGATGTTAATGGATACAAATGAGAGTTTTTGGGTTAATAAGTCTGCCAAAAATTTTAAATATAAAATTAGGCGTCTAAAATTATTATTTATAAAAATAGACCTGTAAAAATGGTGAATCATTCACCGCGTTTAAATGTCGTGAATCATTCACCGCTTTTATCTTAACATATATATTTTCATATCTAAACTTTAAAAAAATATAATATTAAATACTAAAAGTTGTTATAATCTTTTGAAGAAAGCGGTGAATGATTTACCGCATTTAGAATGCGATAATTTATTCACCGCATATGCCTAATTTTATAAATAAATTTTTTATAAGACTATTTTTATAATTATAAAAATTTGTAAGCCTATTAATGAAAAAAATTCTACAAATGCCCGAAATTTTATCCGAACCCGAACCCAAACAAGGTGGATTTACTCGATACTAAATGAATATAGTTTCGGATATGAATATCAAAAACGAAAACTCGACGGATTTGAATTTGGATTCAGATATGAATTTTGATTGTACCGGACCCGAACCTGAAATTATTTTACATTATATATAACATGAATTGAGCTAGAATACTTTTGGAAGCACCAACCCCTTGGTGCTTCCACATTTTTAACCATTGGATCTACTTTTTGATTACTAATAGTCTTTAGATCAAACACTATTCCACCTACCACCACCTACCTCCATCATTTCAATCCTCCAAATTTCAATCCAAAAGCTATAAACCTACAAGCACCACCTCCTTGATACTTTTAGAAGTATTCTAGCTCAACTCTATATAACATATATAGAAATATTTGATGTTATATTTGAATTTGTATTTTAAAATTTTGAATTTAATACAACATATTTTGAAATATTGTAAAGAGAAATAATTGTTTCGGGTTCGAATTTTCGGGTTCGGGCTCGGGTACGGGTTTCGAATTTTTGGTCGGGTTCGGGTTGGAATATGGATTTTTAAAATCCGTTGGATTTGGGTTCGGACTCGGGTTTCGAGTTTGGCAGTCGGGTTTTTGAAAATCCGCCCAGAATCCGACTAGTTGACACCTCTATCCCTAAGCAGGCCCTACGTTTAGGGCACAAACATTGTTAATAGTAACAGGTATGTCAATCGGATACGAGGAGAATTTTCAAAAATTTGAATATGAATCCGACTAGCAAATTCGAAATTCGAATCCGAATCCGAATTCGGCGGATTTCAAAAATGCATATCCAAACTCGAACCCGACCAAAAATTTGAAATCCGAACCCGAACCCGAAATAATTATTTCTCTTTACAGTATTTCAAAATATATAATATTAAATCTAATTTTTAAAATACAAATTCAAATATAACATCAAAAATTTATATAATATATATATTATATAATATAAAATCAATTCGGGTTCGGTTCGGGTCGGGTACAGTCAAAATTCATACCCGAATCCAAATTTATCGGATTTTTATTTTTGATATTCATATATGTAACTATATCCGTTTAACATCAGGTAAATCCGTTTCGTTCAGGTTTGGATTCGAATAAAATTTCAGCTATCTGTGCGTACCCATTGACATCCCTAATAGTAACTGCATGTATAATTAAATACGGTGTTTAATTAAATATAATTAAATTTAAAGGTTATAAATATAATTATGCAATAAAGCTCAATTTGGCCATAAATTTAACTTCAACAACCAATAATTAAACAAATATAAATTTAACTATCTAATCTTTTCTTTTTTAGCAAAAAAGATATATTTTACATATAAATTAGTATAACTTATAAATATAATTTTTCAACTGCGTACAAATAAACAAATTATTTATATTTACAATACATTTCCTATTATATCTAATCAAACAAGATAAATATAGTTATATTGTTGCACTTTTTTTACAGGATGCACCTTCAGCTTGGGGTGGAAACGAGCCGAGCTCGAGCAAGCCTGCCTCAGCTCAAGCTCGGCTTGAAATTAATTTCAAGCCTAAATTTAGGCTCAAGCTCGGCTTGAAATTAATTCGAGCCGAGCTCGAGCGAGCCTAATTTCGAGTCGAGTCAGTTCGAGCCCTAAACGAGCCGCTTAAAATTCTTAACATCAAGCAATCTATAGTTTAATTTTTATAAAACATTATCTAAAATTTGATACAAAAAGTTTAATAATTCAACATACAAAATAAATGTATGAAATATGATATTATAATATTACTAAAAATTAGAAAAAGTGACTTTGCGAGCAAGTGGAAGAGAGAGAAAGTATTATATATATATATATATATATATTTATAAATTTTTTTAATATATATACATATAGTCTAACTATGGTGCTTCCGGAAGCATAAAGAAATTGGTGTTTCTAAAATTTTAACTCTTGGATCAACCCCTTTGATCATTTCTAATTTTTGGATTAATATGTTCTCCTAGAGGGACCACTAAACTCAAGAGGAAACCACTATCATCACAACCGTACAGTTCTGGATCCAAGGGTTAAAAAGTCAGAAGCATTAAGTCATTTATACTTTCGAAAGTATAGTAGTTATACTATATATATATATGAGTTGAGCTGGAATACTATTAATATTATTTGGACTTTTTTGCTATCGATTTTTTAGTCGTTAGATCTACACTTTAATCAATTCTATCCTTTAGATCATACTATTCAACCAACCAGCCACTCAACCTCAGGGGGACCACCACTAAATCCTAGGGGACCATTATCATTCTAACCATACAATTTTTCATTCAAGGGTTGCAAAAGAGCACAAATATCATCAATAATATTCCAGCCCAATTATATATATATATATATATATATATATATATATATATATATATATATATATATATATATATATATATATATATATATATATATATATATATATATATATATTCGAGCTTTTCGAGCCTAATTCGAGCGAGCCTAGTAATACTCAAGCTCGGCTTGAAATAAATTTCGAGCTTTGTTTTCTGTTCAAGCTCGGCTCATTTAATTTCGAGCCGAGCTCGAGCGAGCCGAATTTCGAGCCGAACGCGAGCCGAACACGAGCCGGCTCGCTCATTTGCCAGCCCTACCTTCAGCTACAATATATTTACAATTACTTCCGATCAGACAACTCTCATTGGTCGTTCGGCTTTAATTACAGGGATGCATACAATTATAAATGCAACCGTTATAACTATGCGTATCTTATCTGAATGGATATATAGTATAAAGAGCTGTACGTATAAATTGGATACAGTTTAAAACACAGTTATAGCTACATTCATCAAAATTCAAATTCAAGTTCAAATTTTCAAAAACATAAATTTCTATTGAATTCAGATTTCATTGGGTTTAATGTTGAATATATACTTGAATATGGTATTGAGATATGGTGTTGAGAAGAGGACAGTAAATGTCCATATCTACTTAAAAATTTTTTTTAAAAAATATAATAAACATTTGCACACTCTAAGCAAAAATGGAGCTTAATTTGATTGGAAAGGGAAAAAAAATTGGAAACATATTTTACTACCCACTAATATCCTCTGATATGCACTCAAATATGGTGAACATTTATTGAGGGTAAAAAGGTAATTTTATTTACCAGTCCTATTTACAGTTATATCACATTTAAATTCATAACTAGTGTAGGGACCCGCACGATGCGGCGGGTAAGAATATTTTAGTAAAAATTTATAAATTTAATAAATAAATAAAAACGTGAAAAAGAATTTAATAATATGAAAAACACATAAATTTTTTTTAGAATGAAATTATAATCTAACAGAAAACAACGTAAGAAACAAAAAAAGTAAGAAGTATGGGAGTAGAAAAATGATTATATAGATATCCTGAAGAGATATTTAGAATGTTGTGAAGAAAGTATAAAAGTTAATAAAAGATAAACTGAAGAGACTCAAATTCACATTTAACTAATCATGTAAAAAGATTTATCTGCCCTATTCTCTTTTCTAACCCAAATCTCTCTTAAACACCAACTATTATTGCATTTATCTATGGACATCAAAATTGTCATGCTATTATAAAATTAGTACATAATGGAAAGGAACTGAAAGAAAAGTAGTAAGGAATATATGACAGCCATATAAATAAATTTTAAAAGTAATAATAATTAGTTTTAACGACCTAAATTGTAAATACTTAATTTTCATATATCCATGAGCCAACAACTTATATATTATGTTTATTCTGTTGATACAACAGGATAATTTAATCAGTATTCTTGATAATTTTACTTTGTCAATTTTTATACAACTCAAATATTATTTATGAACAGTAGTGTATAATAAAGAAAAATACTTAAGAAATAAATTCTTCCTTCTTCATCATTTATTATGTAGAAAGTAGAAATTAATGAGGTAGGAAGCCAAAGAGGCAACAATTTTATAGGGAAGGCGAGCGGGCATACTATGGAGGAACGAACGATTGGAGAGTAACATTTAATGAGGGGAGAAGCTGAAGAGAGTAGAGACAACGATGTTACGGGGAAGGCGAGCGGGCACACTGTGAAGGAGTGAACGAAGAGCGAAGCAGAAAAGGGAAAGACTCTGGAGATGGGTCCCATGGGCAAAACTTAAGAAGAGCATGCCACGTAGGATTAAGATTATGAAGATTAATAGTGTTTTATAGATAGATAATATATACTTCAATTTGCCGCCTATAGTTTAGCGCAATTATTTTATTATCTTATATTATAAAAAGCTGTACATTTCTTATCGAACCAAATCGTGTTCTATGTAAATTGAAAGAACTTGATCCGATTTGACATGATTTTATTTTATCAAATTCAATAAATATTTAGATGACTCACAACTAGGGGTGGCAATTCGGCTCGCCGTTCGCGAACCAGCTCGTGTTCGGCTCGAAATGAGCTCGAGATCGGCTCGCTCGTTTAGTAAACGAGCCGAGCACGAGCTGAGTTTTTCAGCTCGTTTAATAAACGAGGCGAACACGAGCTGGGGTCAGCTCGCTCGTGTTCGGCTCGATAATAGCTCGAATATATATATTTTATATTTATATAATTTATATCATTTATATTTATATATATAGATGAATATTTATATATATATATAGTATATATTTTTTATTATTTAATTTTTAGCAAAAATTAAAAATATAAAATTTAATTTAATTATAAAAATACTCATTTATATACAAAATTTTAATCATTAGATTAAAATTTAATAGGCGAAATTTTATAAATTTATTTTTTATATATACCCAAACTATTTTTTTAAATTTATTATTCGTGGGTCAGCTCGTGAGCCAGCTCGTGTTCGGCTCGTTAATAAACGAGCCGAACACGAGCTGAATTTTTCGGCTCGATACTTTAATGAGCCAGCTCGTGTTCGGCTCGTTTATTAAACGAGCCGAACACGAGCCGACCCCGGCTCGCTCGTGTTCGGACCCCTACTCACAACTAACTGTAATAAAATACGAAGACGAAAAATCTAATAACATAAAAAGGGAAAAAAAAATTAGCGACCAAATTTTTTAAAAATGAAGAGAGAAAAGGATAAATTGCACTTTGGTTCTTCAAACTTAAAAACAGGTGACACAGTAGTGCTCAAACTTTTTAAGTTAATACAATAAAATTATGTACTCTAATTTAGCTGATTAGATAATGATATTTCGTTAATATAGTAATAATATGTCATGGCAATCGCAGTAATTGTCATGTTATTAATTATATAATACTATCCAATTAGTACCATATATTAACCTATTATTGTTTAGGATCTTTTTGTTTCATCAAAAATGAACTTCGGATTTAAGTAGACAAGTCGCAGAATGTTTTGAGTAATGCTACTGGTATACTCCCAAGTAGGATGTACATATTACATTCTTTTTATTCAAGGACTATTATTTTCTAATTATCACATTAAATTTTATTTTTTTAAAAAAGAAATCTTTTTACTTTTGGTGAACCCTAAAATGGGCGTAAGATCTACACTCTTTTTCCAATATACTAGTATAATTTTATTTACTTTTTTGTCTCTATGCGTAGGTAGTTTTTGGAAAAAAAACCTTCCTAATGACGCCTCACGCGGGTGGGTGGGCCGGGGGGGGTGGCAAAAATTTTATAGACATAGTCCTCAAACAAAATTATTTAGAAATTATCTGGATGGGCGCCACTTTGTCCAGATGGACTCCATATGACGAGTGGCGCCCATCTGGACAATCCCCAAACAATTTTGTTTGGGGACTATGTCCATAAAATTTTTGTCCTCATTTGGGAAGCTTGCCCCATTCTATCCATATGTGTCACTTTTAACTCTGTTCAAAATTAAAAATTATTTAAAAAATTCTAATATTAAATAAATATATAATAAATTATTAAATTGAGATAAAATTAATATAGGCTAAATTACATAAAATTTTCTTATAAATACCGCTTTTTTACTTTCCCTCCTCCCTAACTTTTAAAAATCTATATTTTACCCTCTCAAAATTTTAAATTGTGGCATTTAGTTTTCCTTTGTCAGTGTTCCATCACTATTCCGTTTATTTCTTATAATTTATACCGAAAATACCCTTCAAAATGACAAAAATATATTAAAAATATTTTTTTTTACTTATAGAAGAAGTAAAGACAATTTGGTCATTTTGCTCTATTCATTAACACCGTACCTTCTAAAAATATTTCTAAAATTTTAAGAAATTATAAAATATAAATTTTTAAAAATCAGAAAGAAGAAAATAAAAAAATAAATATTTACAGAAGAATTTTCTGTATATTAGTCTAAAACTAATATACGGCAACAGAACAAGATCACGGATTTTTTTATAAAATAACTCTTCAAAATTTTATGATTTAGAAAATAATTCTATCAAATTTATTTTTGGCAAATTAACCTTCTAAAAGCGGTGAATAATTCACCGCTTTCAGAATATATTGTACGGCTATTAAAGACGGTGAATCATTTACCGTCTTATTTATACTTATCCATTTAACAATCATATTCCCTTTCCCTCTCCTCCTTCTAAAGTCAGTGAATCGTTCACTGTCTTTAGAAGACTTAAATTTTTTTTAAAATGTGGTGAATGATTCACCGCGTTTAAAAGATTAGTTTGTCAAATAAAAATTTGGCACGATTATTTCGTAAATTATAAAATTTTATAAAATTATTTTATAATAAAAGTCCCGAGATCACCCATCAAGTTTTATCCGATAGTTTTGACCCACCAGTCCACTACTCTTACTTTTTTTTTTTTTTTTTTCTCTCTCTCTCTTAAACGCATACACACTCTTTCTCTCTCCTCTCTCTCTCTCTCTCTCTCTCTCTCTCTCTCTCTGTGTTTTGGGTCGTTGTTTTTCTCACAAAACTCTCACGAGTCTCTCTCTCTCTCTCTCCCCTCTCCGCCCCTATATAAGGCTATATCTCTCTCCCTCCCATAATCGCAATTCACCACCACGAAAAAAAAGAAAAAAAAAAGAAAGAGAAAAAGAAACCTCTAGAACAAACACGAGAGAGATCGAGAGATCGAGAGAGAGATAGAGAGAGTAGTGGCGTAGTAGAAGAGGAGGGAGAGGGAGAGAGCGAGAGAGGAGAGGAGAGATCGAAGCGAGTAAGAAGAAGAGGGAGAGAGCGAAGAGATCGAAGCACGGGAGAGGAGGAGGAGGAGGAGGAGGAGGAAGAAGACGAAGAAGAGAGAGAGAGGAGGGTTGGGGACGAAGCGAGGAAGAAGACGACGACGACGACGACGAAGAGATTGAGATAGGAGTCGACGGGATCGGTTCCGTCGCCTCTGATCGAATCCGCCGCGGCGATCGGGGACGATGCGGCAACCGGGAGACGCGAACCCCTCCTCCTCGCCCCTCGACCTCCTCGCCGCGGCGGCGGCGGCGGCGATCGCCGGGAGCCGGGAGCTCCTGGCCATCCTCACCACCGCGATCGCCGCGCTCGTCGGCTGCGCCGTGCTCCTCCTGTGGCGGCGCCGGAGCGGCGGCGTTCCGGCGGCGCCGGCGCCGGCGCCGCGGCCACTGGTGGCGAGGGCGGAGGCGGAGGAGGAGGGGGACGACGGGAGGAAGAGGGTCACCGTGTTCTTCGGCACGCAAACGGGGACCGCGGAGGGATTCGCCAAGGTTAGGGCTCCGAACTCGGATCATACGATATTACGATTCCTTAATTCCTTTCCATATGTAGTTTTAATTCTAACTTGTTTTTAATTGCTATTTCCTACTTTTTCGGTATATTTTTTTGATTTTTTTTTCCTCCTTTTTCTTAGGCACTAGCTCAGGAGGCTAAAGCGAGATATGATAAAGCCACTTTTAAAGTGGTTGATCTGGTAACACTTTGTCTCTCCCTTCTTTTCTTTAGTATATATATTCTGTTTGTTTTCGTATGAATTATGACATTCAGTATATTGCAATGAGTAGGATTACGATATATTCTCTGCCGCCTCATTAGAAAATAGAGAAGTATATTTTTATATATTTTCATCCCTATTCCGTTAGATGCCTCTCAATACCGAACAGGCCCTAAGATGAAAAATTTCGAAATTAAAGTCAAAATGTACAGAGACCCCTTAACTATAGGACATTTGGAAGTAAAAAACTTGACTTTTTTAGGATATTTTATAGTTTATCTCTTATTGACACCCATCGACTTTTGATTCTTTTGATTTTGACTTAATTGAATTGGGGATTCTTTATAATTGCTCTATTACCCATCGGCTGCTAATGTTTAAAGAAATTTGCAGTTCCAGCAGCTGAAAAAGTGTCAGAAACAGTTATATTAACAAAATTTACTGCTAAATTTCAACAAAATTTCAAATTTAAGTGATGAAGCTAACTTAAATTAAGAGAATAAAAAATTGAGGGGTCTACTTCAACATTGCCTGTCGGTTAGGGGATTGTTGTACATTTTTATCTCGAATTTGTTTGTTGGTGTTTTACTCTGGTAATGTGCACATATTCCAATAATAGGATGATTATGCTGCTGATGATGAGGAATACGAGGAAAAGCTTAAGAAAGAGAGCTTAGCTATATTCTTCATGGCAACGTAAATTCCGGCCTTTTAACTTAGAAATACTGAACTTTTTCATTTTTTATGTGCAAAAACTAAGCAAAGTTTCTATTTTTGTATCTGAATTGTAGCTATGGAGATGGTGAGCCAACCGATAATGCCGCAAGGTTTTATAAATGGTTTACAGAGGTAGGAATGATACGAATTATCAGTATGGAATCTCTTTCTTATTTTGTTTTTACTCTTATTGGTCTATGAAGGTTTTTTTAATTTATCGCTTAAATTACAGGGAAATGAGAGGGGGGATTGGTTAAAGAATCTTCAATATGCTGTGTTTGGTCTAGGCAACAAGCAATATGAGCACTTCAACAAGGTTGGTTTTGTATTGAACTTCAATTTTCAAGTTTAATTAGCCGCTAGGATCCTATGCTAATACTTTGTTTATATAACTTACTGCTTTATACTGAAGGTCGCTAAGGTGGTCGATGAGCTCCTCGCTGAACAGGGTAGATTCTTATACTAGCATAAAAATACTGTTCTCTACTGTTCCTAGATTTTGTGCTACTTGTAGATTTTCTTTGTGTATCATTTCCTCATTTATGTGGCTGCATACGCTAGAGTTAGATTCAACTTTTTCATTTTTTGTAGGTGGGAAACGCCTTGTTCCTGTGGGTCTTGGAGACGATGATCATTGCATTGAGGATGACGTCACTGCGTGGTATGAAGTGCTTCAGTTTGGTGAAAAATCACTTTTTTGAATTCTGACCCACCATTTTTTTTTCTTTCAAGGATTCAGACACTAAGATTTTCTGTGATTTTTGTTTTGTTTTTCTCAGGAAAGAGCTTCTATGGCCAGAGTTAGATAAGTTGCTGCGTGACGAAGATGATACTTCAGGCGCATCTACTCCTTACACTGCTGCTATTCCTGAATATAGAGTCGTATTTATCAACCGTGAAGATGGCGCATGTTTGGAGAAGAGTTGGAGCCTTGCAAATGGCCATGCTGTTTATGATATCCAGCACCCATGCAGGTATTAAAGAAAATTCCAGTGATCTGGCCAGGGTCATGGGACATGTAATAACTAAACCAACGTTTTCTTTTCTTTTCAGGGCTAATGTGGCTGTGCGGCGGGAGCTGCATACGCCAGCTTCTGACCGGTCATGCATTCATTTGGAGTTTGATATTTCTGGCACTGGTCTCACGTAAGTCTATATACTTGAATTTTCTTTTAGAAGCGTATCGCCAACCAAACGTTTACTGGACTAACATATTCCATTGGTCTGTTTCTTTATGCTGCTTATGTCTTTTTAGCTTGACTTCTTTTATTTTTATTTGTTACGCTATGGCTCATGCATGGGTATATGGGAAATAAAAAAAAGATAAAAACTTTATCGAACTTGATAAATATTCTCAGTTATGCATTTATTTTGTGTTAAAGATTTTAATTTGCTGTTTCTAGTTGGAAAAAATGTTCGAAATCATCTAGATCTGTTCTACCCATGTTCAGAGGATCTCGCAATCACAAAAAACAGTGGAATTTTAACTAACAAAATTATCTCTTTTTATCTGAATAAGGTTGATACCATCTATTAGATATAGACCTTGTTTAAAACTAAAGCATTTTTCGAAACAGTTTTATTGCCTGCTAAAATTTAAAACCAGATGATAGTAATAGAGATCGATTGCACTTTCTCAATTAGACGATAACCTATTTGCCGTCCCTGTTGTTAGGTATGAGACAGGAGACCATGTCGGTGTCTATGCAGAAAATGCTGTTGAGACCGTGGAGGAGGCAGAAAGGCTCTTAGGTTATTCCTCAGACACATTTTTCTCAATTCACGCCGATAAAGAGGACGGCACGCCACTCAGTGGTGGTGCTTTGGCACTTCCTTTCCCATCTCCTTGCACCTTAAGAACCGCACTTACACGATATGCTGATCTTCTGAATTCACCCAAGAAGGTGAGCTTTTGGTTTAGTTCCCGCTATCCTCAATCTCCTGATTTAAGTATATACCCCTCCGAGAATATCTATTTGCTCATAAATTCTTGCAAAATCTGAATTTACACATATTGCCTTTTAAAACTGAGGCCTTATCTGGTACTGCTTGTATTTTCTTTTTTGCCCTTTTAAATCGAATTCTGTGCAATTGATATGTACTGGTGGTTGGAGTTCACAATTTTTGTAATTATTGTGTAACTATTAAATCATCTCATCTTACTGATATAACACCTAAAGAGTAGAAAGTCAGTGCTAAATTTTTGTGTTTTGTTGCCAAAACGAACCCCACGGATATATATATTTCAGACAATCCACCATATGCCAGCTCATCCACTCGCATAACATTTGAGTTGAAAAAAATTAGAAAGGGTACCATACAAAGCCGAAATTTCTTACAGATCTGTACCATTGTACTTGAGATGTCTCTCTGTAAAAAAAACGACTTGTACGAAACCAATATCTCTCATGAGTTGGGTGACTTCCCAGCTTCAGACATGAGTGTCTTTTCAAGAATCAGCAGTTTTTAGCACTATATATGGAAATCCAATTTTTACTAGTGAATAGATGATTTTCCGGGTCGAAGCCCATATTTTTTTTTTTCCTGTTTTTTTCTTTTCCTGTTTGTTAACTCCATTGATGTACATTTCTGAACTGATTTTCTACAGAGTGCTTTAATTGCATTGGCTGCTCATGCATCCGATCCCAGCGAGGCCGAGCGGTTAAGATTTCTGGCCTCTCCTGCAGGAAAGGTTGTTCCTTCTTTTGTTGATCCATTCTACGTTACAGCAAAATTTTCAATTTTCGACCCATAAATTTCTATATTTTTATTATGCAGGACGAATATTCTCAATGGGTAGTAGCAAGTCAGAGGAGCCTTTTGGAAGTAATGGCGGAGTTCCCTTCAGCCAAGCCTCCGCTAGGAGTATTTTTCGCAGCGGTCGCGCCTCGCTTGCAACCCAGATACTATTCAATATCTTCTTCGCCAAAGTAATCATCACTTGACCTTGGGCTTAACTCCTTTGGATTGATGACTTTTGCAGTTAAGGACTTCTATTTCTTCTATTTCTTTATATGCAGAATGGCGCCTACGAGAATTCACGTTACATGTGCATTGGTGTATGGGCCGACACCAACGGGAAGGATTCACAAAGGAGTCTGCTCTACTTGGATGAAGGTGAGACTGAATTCTTCATGTTCATTTGCAAATTAATTTACATAGCGCTCTTTTCTCATGATGCTTAGATATCTGTGCAACACTTCATTTCCGTGAGGTTTAAACCTCTTGTTGATATTTACTTAGGTTTCAATTACTTCTATTTATGTAATTGTTAAATACTGGTGTTACTCTTTAACGATAATCGCGAGGTTATCTAGGGCTCAATCTTTGTAACACGCATATTTATGCTACTTTGCAGCATGCTGTTCCATTGGAAGAGAGCCGAGAGTGTAGCTGGGCTCCTATTTTCGTCAGAACCTCTAATTTTAAACTTCCTTCGGATCCCTCGGTGCCGATCATAATGATTGGGCCCGGGACAGGTCTGGCCCCTTTCAGGGGCTTCTTACAGGTTAGCTATTTAAATATATGGCAATGCTTGTGTCTATATACGAACGAATCATTGTTTGTTTTCGCCGAACGGTTTTCGTGAAATATCTATTGCAACTCGGTATTCTCAGGAAAGACTCGCACTGAAAGAGTCTGGAGCCGAGCTAGGCCGTGCGGTTCTCTTCTTCGGATGCAGAAACAGAAAGATGGTACGCCGATAATACTATTTAGTCCATTACGCGTCCCGCACTGTGTGATGATGTGATTTGTATATTTCCTAGGACTTCATCTATGAGGATGAGTTGAAGAATTTTGTTGAAGCCGGGGCGCTCTCCGAGCTAGTTCTCGCCTTCTCTCGAGAGGGACCCAGCAAGGAATATGTGCAGCATAAAATGGTCGAGAAGGTGAATATAACTCTCTACGTCTCTCATTTTAAATCTACCATTAAACCTCATTCCACATTCCAAAACAAAAGGAGGTGCAAATCACGCGCCAAAACGAGGACTTGGTTTGCGGTTCTAACGACACGGCTTCAATGTTTCGCAGGCCTCCGACATCTGGAACGTTATAAACCAGGGCGGCTACATTTACGTGTGCGGCGATGCTAAGGGCATGGCCAGAGATGTGCACAGGGTTCTCCATACCATTGTTCAAGAGCAGGTACGCGCCGAATATCGAGAATTGCATTAAAAGTCTCTGTTTGGTAGGAAACCATTTATTAATATTGTAATTGCCGCATCGCCCTTAATCGAAAGACTAACATATAAGCAAAGAGGAGGTAAAAGGAAAATCGCGAGACATTAAATGCAGGAAACCCCTCGATATATATTGCGATTTTCGTCGCAACTCTCGAAATTTCGAAAGCTACATTTTATGCCATTGGCATACAAGCAAAGTGATAAAGGGACACTGAGTTTATGCGAAGCGACGATATATGGATCTCAATGCTGTATAGCCGACAAAACCCCATACTACGATAATATCATGTTTTTGAGTTCTTGTTTCTTATTTCGGAAATCCTTTTCCTGCACAGGGATCATTGGATAGCTCCAGGACAGAGAGTATGGTAAAGAGCTTGCAAATGGAAGGGAGATACCTGAGGGATGTGTGGTGAGCTTTGCTATTGAAATATTCCGGAAGGTTCCGGTAACGGCGGAACACTAAACAAACCAAAAAAAGAAAAGAAAATAAAAGGTTGGTTTCTTCTCTCCCTCCATTTATTCTTTCTTTTTCCTTTTTCAAGTCCTAAGTAGGATTTCTTATGCATTATATATTCATATTCTTATATTTATCATCATATGATATGATAAGTGAGGTTGGTGGGGGACCCAAAAAGCAAAAAATAGAAAAGAAAAAAATAGGTGGGAAGTGAAAAATGACATTGTTAGATTGGTAAAAGATGAATAAATAGTGTTGAGCATCTTTTTATGAGAAACAAATTATGATGTATAAATGGGACTGCAGCTCCTTTGGGCAAGAAACTTTTTTTTTCTTTTCGCGGTCACAGTTATTCTACCTAAGATTTTAAAACATTCAATCAAATGTCTCCACGTTACATACGAGCATTATATTATTGTAATTATCATATTGTTCCTGATAGGATTTTTTTTTTTTTTTTTTTTTACTTCAAGAACATAATATGGTTTGATTGGATTGAGACATAGGGGCCTGTTTGGCCTAGCTTCTGGAAAAGTGATTTCTGCAGAAGTGATTTTGGTTTGGAGAATTGATTTTGGTGAAAAACTGTAGAGCGTTTGACTGAGTTTAGGTAAAAGTAATTTTTCTGAAGTGATTTTCTAAAGCTGTTTGGCAAAAAAAATTTGACGCTTGCATATATTAATATTTTTACTAAATTTTATTTTAAAATAATTTAAAATTTGAATTTTGTAATTTGAAAATTAAAACTTGTAATTTTAAATTTTAAATTTTCAAATTTATGTTTTAAAATCTGAAATGTCAAAATTTAAATTTTATCTTAAATTTAAAATTTAAAATTTTGAATTTTAAATTTTAAAATTTGAGATTTGAAACTTAAATTTAAAATCTAAAATTTAAATTTGAAAAGTTGAGATTTAAAAATTCAAATATGAATTTAAAATTTCAAAATTTAATTTATACTTTTAATCTAAAATAAAAATAAAAATTTAAAATTTGAGTCCAAAATCAGAATTAGTTTTGGAGTAGCAGCTTTTTTTTCTTCTTCTGATTCTGCAGCCTTCAAAATTAATTTTCTGATTCTGAAAAGCAGAATCAGATTTTTCAACTGTCGTTGTCAAACGCTCTACTGAGTTCAAAAGTGATTTTAGACTCAGAATCACTTCTGAGAGGCTAGGCGAAACACTCCTATATTTTGTGTTGCAACTACCGATAGGACTTTTCTCGTTCGATGTCTTTGGGAGGCAACAGAGTAGTGCTATTTTCATTTTTATGATTAGTAAAAATATTTCAGTAGTCACTGCATCTTCGCAATTATTGGAATTATAAACATCTCAATATGTTGCAATTACATCCATGACCATCTTGAATAACTGCGCAGTGCTGCTTACTAAAGAAGATTGCTAAATTACCCTTTTGGTCTTTAAATTGTGAGACAGGCGATATTTTAATTCTAGTACTCTGATTTGTTATAATTTTTTATTTTAAAATTTTAAGTTATTGCAATCTAAATTTTATAATCCAACCAAATTGACTGAACGATGATTTCTTGTCTAATAATATTGCAATCTAAATTTTATAATCCAACCAATCTGACTGAAAGACGGTTTGTCCAATAACAGCGTGTTTTGATGATATCGTAATGTTTAAGATATATGTTGTCATATTAGCGACACGGTAATATTTTATCACGTAAATTAAATTGTAGAATTTAAAAGCAATTATTTAAAATTTAAATTATAAACTAAAATTTCAGGAGCAAAATATCATTCGTTCTATAATTAGCGGACCAAAAGCGTAATCGGCAAAAGATAAACTTCAAAACAGTGGACCTAAAGCGTCATCGGCAAAGAATAAATTTCAATTTTCCTTCATATGATCGAGCCTATTTTTATTTTATCATCCTACGGCTCAAAACAATTATACTTTGTTAAAATTTTATCTCTATTTCAATCCAAAAAAACCCTATTATCATATAGGATAGCAAAATAAATTTTTTAAGTAACCACTGATTTTTAAACTATAGGATAGTAAAATAAAAATAAGCGAAATCATATAATAGTCGAGTATAATTTTAAACCGGCAAGTAACAAAATGAAAATGTGCTAAACCATTGAGGTTTACGCATCAACGAAAACATACGGACTTTATAAGGGGGAACGACAGGATACTATGAATGGCCTTCGCATAGAAGCACCTTTGCCAGGTAAAATTATAGATAACTGAAGCAGACATAAAAGTTTTTTTGAGAGCGCATTTCTGAGCTAGCCCTAGCCCTTCGAGAGGAAAAATTTTAGAATGCACAAGGTATATCGGTGACGTGACGTTCCAAACCAATCAAATTTTTCCTTTTCAAAATATATATCCCATTATGATTATAAAAAAATATTTTTATTGTATTTTTTAAAAAATATATATATATAATTAATTTGTTATTGATGACGTAGTGCAAGCGTGACACAGAAGACTTCCTCCTTCGAGAGGACTAACATTCCCAAAGCGCCCAAACTACTTTGGTATTTTGGGTACTTCATCCTAAATCTGTTGACCTCGGGCGCAGTGTGTCACTGCATTTAGAAAGGATCTTTTGTTTTTCCCCTTCTCCTTTCCAACCCCTCACAACAATTACAATTCGGGCGACTTAATCATATCATCGTAGACACAGGTGTTTTCGAAATGATTGCTGGTGTTTCACTTTGCTCTCCAACATTTGATGTAGGAGGGGGCTCAGACCATCAAATAGTTGCAATCATACCCTTGCAGAGTTTCAGTCCCAAAGCTTTTTTGAACCTGGCAATTTTCGCTTTTAAAACAGCGACTTAACATGTCTCATCAAATTTTCGTCCTTCACATGTACCGAAACTAGGAGAAAATTTGACAATTCGAGCACACCCTGATGCGACGAACAAAGTTTGAAAGACTAGACTGAATAATCACGAACATTAGGTACGTTATTAGAGACGATAGAACTGCAAGAAAATCTGAATCCCAAGCACCGCAAGACAAAACCTATGGGCGAATGAGTACCTGTTCAACGAAACTGAGCCAGCGTCTGTCTCGATCAAAGAGGCCGACCTGAGGCAGTTGCGGAAGTGGGCCGTTATGCGGGGATTAAATCTCTTAAAACATAGATATTCGGCGATCCCCGCTTGAATTCTAACTCTTTAACATACAAGGTTCAAGTAAAAAGTACGCTGAACTAGAGCAAGCTATTACGTTGTCAGATAAAGAAGAAGATTTCAGCAATGAGAATAGAAATCGATGCTGTTTCGCCGAAAACACATCTAAGGAGCCTCATTCGGCATCTTCTATTTCTTCGTCCTCCGGTACGCCACGAAGGTGTAGAACATTGTTACACCTGCAGCAGGTTGAACATATTATTAGAAACCTTAAAACACAATAAAGATGGGATGATAGATTAACTTCTAAATTTTTTATTTTTATTTTTTCGCCATAATTTTATACGAACTAAGGGCTTGTTCGGTTCCACCTATTTTCAGCTATGGAATCAAAATGGGATTCACTAATTCTGTTAATCGGATTCCGATTTTCCTTCCATTCTGGAATGAGAATGGCTTATTTTTATTTTTTCGCCATAATTTTATATGAACTAAGGGCTTGTTTGGTTCCACCTATTTTCAGCTATGGAATCAAAATGGGATTCACTAATTCTGTTAATCGGATTCCGATTTCCCTTCCATTCTGGAATGAGAATGGCTCAACTCATTTATGATCCAATCCTGCTTTGAATCCTAGATTGAACCATTCCTGAGTAAATCTTTCAAAGTACTCTCTCACAATTCTCCCTTAACCAAAACCCCTCTCAAAATTCTGATGTCCCAATTTTTCACTCCGATTTCCATTTCAATAATGAACCAAATATTTTGGATAATTCGTCATTTTATTTTTCATTCCGATGCAATCCAATTCCATTTCCCATTCCCATTCCAACTATGAACCAAACATGCCCTAAATATAGGTTGGAGTAATCGCAAGTTTGCATTTAGGTTAAACATTACAAGATTGAAAAGTTTGGAGTTTGGTAAAATTAAGAGATCTCAAAAGAGAAATTAGTTCAAACAATAAAATATAAATATAATAGTATTTTTATTGAACTGTAATCATTTTATCTTCCTTCATCAATTTTAAGGTATCAAAGCTACAAATAAATACATAAATTAGCCGATGAATCCACCACTTATCTGTCGTCTCCTACTATTTGGTGAATATTCATACGAAAGTAGTGACTAATTTTGATAAATATCCGGACAACCGTAAATTTGTGAATTAGTTGTAAGCTCTTTGGAAGTCTGAGAATATTGCAACTATGGTTAGAAGCAATTGCAGTTACCTTATCAGTATCTCCCCAAGATTTCCTGAGAATTGGCCATCAATATACTCCTCTGTATTGGCAAGCTGCATATTTTACAAGAGCTCATGCATTAGTATGAATATCATCCATCCTCCTCCCTCTTAATTACCCAAAAAAATAAACAAAACAAACAAAAAAAAACACATTAATTACCAAATTTGTCCCTGAGTTTGACCTAGTTTTCAGTTACATCTTTGGAATTTTATTTCTTTTAATTTAGTCTCTGATGTTCGCTCTGCAAATCAATTAAGTTCTTTTGTTGGCCCGTTATTTGAAAAAGGATGCTACATCAGCATAACTTGTAAAGCTCGTTGACACAGCAGATATTTGAGATTTTAATTTTAACACATGCTACTGCAGTGTTTCTTTTCTGATGGAGTTCCTGGTTCCACTGAACAGCATTCAGGGATATAGCCATTAATATTAAAACTTTGAGGAGGAAATTGAAATCAGAATCAAACTTCAGGTACTAAATTTATAATTAACCCAAAAAAAAAAAAGTCGGCAATGATACCTGTAGGTTCATATACGAATCCACTGAAACGAGATAACCTGGAAAAAACCAAGCGCAGAGAAAGAAAAAGGACAAAGGAAAAACAGTTCACATCATTTATGTAGATTTGAACAAATACAAATTATCGGATACTGTAATGTAGGGAGGAACAAACGGGTTCAGAAATCACCTTTATATTCCATGCCCCACTTGAGCTTCACAATCACAGGCTTGCCAGTTAGATTGTTTAAGAAAGGCTTCGGATTAACTGGCACGGCCTATACAATGAAAAGAAGAAGAAGGCACAAACAAAGAAATATTAGAAAGTAACACAAACAAGTGTATCTAACAAAGAAAGAAACTACAACTCAGAAAAAAAAAAAACGTTAAAAATTAATAGCGAGCAGTCAGATATAGTGCTCCACATTGCGATTACAGATATGCAATCAATATGATTAAAAAAAAAAAACCCTGGAAATCTGTGCAGAGCAGGGCAACAGGAAATGATTACAACGAATTTAGGAGAAGAACAAAACTTGATTTACGTGATACGAGACAATAAAATATGGTCCATAATATGTACGATTCAAGCTCTAAGTCCCTATACTGTGATTAGTCCTTGAACTTGTATTTAAACGCTCGTCTCCAGGCTTTCTCATACATTGCAATTTAATCCCTCAATGTTAAAGAAAATCTAACACTCTCTTGTAAAACAACTATTTAAACTCTTTAATAAATTTTCATGTTCCATCAGCTAACGAAGCATTCAGAATAGTCAAATTAAATAGAATCATTCAGGATTCGACAAAACCCCCCAAAATAATGGAGTGAATTAACTTAAATCAGAAGAACTAAAAGTTGAGAGTTCGGGGTTGGTGCACATTTTCATCTAACGGGATGTTTGGATTGATGTGAATGCAATTCGGCCGTAAATCAAATTTATAAAGAGCAGAAACATAGTCCAATCATCATGATTGACTAAGCCAAGGAGATCTACCGGCAAGCCACAAGTTCAATCCCTTGAAAACAATTTTCCCTCAAAATTGTCCGAAGTCATTTTTCCGGGGAAAGATCCATTATGTACTCCAACACGATTGACAGCAGGACCAAAATTATTGTTCTTACTGAACTTGATTTACAGCAAAATTATACATACGTCACTCCAAATACCCCCTCAATGAATATAATCTCATAAATAACATTTTCTCATCTATACCGAAACTAACAACAAAAAGTAAATAAAAGCTACACAGTAAAGAGCGAACCCCATGAGCCAAATTCACTACATAAAATTAAAGGATGCATAAAAAAAACTACTCTTCGGGGTTAAAACCCTAAATCAGTGTCACCCATTACTACACTAACACGTTGAAATCCTTCAAAAGCAACAAGATGCAAATGACCTAGACCTAGGGTTTCGAAACTCAAAGAATCAGGCGAGGAAAAAAAAAAAAGAGAAATAAAAAGCAGGGGTTACCCACTTGCACAATCTTAATGTATGCAGTATAAAAACTCCCCTTTCGCCAAAACCCTAAATCGATGTTCCCCAATAAGACTACTGCATTAAACTCTCGAAATCCTCCAAAAGTAACCACACACAAACGCTCGACACCTAGGGTTTTCGAAAATCGCAATCGGTTCCCTCCAAACGAGCTAGGGTTTTGTACACAGCTATAGACAGAGAGAGAGAGAGGGGGGGATCTAACCGCCATTGGACTACATTAAAAGCTCGAAATACTCCAAAAGAAACAACACGGAAACGCCCTAGACCTAGGGTTTCTATACTACGAAGAACCGAGGAAACAAAACACCTAGGGTTTACGAAACTGGCATCGGGTTCCTCCTCTTCGGGGACCAAAAGGGGCTAGGGTTTGATACACAACTACAGAGAGAGAGAGAGAGAGAGAGAGAGAGAGAGAGAGAGAGAGAGAGAGAGAGAGAGAGCGCTCACCGCCATTGGAGTGGGGGCGAATGGAGCTTCGAGGGTTCGAGGGTTTCGCCGTGGACGGGGTGGGCGTAGTGTCGAGTCCGAGGAATTTCGTAGGGTTTTTTATAGCTCTTTAAAGAGCACAGATCAATGGATATATATATATATATATATTCCTAGACCGGGTCTACCACGTCAGTGCATCAACGACCGTACAGTTATTTATATATATATATATATATATATATATATATAGAGTTGAGCTAAAATACTTCTAAAAGTATTATGGGGGTGGTGCTTGTGGGTTTATAGTCATTGGATGCACATTTGGAGGGTTGAGATGATGGTGGTAGGTGGTGGTAGGTAGAATAGTGTTTGATCTAAAGGCTATAAGTAATCAAGAAGTATTTTAGCCTTTGTCCTATCAAATTTTTGACCGTTAGATCTAACTTTTAATCATTTTCAACCGTTAGATTATATTATTCAACCAACCACCCACTCAACCCTATGGGGCCCACTATCAACCTAACCGTAATCACTCTCATCATAATCGCACATCTTTTCATCCGAACGGTGGAAAACTTAGGAGGACGAAGGCTCCCATCCTCCTAAAAGGATAGTAGCTGGATTATATATATATATATATATATATATATATATATATATATAGTCCGGCTAATATACTATTAATAGCACGAAGCACTTGGTGCTACCAAGTTTTCCGCCGTTAGATCTACCCTTTTGATCATTTTCACCCGTTAGATCATACTATTCAACCAACCACCCACTCAACCCTAGGGGGCCCGCATCATCCTAACCGCACATCTCTTAATCCAATGGCCAAAAACTTAGTAGCACCAATGACTTGGTGCTATTAATAGTATATTAGCCTAGTTATATATATATATATATATAATCCAGCTTAAATCCTTTTAGGAGGATGGGAGTCTTCGTCCTCCTAAATTTTCTACCGTTCGGATGAAAAGATGTGCGGCTAGGATGAGAGTGGTTACGGTTAGGTTGATAGTGGGCCCCCTAGGGTTGAGTGGGTGGTTGGTTGAATAGTATAATCTAACGGTTGAAAATAATTAAAAGTTAGATCTAACGGTCAAAAATTTGATAGGACAAAGGCTTCTATCCTCTTAAGAGGATAGTAGCCGGACTCTATATATATATATATATATAGAATTAGGCTACTATACTATCTATAGTACCGGGGCTCCGATACTATAGTCGCTTTTTTGATCTTAGGGTGTCCAAATCAATGATCCACACCGTTGAAACTGATCTAGAGCATATGAAGTTCTTAGGAATAAAATTTTAGTTTTTTTCGATATCGTTTACTTAGTAAATAAATCATGTCAAAATGAACGGTGAAAATTGAATAATTCTTAAAATTTGAGTATAGGACTTTCGAATTCAAGATCAAGAATATTGACCTTGATCTATATAGTTTAAAATATTTTCTATCAAAATTTGAATAAATTTAGATTCTTCTCCACCGTTAAACTACAAACTCGCCATAATAACCATTGAAATTTGACAATTTTGAAACGGTTTGATCACAAAGTAAACTACATCGAAAAAATATAAAATTTTATTTCTAAGAATTTCAAATACCCTAGATCAGTTTCAACGGTGTGGATCGTTGATTTGAACACCCTAAGATCGAAAAAGCAACTATAGTACCGGAGCCCCGGTACTATAGATAGTATAGGAGACTAGCTCCAGTTTCAACGGTGTGGATCGTTGATTTGAACACCCTAAGATCGAAAAAACAACTATAGTACCGGAGCCCCGGTACTATAGATAGTATAGTAGCCTCATTCTATATATATATATATATATATATAACAAGCCCGTAGGTGAGATGCAAATGGATCTGTATTGATGGAGCTCCCGCCCAATCCGTCTCAAATAGAAAAAAATCTAGAATGCACGGGATATATTGCTGATGTGGCGTTTCCAATAATTAGGACTATTTTTTGGATTGATACATTCTATCATAATTAATAAAAAAATATTTTTATTGTACTTTTCTTTCAAATAGAGAGAAATGATTGGCTTGTTACTAATGATGTGGTGTAAGTGTGACACGATAGGCTTCCTATGCAGCAAGTGAAAATAAAAAAAATAAAAAAATATAATTAGTCTCGAATCAGTTATGATTATATATATATATATATATATATATATATATATATATATATATAGTTGAGTTAGAATACTATCGATAGCAAACGGACATTTTTACCACCAATTTGTTTTCGATGATGGAGCTTCCAAATCGACGATCGGCACCGTTGAACATGATCCAGAGCATTTAAAGTATCTAGAAACCAAATTTCATACTTTTTCGACATCATTGACTTAATGATCAAAGTGTTTCAAATTTTGTAATTTTAATAGTCGATATGAGACGTTTTCTTGTTTAACGGCGTAAAGATATCCAAATCAAATTGAATTTTTGTTAGAAAATTCTTTAAACTATTTAAAACAAGATCTATACTCTTGATCTTGATTACAAAACTCCTATCATCACTTTTTAAAGGATATTTATTTTCAACCATTTATTTTTGTGTCCACTTGATGGACAATAAAATAATATCGAAAAAGCATGAAATTTAATTTCTAGATACTTTAAATGCTCTAGATCATGTTCAACGGTACCGATCGTCGATTTGGAAGCTCCATCATCGAAAACAAATGGGTGGCAAAAGTGCCCGTTTGCTATCGATAATATTCTAGCTCAACTATATATATATATATATATATATATATATATATATATATATATATAGTTGAGCTAGAATACTTCTAAGAGTATCAAAGAGGTGGTGCTTGTGGGTTTATAGCCTTTGGATTGAGATTTGGAGGGTTGGGATGATGGTGGTAGGTGGTGGTAGGTGGAATAGTGTTTGATTTAAAGGCTATTAGTAATTAAAAAATAAATCCAAGGGCTAAAAATGTGAAAACACCAAAGGGTTGGTGCTTCCAAAAATATTCTAGCTCAACTATATATATATAGGCTAGGGCTACTATACTCTTATGAGTATAGGACCATTTGTACTCATAAATTTTCGGCCGTTGGATGAAAGAATATGCGGTTAGGATGATAGTGGTCCCCGATTATGATGATAGTGGTCCCCTAGGGTTGAGTGGGTGGTTGGTTGAATAGTATGATCTAACGGGTGAAAATGATCAAAGAGATAGATCTAACGGTCAAAAACTTATGAGTACAAAGGGTCCTATACTCATACGAGTATAGTAGCCGGACTCTATATATATATATATATATATAACAAGACAGTAGGTGAGGATGCAAATGGATCCGTATTAATGGAGCTCCCGCCCGATCCATTCCAAATAGAGGAACAAATGAAAATAGAAAAAATAAAAAAATATAATCCGTCTCGAATTAGCCCTGATTCGTCATAAGGTAAAAAATCCCTTTCTTTCTTTGATTCGCTCTGAATTGAGTAAGTAGGGGGTCAAAAACCGAACACACATAACCTTCTTTGATTCGCTCCGAATTGAGTAAGTAGGAGGTCAAAAACCGAAACAAAAATAACCTTCCGTCCTCAGATCCGCCCAATTTGCATCCCTACTGACTTGTTGGTTCCCGACACTTTCTCACGCATGCTCAGCTCTCAGTTTCTCCCCAACCCATACCTAAAAATTTTAGGTGAGATTACTCCGAACTTGTCTACTAATAATTTCGCTATTAATGAGCAACGAATTTTCTTTATGCACACAATTCTATTATTAATGAGCAGCAAAATCGTTCCATGCATAGGGAAAAATCTTATGCTCCGAGCCTGTCTAAAAGCAATTCAAATGTTACGAGCGACAGAATCATCTCGTATACAAAAAATTCTACTAAAGTTCGCCATAAGTTTCAGTAGCCACTGCGCTAATTTACGCAACAAGCAAAGCTTACTATTCTCACTCGATAGCTTCGAGAGCAAACAAAAGTTTCAATTTAAAACTTTTGCTTTTACGTCCCAGAAGCTCATTTAGTTGTTATTTCTCGAAGCAGAATAAGCTGACTCAGAAGCCATGCTAACTAAGAAAGGAAAGTAACTTCAAAATAAGCTTGTTTTCATCAACATACATACTTATATATATACTCTGTTACAATTACATTGTTGCTACAGCTGGTGAAGTTGATTCACCTAAATATCACAATCAAATAAACACTATAATCGTTGCGGAAATTACAATTATGAACACTTTGAGCTTCATTCCACATAAACTATTCTTGAGAGTTTTTCTATATGGAATCGACAATTTCTCGACCATTTCGGGAGAATTTTTCCTCTGTCATTGGGCTAGTTTCTGTGACACTCTTTTTGTACATCCAAAATATAACCTGAAATAAACAGTTAGTCGAAAGCCTGACACAGATTAGATTGCTCTGTCGCAAATCGGATTACGACTTCGAATTAGTTGTGTTTCCGTAGATATTGAGATCACGAAATTACCTCCTCGGCAGCTGTGCGCGCGTGACTGGCTCAGTCATGTTGAGTAGAGGAGGAACGGCACTGCAAACAAATTCGAATTGCTTAGTAGAAATGTAATCACAAGATTTACGTATCGTTCGTGCCTACATAAAAAGAATGATAGAGAGTAGAACGCAAGAGCTGGTTTAATATTGATGCGAAACTTGCACAGGGGACAAAATTTAAGAGCTGCGCCGTAGAAAAAGGATAGCGAAACTTAAAAGGTCAAAATTTAAGAAAAATGAAGTAAAAATGACATAATTACATGACAAATTATCTGATAAGATTATGCGGTGCATCAAATGAAAAATATTTGACAGTGTATCGGTAAATGCGACTAAATAAAACTTTTACTCACCAATTAATATGATACTCAACAAAAGCATGAAAGTGATCCTAAGAGATCGGCCGAACAGCATGTTGTATCTGGCGCCGCCACGTATATGCTGTTGGACTCCATCCACCCTACCGGAGAGTTTCTGAACATTGGGAACTAAAGACTTTTCCTTCCAGCCGCTGAAACAGCTTCTGCTTCTTTCGGTTAAGCCGTTAAACCGCTGCATTAGCACGAAACCCGACAATGTAAGTGACAGTGATATCCATTTCAGAAGCTTGAAACTGATTCCAAGTTAAATTTATAGAATATACTAAGATCACATCCAGTCCCCAGTTGATGAAAACAAAGGCTAAATTATATGCATAACCCCCACCTAAAGGCGATTCGGAAACATGTCCCTGAATTTTCCTCTTTTTTTTTCAGAGTTGAACCCTCAACTATTCGATTTTAGTTGTGTTCTGTTGAATTTAACTGTTTCAGCCACCAAAATCATTGAATATTCGGTTAAGGGGGTGATTGGTTCCTCGCAAAAGCATGGTTAAGGGGCAGAGTTTTCAATGGAAAACACCATATTCCATGGATTTTGTTTTTCCGGATAAAAAATCCGGAAAATGAAAACACTACTCTCGCATAAAATCTGGGGGGAAAAAAAAAAAACTTTTCTGGAGAAACTACTTTCCTAGGAACCAAGCGAACGGAAAATATTTTTCTAGTCAGAAAACTGTTTTGTGGAATATTTTCCAGGAAACCAAACACCCGTCTTACCCAAACTGACCTAAATCAAATAATGCTATAAGTGAGGAGAAGCGATGGAGAAAATTAGCAGTTTGTATATCGACCATAATAGCTCTTCACAAGGAGGAATTTACCTGCGCAAACGGAATGATTCCATTGAACCCGAGGTAAGTCGACAACCCACGCCTCAACTGAAGGTGCTCCTCACTCTTAGCCTTCCAAAAACTATTCCTAAACCACCTTAATTTAGCTACAAATTCGACACTTCTTGTAAGACCAAAACGATTCAACAAACAACTCGGCATATCCTGCCTCATCTCGACCGATTTTCTATCCACTCTCTTCTCATCGTTAATTTGAATTTCCCACGAACCATTCGACCGCGTGACTTGTGAGAGACCGTCGTTTTCACTTTTTCCGCTTTTGGAAGGCTCTAAAGATTTCGCATCTCGACTATTTACAGCTACATCTTTGTGATAGCTAGAAATATCCTTTGCTTCTTGCGATGTTTGTGGGATCGGAGAAAGAAAAAGCGCGAGATCGTCGCGTTCTTCCTCGTCTAATTGAACCCAAGAAAGCGGCTGCTTCCCTTCTTCGGTAAACGAATCATTCAACGCGCTCTCCGTGTGGCGAATTTGGTTCTTAATTGCAGCTATAAATTGCCTATGCCTAGTGATTGTGTTCTCCTCCGATGAGTAGTTTCCATGACTTAAATGGACCGCTCTCTCGAACTCCTCCAACTGCATAAAGAATTTTAACAATTAATCAAATGGATTTGATATTCGAACACAATTAACAAAGGATTTAGAACAAAAATGGATATTCGCATGTATACAACTCAAAGGTCAAAAGTTGCAATTCACGCCTATATCATCGCAAAATGGTTTGTATTTGTGTATGCGACCCTTAACAATTTATATTTGCACATATACCCTGCGCATATGCCCTCCTTTCGATGCCAATTTTTTAGCAAAGGCGCGAGGACATGCTATTTCAGCATCGAGAGGACGAGATCGGCCAAAACTTGGCCATGACAGCCAGATCTTATATGTGTAGTAATCCGACATTATATTACTGCACTAAACCAAACGCAGTAATACAATATTAGTAGTAATCTGAGTTATAAGAATCAGATTCCTAGTTATGTTGAAATAACCAGAAATGTTGCATAGCGCGAACCGAATGCACCCCAAAATAGTAAAGTTGCAAAAATTAGTTTACAAGATTTAACGTGCAAAAAGCCCCGGATGAAAAGAATTGAGGAAAAAGAATAGAAAATTACCTGCCATTTTGCAGTGCCTAAAGCAGTATGAAGCTCCCTGCGCAGTTCATCAGATGCTTCCGAATTAAACCCGATTCTTCGATCACGCATCCACGTTCTATACATAGATTCCATTCTGAAAACACCACAAGGATCAAAAGACACACAAATTGAACATTAAACATGAGAGATCTGTAAATAGAAAAGAATCCCAGTTATCAAAATTACGCAGTAAATTCATCAAACACTAGGAGCGCAGCAAATCTGAAACGAAGAAGGTGAATTAAGGAAAACCCACCAAAAATTTGATTTTTCTTTTTTGGAAAGAAACTGAAGAGTAAATTCATCAAACACTTGGAGCGCATCAAATCTCAAGAGGAAAAGGAGAAATAAGCAAAGCCAATCAAAATTTTGATTTTTTTTTTCTAAATAAACTGAACAGTAAATTCATCAAACACTTGGAGCGCATCAAATCTCAAAAGGGGAAGGTGAAATTAGCAGCAAAAAAAAAACCACTAAAATTTGATTAAAAAAACGTACATAATTCGCATCAAAATGGGAAATTTCGAGGATTGGGGGGAAACTAAACACGTCATCGATTGATCTCTGGATCAGTAAATACATCAAACACTCGGAGCGCATCAAAATCGCCCCCCAAAAAAAGGATAAAATATCCAAAAATTGGCTATAAAAATCCACAAGATTCGCGACACAACCGCAAATTTCGAACTACACACATCATCGCAAAATAAACTGAACAGTAAATTGGACAAACACTAGGAAACGCACCAAAACCCTAAACCAAAAATTGATTAATAACAAACTACGAATTTCGCATCAAAAAAGCAAATTTAGAAGAACCCAGATCGCAAATCCGAGATTGTGGGTGGAATTGCTCAGAATTGCTCACGTATCGGCCGATTCCTGGACCTCCTCGGCCGCGGAAAAGTAGGGATCTTTCCGCCATTGGTCGAAGTCGCTCCCCACCGCCATGGAAACCCAAACGAAGAAGACGACGACGACGAAGAAGAAGAAGAAGCTTCTGGAGAGTCCGCGGTAGCAGAGCCCTTCCCCTCGAGCCCAATGCCCCAAAAAGGAGGTTCCTTTTCGTATACAGAGAGAGAGAGAGAGAGAGGCGTAGGTAGGAGAAACTCTCTCTCTCTCTCCTCTCTCTTGCACACACACTCTCCTCTCTCTCTCTCTATCTCTCCCTCTTATGAGTGTGTTTGTTTCATCCAAAGTAGAGAAAAGTAGAATAATTTTTAGCCCAAAATATTTATTTAATCATTGGATAAATTACAGAATTTTTTTTATAAATATTCGTATTTTATTTTTTTTCTCTGACTTTTAAATATCTATATCTGACCTTATTAAAATTTTAGAAATATTTTCAGAGGTACGCCGTTAATGAAAAAAACAAAATGATCAAATTACCCTTACTTTTTTTATAAAAAAAATAACTTTTTAATATATTTTTGTCATTTTGAAGGGCATTTTCGATATAAATTATAAGAAATGAACGGAATAGTGATGGAACCTGATGGAAGGGGCTAAATACAACAACTTGATATATTAAGGGGGTAAAATGTAAATTTTTGAAAGTTAAGGAGGGAAAGTAAAAATACGGATATTTATAAAAGAGTTTTCTGTTATTTATCCATAATCATTATTTGATTTATCCTAGCTTTACCACCGAAACTCAAACTATTCAAAATAGTATAATTGGCTTCGACCCCACTCCGGATCGAAATTAATTACGGAGTGAGAAACCGACGGTCCCTAGCGCAAGTGGCAAATGGCTTGGTGGTTGGTACCCGAGGTCCCGAGTTCGAATCATAGTTGATTCACATTTCCAGCTAAGTTTATTTCTATAAGAAATAAACGGAGCAGGTAGCGTGCTACCTTTCTCTAAAAAAAAAACTTTTTAAACCACACGGTGGAAGGTGAAATAAGTTAAATCACATGAAAATAAATTGAAGTTTATTTTTACAATTATATAAACTTCATGTGTTATAGTGGTGACAGAAAAAGCTTTCTCATGGGAGAGAGGGCACGGTGTCGCGGACTTAAGTGAAATCGCTTGTCTATCGCATGCGGCGCTCGTCTTCCTTCGCGAAGTGAACAAGTCCACCTCTCTTTACTTGCTAGTCTGGACCTACTCGTCCTAAAACTAAGTACAAGAGTGAAAGAGAGAGTTTGAAAAATGTTGTATATTGTACTTGAGAGTAGAGATTACAATTGATTTCCTAAGGAGTGGGGGTGGAGGCCATAACTATCTATAAACCACTCGCCATCCAAGCTACAAAGAAAAGGCGTCAAGTGGCGCAAAACTATAAGCCAAAGAGGGAGGCTACGAGCTTCCAAGAGACTACAGTTACTGCTCTCCTAGAAATTTTAAACGATTCTTGACCTTTTGGCATCCACGTCCTTAGTCTCGATACCGTAGAGATGTTTCTAGAATGCCCCAGCAAAACCTCCGGCGGAACTCTCCATCAGAGTTTGGGTGACTGCAAAGAAGTCAGTGAAAAATATTATGTTCGTGACAACAAGCTTCTGCAATCCTATGCGCAAGTGTCGGATAATTCCGATTCCAGAGTAAAAAAGGGCGAACCAAACACGTCTTTAGTGTGAAGCTCTCCAACGACGTCTCGTTGGGAAGTTCCCGATCTGCTGCCACTATTAATTTTACCTCCATCTAATCATTTATTGGGTATTTTTTAATACTAAAATCTTAACAAAATTTAAACTTTTTAAAAGAATATAATTCTTGAATAGAAATAAAGATAACTTTTCCGTAAGAGTCTCTGCTTTCGGAGTCAAATATAGTAAAAATAATCGAAGATGAATTTAATTTTGTATGTAGAAATTTCTGCGTTCTGTGTTGTGTTTCGGATCAGCGGTTGAGCGTAGTGTGGGGCCCGCGTGGACAGCTGGCGGGAATTTTTCGGGGTGGGCCACCCACACACCTAAGCTGTGGGACCCACAACCCAAATAGCCCAACTAGAATGTAAGAAACACATGTGGATAGTTAGAACTCAAAGTGTTAACAAAAACAACTTTGCTACCATATTGTTTAATTTGTCTACACATGTCAGTTTTATCTTAATTTAAAAATTATAATAATTTTTTTCCTCTCAAATTTAATGTTTTTTAAAATTAGTATTGAAAAACATCCAACTAACTATTCAATGGAGGTAGATTAATACGAGCTCACCGCTAAAATTTTATCCATGCTACACAAACATTTATAATATAGGTGTAAATTTTATAGAAATATACACTTTTTAAAAATATCTCAATAAATATTTTTAGAGGTCTTTTCTATTCATCTGGCTCTTAGAAAAAAAAATAATTTATCATTTTTTTTTTCAGATTTTATGAAAAAATAGTGCTTTAGTTCCCTAAGGTATCGTTTGGTTCGGGGATAAACAAAAAGTGACTATTCCAGGGATAGATATAAATTGAGGTATAAGCGGGGATTAAATCAATTTTGCGTTTGGATGAAAAGTAGATTTTTCTCGGGAATAAAGAAAATAGTATTTGGATGGTTTGATTGGAATTGCGAGGATAAGAATAATTATAATTTTAAACAATAATATTTTATCTAATTAATTAAGACGAAATATTAATTAAGTAATAATTTAATTAATTTAATCTACTAAATAATTATGAATATTGCTAAAAACCCTTAATATTAATAAATTAATTAATTGGTAATTAATAATTTAATTAATTACAAATAATTTAATAAAATAATAAATTAATAAATAAATTAGTTAATAATAGTCAGATGATTAATTAAGAAAATAATTAAATTACTCAAAATATTAATTAATTAAACAATATAATTAATTATTTAATTAGTAAATTAATTAAAATAATGAATTAATTACTCAAAAAAATTAATTAAAAATTTATTAAAGTAATAAATTAAATAGTTAATTAATTATCTAGTTAATTAGTAAATAAATTAATATATAAATTATTAATTAAAAATAATATTTATTATAAATCTAGCTTGGATATTTATTCTTTTATTATTAATTAAATATATTATGTTTATATAATTTATGTTTAAATAAATTTATAATCTTAATTAAATTTAGAATTAAGCTTGGAATAGCGCTATTCTGTCAAAACGATGGAATAGTTTATCCCAGCTATTCCGGAATAACCGAGAATAACGAAGTTTGACCGGGATAAAATATCCCGGCCAAACTTCGTTTCGTTTGGCGGAATAGCGGGGATAACTTCGTTATCCCCGCTTTAACCCCCGAACCAAACGGGGCCTAAATTTTTATCCAAAAAAACAAAAATGGTGGAAAATAATATTTTTTACATAAGAAAACTTTTAGAAATAATTTTTCACGCTTTTCTCATGAACCAAAAACCTTCATACGCGTTGGGCTTTAAAAGACCCAGATCTATCAACATTTTTTTAAATATTAAAAATCTAAAATTATCATAGAGTGTAATATGTACACCCCATAATAAAATGTGTAGTTAGCATTTTTAATTAATATAATAATTAAAAGAGCCTAATTAGCTAATATAGACTTTTTAATCTTTAGATTTATATTAGTAATTGTACAAAGAGGTAAACCTTATGCATATGTACTATGAACATATTATTAATAGTATTCCAGCTGAGTTCTATTAAAAATACATATTAATTATATAAAATTAGGCTAGAATATTATTAATAGTATCAAGTCATTTGTGTTATTAGGTTTTCGATTTTTGGATGAATGGATGCGCGGTTAGGATGATAGTGGTCTCCTAGGGTTGAGTGGGTGGTTGGTTGATTAGTATGATCTAACGGATGAAAATGGTTAAAAGAATAGATCTAACGGCTGAAAACTTAATAGCACAAAGTATATTAGTTTACTAATTTGCAGAAATATTAGCAATGTGTGAGAAATTTTAAGATTCGATTTACGAGAAATAAGATATTAAAGCCCATGATGTATTATATATAACTTTTCTAAAAAGTTAGTATGCTATCCGCTTCGTTTATTTTTTTTATAAATAAACTTAGCAAAATATGTGAATCAACAAGGATTCAAACTTGGGACCTTAGATATCAACCACCAAGCCCTTAGCCACTTGCGATAGGGACGGTCAGTTATATATAAACCTTTTCATCTTATGTTTGTGGACTCTAATATAATTTTTACTGGGACTTGATTTTCTAAAGGATGTTACGTTTGGTCGTTCAATTCGTCGAGCTTAGAACTGCTAAAAATAGTCACCTCTCAGTGGCGTCCTGAAAATCTGGAACTTCCGCTAGAAATTAGAAAACTTGGGAAACTTCGGCTAGATATAGAAAACTGTCGAAACTTCCTGGCAGAACTAAAACAATGGCTACTTCTAACAGAATTTTTGAAAAATTTTATCTTACGATTGATAAAATTTTCCTTTCTATACTCGAAAAAAGGGTGTAGATCTTACACCCTCCGTTTCAGAATTCACAAAAATTCAAATAAATTTTAGTAAAAATAAAAAAAAAGTTGATATGATGAATAGTAAATGATAGACCTTCGGTGAAAAAAAGGTATAAGATGTATACTCACTTTGGAACGTATCAATGCATAATTTTTATCTAAACTAAATATAAAATTTTAAGTAAAAAAATAAAGGGATAACTTTAAATACCATCCCTGTGGTTTCGTACTTTCTCACTTTAGTATCTTGTGGTTTAAAACGTATCATTTTAGTATCATGTGGTTTGGTTATTTTTTTTTGTTATCTTTTCGTTAATTTTTTCGTTAAATTATACAGAAAAATTTCAAATATTCCACCTATGGTTTATCGAATATTCACTTTACTATCCTGTAGTTTTAACTTTCTCATTAATTTAACGAAAAACTTAACGAAAGATAACAAACCACAGAGTATTAAAATGATATATTTTAATCTACAGGGCACTAAAATGAGAAAGCACAAAACCACGAGGTTGTATTTAAAGTTATCCCAAAAATAAATGATTCGACGAGCTTTTAAAGTTGAGTTGTAGAAAATATATCCTAGCCCGAGTCCACAGACGCATCTGTGGACCGAAGGATTGTGGACCTACCGTTGATCCCTTCTTTCAACCTCCACCACAAACTTTGCGGTTCATGGAATGACGTGGTGCACGCGGTCTAGTGTAATTATTAGGGAGCTGCGGCGCCCAAACCCAACTGTGTTCGGACAGCTGGCAGCGGACTCTTTCGGCGGTTGGCGGCCGACACACCTAACTAGCTGTGGGACCCACCACCAGCTGCTACTCTTTTTTTTTTTTTTCTTTTTTTTTTTTTTTTTTTTAATACTGTTGGGGTTCTTTTTGCAGTACTAGTATTCGGAGTTGAGCTGGAATCCGATCAGTAGCAAACGGACTTCGTTGTCAGTTATTTATTTTCGATGATGAACTATCTAAATCGACAATTGACACTATTGAACATGGATCTATATCACTTGAAATATTTAGAAACAAAATTTTAAATTTTTTCGAATCATTGGTCTAATAATTAAAGGGTTTCAAAATTTATAATTTTAGTGATCAATATGAGATATTTTTTTGTTTAACAGCATAAAGAGAAATAAATCAATTGAACTTTGGTTAGAAAATTCTTTAAATTATTTAAAATAAGATCTATACTCTTGATTTTAATTACAAGACTCATATCGGATATTTATTTTCAGTCGTTTATTTTTATGTCCACTTGATGGACAAAAGAACGATATCGAAAAAGCATGAAGTTTAGTTTCTAGATACTTTAAGTGGTACAGATCATGTTCAACGGTGCCGATCGTCGATTTAGAGACTCTATCATCGAAAATAAATCGGTGGCAACGGAGCCCGTTTACTATTGATAGCATTCCAACTCAACTCCTAGTACTAGATCTCTTTTAATAAATTTTTTTAGTTATATAAGAACATACATAACTTATCTGAACCATGAATTATTTTAAGTTAGTAATTTGATCTTTCAAAATTTTAATTTTACTATCCAACATTTTAACTTGTTTGATCTGAATTAGTCAACGACACTTTAACTTCAAATTTTAATTTTGATCGCACCCTTGCTTGTTTTACTCAATGATTTAAATATCGGATCGAATCGGCCGGTTCGAATGGTCCGACCACGACTTAGTCTATAAAACGATTCGGTTTAACCTTTTAAACCAGATAACTTAAAAAAATCATTTTAAATTATTTGAATCAGCAATTCAAACCATCATAACGATGAATTGGTCGTGTTTTAATGAGCCGCCTGATTTTTTTTTATCAAGTCATATTAAAATCCAACTGCTTAAAATCAACTTAACTGATTTTATTTTTTATTAGCACAAATTAGTTTTATAAATAAGTGAAACTTGAAAATTTAAATCTGCTCAATTTAATCTCACTATTTTATAATTAAGTATAACACTAGAATAATACTATATGTATATATATAATAAAATAAAAAACAATAATTAATTATTTATGACGCGATGCTGACGTTATTGGATGAACCAGTGACTCTTGACTCAGTAACATTATCGGGTCCCAGGTTAATTCCGGATATGCCTAGTAGTGGACATGGCATGGGACATAGAATGGCGGAGTTCAGGAATAGGATATTCGGATACAGGGCTGAACAGAGTCCGGATAGGGTGCAATGGAGATGGAGTACGAACGGACGTTTCTCGGTGAAATCTACTTATGAAGCTTTGAGCGATGGGGGAACGAGGGACGCCCGATCCTGCATGATTTGGAGTCTTCGAATTCCCCTCAAGGTGAAGGTGTTCTGTTGGCTTATCCTTAAGAAGAGAATTCCGACTGTGGATAATCTCGTTAAGAGAGGCTGGATGGGCAACACAGTTTGCGTGCTTTGTGGAACAGCAGAGGAAACTGTTGATCATCTCTTCATACAGTGCGTTTTTTCTAGATTTCTATTGATTATAACCTGTGATAGGTTACGGTCGACTGATTTGGGTGACAACGTGAATTCGAGTTGGGATAGACGGTTGGAGAGGATGGGCGTACAGTGTAGGAGGACCGCGTTGACCGAATTAGTAGCTACATGGTGGATCGTGTGGGAAATCAGGAACGGGATAATCTTCCAGCAAGTCCAGACGAACCCTAACCTAGTCGTGTTTAAGATTAAGCATCTGGTAAACCTGTGGGAACAGGCTTTCGCCGGAGCAGTCTCTAGTACGGACTAGATTTTTTTTTTCTTCTTTTCCTTCTAATGAGGCCATGCTGCCTCACTCTTGTAGCTTAGTTCATCGTTCCAATGAATGAAGCGGGTAGCGTGCTACCTTTTTCTCAAAAAAAAAAAACATTATCGGGTCCCTGTTTGATCTGATTTTTAAAACATTAATTTTACCTTAAAAACTTGACCTTAATTACATTGCTTTACACATGTAAATACTAAATTGTTGATTATGTAGTGATAATATGTACATGTGCAATGTGAGAAAGAATCCACAAAGTTGTTATTGGGAATCCAAATAAGCATCTATTCATCAACAACTTAATTAGTATACATGTGCATAATAATAATATACTATGCTCCTCATATATATGCAACTTGAAAAATGTTAAAATCACTTGGGCCCATAACAGCTACTAGAAAAAGTCATCCTAACCACCCAATACAGATTAAATTTTTTTATAAAATATAATTACATGATTGAAGAGAAAAAAAAAATTCTAATAATACAAGATAATTATTTAGAAATTAAATCAGCTATAAAAAGAGAGAGAAAATAAGCTAATATGGCATATGATTAATAAGATACAAAAGCAATACTATATATGATAATGTATCTTAATAACATCTGGTTGGTTTATTTTTGTTTCTACTTTAAATTGCAATTGTATTAGAATAATTAATAGATAAAAAAAATTTAAAGATTTTATATTATAATAATAAAGGCTGAAATGAGATTCTGAACCCTAAAAATAGAAATTAAGAAAAGCTAGAATACTTCTAGTAATAAAGAGGGTATTTAATTTCACCCTTAGGCTCTTTGAATTTCTTACGAATTAGATTTTATTATTTCATGATATTATTTATCTAGTTATAAAGTGGTTTCAAATTTATTTTATATTAATTGTTAAAAATTATTAATTTTTTGAGATCGCTTGAATACTAAACATATAATGTTAAAAGTTTTAGAATTTAGATTTTAAAATACTTAATTGTGACGATCGTTGATTCAGATAGCCCATGATCTAAAATGAAGCGGAAGTAATTGACTAAATTTATTTTTAAAAAATATTATCCATATAATTAAAATGTCACATTCCAAAATCATACTAAGATTTTTGAGAAAACCAACTAAGAAAAGTGAAAAGGAAAAAAAAAACTATGAGCCACCCAAAGTGGTCAAGGGAATCCAACTCACATTTCATTTAATCCCCTTTCCTTTATTGTTCATAAATTTTTATGGCAATTTGTTTACCATGGAATAAAAGTCAACCATGAGATCACCAACCAAGTTGTAGTAATTTGAGGTAAAATATAAATAAATAAATGGGTATAACCAAATTGGAGGATATAAAAATAATAATAAAAAATGTATAGGAGAAAAACAAGCATCAAAAAGAGGGCCCACTAATTGTAACATGATATGATAGGGAGGCAATAAAATAGGAAGCATACCTAAGTGCACCACCCACTTTGTGCTATTCCCACAAATTAGTTCAAAAGTGCTTTTCCAAGCCAAAAGCTGATTTGGATAGAGAATTAAATGGCTTGAATAATAAGTTGCTTTTGTTTTTGTTTTTTTTTTTTGGTTTTTTTGAGAGAAAGGTAGCACGCTACCCGCTTCGTTTATTTTTTTTAGAAATAAACTTAGCTGGAAATGTGAATCAACTAGGATTCGAACTCGGGACCTCGGGTACCAACCACCAAGCCCTTTGCTACTTGCGCTAGGAACGGTCGGTAATAAGTTGCTTTTGCTAACCTATATGCCTCCATTTGGTTGTTTGGCATCTGAAACTGCTTTTAACATAGTTAGTGGTTTTACAAACAACTTTACTTGAAAAAGGCTAGGGATGCAAATGATGCAGATCGTGAAGCTCTTGTCTGACCCGTCCCGAATGAGGCTGTAAGTGAGAACAAAAAATATAGAAAAATATAACCCATCCCGAAATCCGCCCGATCTGTCAAGCAAATAGAGCGGGAGGCGGAGAACCCCTTTTTTTTCTTTGATTCGTCCCGATCCGCCAAAAAATAGCTAAAAACCTACTCTCGTCCCAATCCGCGTTAAATGGAGCAGTAAATAGGGTTCTTCAAAAATAGGATTAGAATTAACCCGCCCCGAATTCATTTTGACGCGACAAGAAATGGAGCAGGAGGTGGGAGACCCCTCCCGCCCCTGGATCTGCTCCGTTTACATTCCTAGAAAAGACTTTTTAGATGTTTCGGTCAAGATCGTTTTGCTCGTACTAATATTTATACTGTGCAATATAATTTACTATCTGTCAATCGTTTCAGTAGTCGGTGGTTTCTCTCGCTCGCTAAGATTGAAAAAAAAAACAATAAAAACATGCAAGCACTTTGGGGGTTCTTAATATTCAAAAGTAAAAGATATTGATGATTGCATCCACACAAAAAAAAAAAGGAAAAAAAAGGAAAAAAGAAAAAAGAAAAAGTATTTATTATTGGGCTCTATCTAAAAGGTGTTGATGGGCCATAATGAAATGGCCCATGTGGGGCCCAATTTTGTCCCAAAGTGAAGTAAAGTTCTTAGGCCCATTTTGATCAAAACATATATAAATTTTTTGGTCCAATTTTAATTATATTGGGCTAAAAATGAGATCATAAGGCTTAAGTATTACCCTTATTATATCGACTTATACATATTATTATTAGGCATTATTTGGATACATAAATATTTTATGTTACACATATCTTATAATCACGTAAGGAGTTTATTTTCTAATAGAATTGTAATAATATCATAGTCGACTCATTACGATATGCAAAACGTCATATTATTTACTTACGAAAACATAAGAAAATATATTAAATTATTTGTGAGTTTTATGTGAAAGGTAACTCTTACGGCCTAGTGGATAAGTTTGATATATCTGTTAAATTAAATTGTCATTTGTATTAACTATATACTATTATATAAAAATTAACATTTGCTTTTCGTCATAGTAAAAGATTTAAATTTAAACAATGAATTAAAATATGATAAACACTAAATTAGAACTTTTGTTTTTGAGCCTTATATTGTCATTTCTACGTCCGGCCTATAGCAAAATTTCATATTCTTCTTTTTACCAAATATTTTACTAAAAATTTCTGAGCCCAAGATTTGGAGCTATTACTTTTTAGTCTCGAAATCATATTTCTGTTTTTTGTTACAGCAGAAAACCTCGCCATTAGCACTAATTTAAAACTTCTACTTTTACTGTTCGCTACAGAAAATATTTTAGAGCCTTTCCTTTTTCGACAAGTACTTTGTTAGAAGCTGCTTTTACTGCGAGTAAAAGTAAAAGCATAAGCTCAGAACCAGTAAAAGTAAAAATAAAAATAGAAGGCAAAAATACATTAAACTTTTCTATAAATACTCACTTTTTTATTTTTTCTTCCTGACTATCAAAAACCTATTTTTTTACCCTCTTAAAATTTTAGAAATATTTTTAAGGTGTTACGACGTTAATAGAGGGGACGAAATAACCAAATTATCCTTACTTGTTTTATAAAAAGAATAATAATTTTTTAATATATTTCTGTCATTTTTAAGAGTATTTTCAGTATAAATTACAAGAAATGAACGGAATAGTGATAGAATCCTGACAGAGGGAGAGCTAAATGTATCAACTTGAAATTTTGAGTGGATAAAATATAAGTTTTAGAAAGTCAAAAAAAAAAAGGAAAAATTTCAAATACCACCCATGTGGTTTCGCACTTTCTCACTTTAGTACCCTGTGGTTTAAAGTGTATCACTTTAATACTCTGTGGTTTCGTTTTTCTCTTTTCGTTGTTTTTTTTGTTAATTTTTCGTTAAATCAGTGAGAAAGTTAAAACCACGGGGTACTAAAATAAATATTCGATAAACCAGAGGTGGGTTATCTGAAAAATTTTTCTATATGATTTAACGAAAAAATTAACGAAAGGAACAAAAAAAAAAGAGAAAAACGAAATCATAGGGTACTAAAGTGATACACTTTAAACTACAGGGTACTAAAAGGAGAAAGTGCGAAAACACATGGGTGATATTTGAAGTTTTCCAAAAAAAAAGAAAAAAAGAGCAAGTATACACAAGAGAGGTTTCCATAATTTGGCTTTCTTTTTTTTTTTCTTTTTTTTTTAATTTGAGCCCATAGGGGAGGACCCTGAAATGTTTCTGGGAGAACATAGCTGCAATTAGTATGAAATGAAGTAATGAACTGCAGTACCCCTTTGTTTTTTTGAGAGAAAGGTAGCACGCTACCCGCTTTGTTTATATTTTTTAGAAATAAACTTAGGTGGAAATATAAATCAACTATGATTCGAACTCGGGACCTCGGGTACGAACCACCAAGCCCTTTGCCACTTGCGCTGGGGACGGTCGGTCAGTACCGCTTTGCTTAGTAACTTTCCTGCAGTTTTCACCAAAAGAGGGGAATATGCTCTGCACATATTTCTCCTTTAACACAAGAAAAACCTGAGAAGCTGATCTGCATATCAACAAACACACACACACACATACACACACACAAAAACACAAACATGTGCTTCTCAAAAACAAAATCATATGTTGATAGATGCTTGGTTGGATCAATGCACCTGTAAATACAGTACAGTCGAAAATGCAGTAGTTATAATTATATGCATCTTGTTTAGTTGAATTTAGTAAAAAGTACTGCAACTATAAATAATTTATTTAGTTATATACGACAAAGAAGAGCATTTATAAAATTTTATTACTTTATATATGGAGTGATGCGATTAACCCCCTATGCAGGAAGATAAGAAATACCTATATTTTTGGTCTTAAATGTGCCTCGAATTCTTGAGTCAGAAGAATTTCTAATACTATTTTGTTTTGATCAATCTATTTAGTTAAGTTGAAATTCCTCTAATCTTATCGGAAATATTTCTAGCTGTATTGGGGTTTTTGTTACACTAGAATTAGCGTTGGATGTATTTTGAGATTAGCATTTTTTGAGATAAACATCCTTTTCTAGTCCATTCTGATTATAATTAAAGTTTTCGCTCTATTGTCACTCGTTTGTTATAAATCAGCAGCCAAACCACGTAAATATTTATATATTTGGTTCTTTTTTGGAGTCGAGAAATTAGATCTTCATTTTGATTTATCATAATATTTTGTTTAAAAGGTTATAGAGGAGATAAGTTTACTTTTTGTTTAAAATTACTCTCTCCAATTGATATAGCTAGAACTACGACTAATTTGAAAGTAATTCCAACTGCTGTGATTGAGCCTCCTCATGTGATTCCAACCACAGTAGTCAAATTCAAATGGATCAAACTAAACACAGATTTTTTTTCTTTTAGAAAAATTACTGTTCATTAGAATCAAACAGATGAAAAATATTTTGTTAGTTTTCTGAGATAGTTTTTAAAAAATTAAACACCCTCTCAGTAGCCAAAAGTTTTCGACTTTCATATTTATTCCTCTTAAAAGGTTAATAATAAAAATACCCTTTTAACGTTCCAAGTTATTTCAAGTGTATCTCTAGAGTTAAATTTTATTAGTGAACAATTAGGAACAATCATTATCTCATGAAATTACTATTTCGCCCTTACAAATATATCCTTCTGTCGTCACCAATTTTTTTTTCTATTTACCCTTGAGTAGGGGCAAAGAAAATATTTTGACTTTTTTCTTTTTCAAATATACCCTTCTATCATCACCAACTTTTCTTATTTGTCCTTAAATTAGGAGTAAAAGAGTTATTTTGATTTTTTTGTAACTCTGATAGAAATCTAATTCGTGTTTAATCTGAGATGACTTAACGGATACTAACAGCGAAATTATTTTTGAATAACAAAAAAATATAGGAAGGACATATTTGAAATTAAAAAAAATAGGAATATATAAAATATTTCAAAATTTTCGAGGGTATATAAGTAATCATCTCTATTATTATTGTTATTATTATTATTATCCAATGTAGTACTCTCCCTACATTATTATTATATTATTATAATTATTAAAGTAACATGATATGTCCTTTATTACATACACTAATATACATATAAGCTGTCCCTTCTTTGTCTTTGCATTTGGTGTCAGGGAGTGACATGTGAAAAACAATAATTTAAAGGAGGGGGATCAGAGAATAAACAAGGACATGTGCTTTTTTTTAATTTTTATTTTAGGAATATAATTAATTATAGGAACTATACTTTTGGCACCATTATTAATGCAAAGGAAAGGGATAACCTTTGCAAATGCTTTACTTGATTACTATCTACATAGTAGGTTGATTTTTTTTTTTTTTTTACATTTATATCCTTATAAAGAGTATTAATTTTTATATAGTTTTTGATTAAAAGAGAGAGAAATATCTTTTGTATTCCACTTCTAATTAATTATGTGATTAAATTTTCACCGCATTCGCTATTCACATGTGAATGTAAATTAACCAGTGATTAACCATTTAAATTGTTGTGTATTATTTTCAAAAATATCTTGATTTGTACCCACCAAATTAAATTTTTTGGGTCTTTGTTGTAACACTATTTTATTGGGAGTGACTTTGCATAAAATATTCTTTTATGGACCAAAATGCCTTTGAGCCAAAAACTCACATTACATGTTGGAAATAGCAATTCAAACTTAATCTAAAATTTGGTTATAAGTAAAATTTATCCAAATTATATATTGATTATATTTAAAAGCTTATTCAAAGTAAAAGTTAGATTTGTCATCTGTTATGGCTTTTATTTTTTTGATAGAAAGGTAGCATTGTATCCGCTTCGTTTATTTCATTTAGAAATAAACTCAGCTAGAAATGTGAATCAACTAGGATTCGAACTCGGGACCTCGAGTATCAATCACTAAGCCCTTTGCCACTTGCGCTAGGGACGGTCGGTTCATCTGTTATGACTTAGTAGCTATATATAGCTAGGCAAAGGTAAATTAGATAAATTAGCCACACTAGACATGGCCGCATAAGGCTGAGGGTGTAATTAAAAATTGGGTTAAAGGGGGATGTTAATAAGTAACCCAATATTTTAATAGGTATAGATTTAGTCGTATTAGTAATTTAAATTTATTTCCGTCAGATTTATCTCTTAATATCATTTGGTTAGACATTAGATATGAGTTCAAATTTTGTTAAGTGATTGCTATTAAATTTTTTTCTTTATACCTATATATAGGCTTAGGGGTGGCAATCCAGCTCGCTGTTCGCGAGCCAGCTCGTGTTCGGCTCGAAATGAGCTCGAAATCGGCTCGCTCGTTTAGTAAACGAGCCGAACACGAGCTGAGTTTTTCATCCCGTTTAATAAACGAGCCGAACACGAGCTGAGGTCAGCTCGCTCGTATTCGGCTCGATAACAGCTCGAATACATATATTTATATTTATATAATTTATATATTTTGTATTTATATATAGATAAATATTTATATATAATAGTATATATTTTTATTATTTAATTTTAGCAAAAATTAAAATATAAAGTCGAATTTAATTATAAAAAGACCCATTTATATGCAAAGTTTCAACCATTAAATCAAAATTTAATGGGCAAAATTTTATAAATTTATTTTTTATATATATTCAATCTAATTATTTTAACTTATTGTTCGTGGGTCAGCTCGTGAGCCAGCAGCTCGTGTTCGGCTCGTTTAATAAACGAGCTGAACACGAGCCGAATTTTTCAGCTCGATACTTTAACAAGCCAGCTCGTGTTCGGCTCGTTTATTAAACGAGCCGAACACGAGCCGATCCCAGCTCACTCGTGTTCGGCTCGTTGACACCCCTATATAGGCTGCTGTAGACGTGTGGAATAGAATCCATCACTGAATTCAGACCAAGAATAATTAATAAAACTTTTAATTTACTTTACTGCAATACCTCTCTATAATATATACTCCTCTTCTCTTGAACATTACACACACCATGCATGTATCATTTCTTTGTGGGATAAGTAAATTAGGGCTACAATTATAGAATAATATTTTATGGCTAAATTAATTAAGTAATGTTTGGTGCTCCGAAAAATATTCTAAAAAATAGTTTTCTTAGCAGGAAAGTAATTTTCGTTCATTTGGTTCTCAGAAAAGATAGCTTTTGTAAGAATTTTTTTTTTAGATTTCATAGAAAAGTCTTCCTTTTGTATTTCAAATTATATTTATTGGAAAAACGAAAACTATGGAAATGATGTTTTTTATGAAATTTCTTTTTATAAGAAACTAGTTTTTCATGATTTTCTAAGGAACCAAATATAGAGCTTAAATTATGATATATTTTAGGTGCTAAAAAGACTCTTTATTTTTATCAATTTGAGCTAATTAAATAACTCATTAATTGCACTTTACATTCATCAAAAGGTATCAAATAAAATAAAAAAATGATGTTTTCTACTTTTAAACCCTACACATCACATGCCCCTCACTCTTTTTTTTTGCTTTGCTCTTTTTACCCTTTTTTTTTTCTTTTCCTTTTTTTTGGGGGTGATTTGCCTATAAATGGTTCTAGAAGTAGGTTCACACATAGCTTTTTCTTTTTTTTTTTAAATTATTTTCCTTTTTTTTAGCAATCATTTGAAATCCACCTCTTAGGGCGTGTTTGGTTTTTAGAAAAAGCGCGAAAAAAAAATTTTAAGAAATTTTTTTTATGAATTTTTTTTTTTTGCAGTTTTTAGCCTGTTTGGTTCTAATGAAAACTAGCATGTTGAAAAAATATTTTTTTCAATTTTCAAGAAAATTAGTGTTTAAATTTTATGAATTTTTTTAGAAAAATGAAAAAGAGTAGTTTTTCATAAAATTTTGAAAGAAGTTTTCCAAAAAACATACTTTTCCTTATAATTAAATGAACGAAAATTAGAAAAAAAGTTTTCCATAGATATTTTTTTCTCAAACATATTTTTTACCTTTTTTTCTAGAAACCAAACAGTCCCTTAACTTACATTATGAGCGATAAATTTAGAAAATTATTGGTAAAACAAAAAGTGTAAAGCCCCTCAAATAATGGCTATTTTTAAAAAGTCCTCTAAACTTTAATTTTTGTTATTAACAACACAAGTCATACTTTTTTTAATTTTTTTTAATAGAATAATAAATTAGAGGAGTGAAAGATTGATATAATTATATATCACTTTTATATATGATATTTTTAAAATTAGTTATTTAAAATTTTCATATTATTTATATTATATTTTTCTGAATTAGTAATTTAAAAAATTAAGCTCTAAATTTAGCAACCCTATTTTTATTTTTTATCTTTTAAGGCCAGAGTATTATTATATTTGTGCTGTTATGTTTTCAATGAGACCTCATCACATTACCCATAATTTTAAAAAAAATAGTTGAGATTTTTAAATTGGTTTTTCATAACTAAGTCCATGTGCACCATGGGAGACTCCAAACCAGATCTGATCAAACATTATAAAAAAGATTGGTTAATCAAACATTTATGCTATAATAAACTGTGTTAAACAAAAATTTATGTATATTATAAAATATTATAGCATTATTTTATTTCTCTTGAAATAGTTAATTGGATCCAACCTGAACAAATTTGCTGTGGATTGTTAATTTAATGCGCGCGGGAGCGTAGTTCGCCAAACTGGAGCTTCCACAGAAGTGTCATTTCAGTAAAATTGTTTAAAAAATAATACACTGTTTTTCATAACTATCTTTCAGAATATTGCTGTTGAGTTAGTGAATGAAGTATTATTTGAATAGCATTTTTATTATAAAAAAAACTACAATATTGAAATGTTTAGTAGGCCCCTATTTGTTTATTTTTGGGCAGGAGAAATAGAAGCATCGAATTAAGGGCTTTTTTTTAGCCCTCTCAATTTTTTTTTTCTTTTTTACAAATAATCCTCGCAAATTTATATTTGCAGAAATGACCTTCTCTTTGTCGTGCGTGCGTCATGCTGGCGTTTTTAAGTTGAACACGGTGATTCAGTCACCGTATTTAAACACGGTAATTGAATTCATATCCACACTATGATCCATAATTTTTGACTTAGGGGCAATACGAAAAATTCAAAACTACTGTATTCATATCCACAGTAAGATCCCTATTTTTCGACTTATGGGCGATACGAAAATACAAAAGAAACATGGTAATTCAATCACTATATTTAAACATGGTGATTGCATTCAACTTAAAAATGTCAGCGTGACGCTCGCATGGCAAGGAAAAAGCTGTTTATACAAATATAAATTTGCTAGAGCTATCTGTAAAAAAAAAAAAAAAAAAAATTGAAAGAGCTAAATGCTAAAAAATGACTGTTGTTGAAAATAAAAGCAAAAAGAAAGTTAAACGGACGCTAAATGATAATTATAATATTATGAAACTAGTTTCTCTCAAAACAAAAAAAAATAAAAAAAATTATGAAACTTTGTACCAAATCAATCTTACAACTACAATGACCAAGGTGTTAAAACTTTATCAGAAATTAGGATCGTACCTTCTGCCATGATTTCGATTTCTTTATCGGAATTGTCGTCGTCGAATCTTGCTTGTGGTTCGTCCTCGTTCGCGATCTGCAAGAGAGCGGGACGTTTCGAGTCTAATTCCCTTATCTCCGGAGATGGAGCCGTCACAGGTATTTGGATTAGGGTTTAGACCGGAGCTCCCGTATGTTATATTTATATACAACTTAATGTAAGGATGTTAAATCACGTCCGTCCATCAAGAACGTGTCCGGATACATCCTAACCGCAAGATCTAATATATTTTATAGATCGACTTGAATAGATCAACTGTATCTTTATCGATCGACTTGAATAAATTACGTAGGCCACATCCAATCCAACACAAGGTACATATTAATTAATTAATTTTTCTAAAATGAGAATGGACCCTATTCTCCATGCCAAAGTGAATCCTAAGTTCCCCTTTGGTCTCCCCACCAACAAAAATATGCTCCCCACAATTGTCCCTTTCAAGGTTTATTTGCTTAGATATGCCCAAACCTAACTTTATCTTATTTCTTATACCTTGTCCTTGTCCTTTTCCTTTAAAGCAAATAAAGTTATGATATGACCTCTTTTTAAGAAGTTACTCTTGTTAAAAGTAAAAACAAAAATGCAATCAAACAAATACTAGACATAAAATGGTGCCCTAATCTCCATGCACCAAAGTAAACCCTAAATTATTCTTAGGCCTCTTCACCCACTTATGTATAAATATATATAAATATGCTCCCTATTAGGTCCCTAACCTATTATCAAGGTTCATTTTCTTAGATATACCAAACCTACTTTATCATATTTCTTGTACCTTGCCCTTGTCCTTGTCCTTTAATGCAAATATATAAAGTTATAACATTACCTCTTTTATGTACATTTTTGATTCAATTCTAGCACGCACTGATAGAGGAGACGTATTCATCACACTTAAGGACTTTATCATAGCACTCACAGTGTCACTTGAACGTTGATCTATTACTGGGCATCTTACCGTTAGGTCTATTGTCCTGGGTCTATTATTAGAGAGTAGAAAGTTTGACCTATTTTAGCCAATAATAAATAGCTACGAATCCTCTCTCTCCCGCCCCCAACATCGGCACTATTAATATAGCATGTGAGAATCGAACCCGTACCATACCACTTGTGCATCGTAAGCGCTAACCAATTATCCCAAAAGTACATGCTGATAGGAAGGATGGACTCATCATACTTAAAGACTTAATCACAGTGCTCATAGGTTTCAACGTGACTCGACCTATCTGTGTTAAATTTATTATTGGGCCTATTACTGTTAGATCTATTGTGTACTGCAACTCCACCCAACTTATTAGTGTTCTGAGCCTATTATTACGGGACAGAAAGGTAGACCTATTTTAGCCAATAATAAATAGTCAAGAAAAGTTACGCTTGTTAAAAGTGAAAACAAAAATCCAGCCAAACAAATACTAAACATAATATTAGAAAATCAATAGCAAATTGAATTTGCAACTATAAAGTAGTGCCCTCATCTCCATGCACCAAAATAAACCCTAAATTATTTTTGGCCTCCCCACCTATTTACATTTACATTTACATTTACATAAATATACATACAAACATACACCCTATTAGTCCCTATCAAGGTTTATTTCCTTAGATATACCAAACCAACTTTTATCATATTTCTTGTTGTCTTGTCCCTTGTCCTCTAATGCAAACAAAGCATTGCAAAGCATTGTCTCCTTTTTGCCTAGCTATTTAACAACAACTCCTTGCTATTGGTTGGACAAAAATAAAAAAATTGTGGGGAGACTCATTCTAATCCAAGTATGTGACAAAGAGACAAGAGAGAGTGCCTTGAAAAACACACCCTTTACCAACAACAAAATGTACTTTGCCTTAAAAAAAAAAAAAAAAAAAAAAAAAAAAAAACATGTTTGGTTTTTGGCCTTTTTTAGAGTTTATTTTATAGAATTTTTTTTGAATTATACTAAAAGTATAAATTTTTAATTTAGAGTTTTTATTTTTTTGAGTCCAAAAAAATATTTTAATTTTTTACATGATTTGTTGGCCAAATATAAGAAAGGGGAAAATAAAATTGCAAAAAATTCATTATAGGACATCTTATAAAAGGTATTACATGCCCATAATCTTTCTTCCACTATAATAATTCTTTGCCCAAATATATTTTAGTGAATTTAGAAAAATTATATTACCTCTAATAGAAGAAATATAAGCTTTACTTCCTCTTGAGTTGGGCTGACATAGTGATAGAAAAGAGTATGAACTTATGTTCTCAAAATTTCGTTTAGAATTCTGTTATGTGGGAGAAGTTGTTGGCTATTTATTATTGGCTAAATAGGTCTTTTTTTTTTGCCCCATAATTATAGATTCAGGAGACTAATAAGTTGAGTGAGGCTACAGTCCATAATAGACCTAAAGACAATAGGCCCAATAGTAGATCTAACGTCCAGGTAGATTGAGTCTGATCGAAATTCGTAAATACCGTAGTTAAATCCTTAAGTACGATAGGTCTGTCCTTGTTATTAGTACGTACTTTTAGGATAGTTGGCTAGCGCTTACGATCTACAGAAGTCGGGCTGGATCAAGTCGCAGTTGCGACCTATGAATGGCGTGTCTGTGCACTTTAAGTAAATTAGTTGTTTTCTTCTTTTTCAGTTCAAGCCTTTAACTGGTGATAAACGACAACAATCCACAATCTTTAAACAATTATCTCCGATTAAAGTTTGAAACTCTCCCTTAGTGGAAAAAAAATAGAGTTTGAAGGGTTTAGATTTGTGGACACACCTCTTCTTGTTTTTCTCACAAACTTTGTCTTCTAATTAATACCAACCTTCTAAAATTGTCAATAAATTTTAATTTTTATATCCTTCATTAAAAGAGTTTGAAGGACTTAGCTTTGTAAACTCCTCCCCTTGTTTTTATCATAAACATCTTTGTATTATCTATAATCTTCTAAATTGATAATTTTAATTTGTGAGCGGGGCCCGCAGAATCGATTTTGATTAAACGCACCAAATTTTATTGCTTGGATTTAGTAACGTGGATTTGACTGTAAAATTATTTTTTACTAACTGAGAAAGCTGTTTGGTGGATAAAAAAAAATTATAAAATCTCTAAAATCTTTTAATCAAGAAAATATAAAAAAATATCTACGAGCGTGTTTTGCTTGCAGCTCAGCAGATTTTGATAGGAATGTCGACGGTCAGCTCAGCAGATTTTGATAGGAATGTCGACGGTCGGATTCAGGGCAAGATTTCAAAACCAAAACCTGAGCCGGATGACCAACACTGGAACCTGAAACCCAAACTCGAACCTGAAAATCCAAACCTGAAACAATAACTAGTGAAATGATCCTACCTATAGGAAGCCTAGAGTGTAAAATGTACACCTAGGTTCTAGGTGTATAGGTAGCAATGCTCATTATATAATGAAAAATCTATTGGGGTTCGGGTCAAGTTCAGTTTTGTGTCGGATACAGATAGAATCCATACTCCAATCCGAATCCATCAGATTTTTACTTTTTATACTTGTATTCGAAATCATATCTATTTAGTATCCGGTAAAGTCTCGTTCGGTTTCGGGTTCAGCTACGAATAAAATTTCGAATATCCATATCCATTGAGATCCCTAGACTCCCAAGTTTTTGCCTCTCTCTTATGAAATTGAGTTACACAGACACGATCACTCGTGAGTTACGAGAGCTTGTGCGTTGATTGTACGAGTTTGCCACGAATTTGCCAACACAAGTGATGCGGCCAATTTAGCGTTAGAGTGTTTGGAAAAAATGCAATTCAACCAAGTTGAACCCAAAATTCCGTTGAATTCGATAACTTTTACAATCAGTACGAGAAATTTTTAAATGGCCATAACTTTTTGCTAAAGTATCGAACTTTAGCGTGCAACCGCAATTCTGAAAACACTTTTCGAGACCTACACGTTGAACCATTAACCCATTCCGATCGAGTTTGTGATCCAAATTTAATTGTTTCGGCCTCCGTTTTTATTTTTTTAGGTTATTTTCGGAAAGTTTTGTATTTTTTCTATTTTGACTTCGATTACTTAAATATTTTTGATCTGATTAGGTTTAGAGATATATTAAAATTTATTATCTTCGTCTAGTAAGATTCAGGTATCGCCTCTATGTATAGACGTGGCGTTCAGTTAATATAATCGAGTTTTTAGAGTTGATTAATAATATTTTTATTTTTGTTGAAAAATTAGTTGTTTGCATATCCCTCTCTTTCTGTCCTTGTGCTCCTTCTCTCTCAACGCGGCTTAGGTCTGCGTCAACAAGTTAAACCTAAAAGCGAGTTCGGGCAAAAATTATAGCACTATTTAATTTTGTAAATTTTCAAAAAGTGAGGAGGTGCAAAAACACTTGCACTGTAATAAAAACCCAAGCATTTAATACAAATTAAAAAAATAAAAAATTAAACTTAAAAAAATTTCAAAAAGTTAGGATAAGTTTGGAATGTTTTCAAGTAATTTAAAAAACCAATGCTTATTTATTCTATCTCGCACAAAAGCCAAGAATTAAAATGAGTACAATAATTAAAAATTAGAAGGTACCTAATTGGACTATTGTGCAAATTATGAGAATTACTAGGAAAATGCTTGATGCACCGTAAAAGTGTACCGTAAATGTATTTGGGGGTAAAAAAGTAAATTCACTAAAAGCGCACATAGAAATTATTACTGTACTTTGAGGAGTAGAATAATAATCTAACTATAAATATTTTGCTATTGTAGGTCGTTGAAATAAATTTTTAAATTAAAAAAAAAGTTATAAAATTACAAATTAAATTTATAGTCCTTGTAGTATCCGGACGTTGCAACTTAATCTCTTTACATTTTACTTATGTAGTGTAATCCTTAAATATTTAGGTATATTGTGTTTTAGTTCCTAATTTTCAAAATATGATACTTTTATCATAATTTTATTTTGTGAGGGGTTAATTACATTGATTTGTCCCCAACCTTTACCCAGTTTTTTATTTTGGTCCCCCAACTTTTTTTTATAATAATGAAGCCCCTATTCTTCAGTATTTAATTTAATTATACTCTTCAAATATCTGTTAATTCTAATGAAAAATGCACGTAATAAAATTCGATGCTGAGGTGGCATTGACATGAAAAATTTTGATTGAAATTGATGAGGTAATTTTCGTTAACAACAAGACTTAATTTGAATAAATAATAAAATTCAAGGATTTAATTGTAAAAAAAAAAGGACCAAAATTTTAAAAAAGGAAACCAGGTAAAGGTTGTAGACAAATAGTGCAATAAACCCTTTTGTAAATGAAGCGATAAAATAATTATTTTACGAAAAAAATTATTACATTAATTTTTATGAGATGAAAATAAAGTGCAAAAAATGTACATTTACTAAATTATAATAAAAGAAAACTCCAGGGACTAACTTACAATTTATTGCGTCGGCAAACCGTAGTCCTTGTTACAGGACATGGACACGTGTTCGTATCCAATTGGACTGTAGAGCTGTACGCTGTAAATAGGAAATAGAGTTTCACGGTGGGCACGTGTTCTTATCCTATTGGACAAAATGCTGTACGCTGTAAATATGATACAGGTGATCCCGGTTCAATGCTCCATTGCGTGTTTCGAAAAGATCACGCCGCCCCTTTGTCCTGTAGCGCTTTTTAACGTGGGACCCACGCCACGTGGCCCAATCATATGCCGTTTTTATTATGTGGGCCCCAAATTGATCCAACCAAACTCTTTTTTTTTCCCCCCCCTAATTTACTCCCTCTTGAATTATCCGGGTTAAATTTCACCATTTATGCTCAACCTTTATTTAATCTTTTGTTTAATTTCTAATTTCTTTTTATTTTTATAATTAGGTTTTCTAAAATCTTTTATTTCCTGTAATTAAGGTTCTGTAATTTAAAATAAAATATTGTTATTTCTAAAAAAATTACTACCCAACTCCCAAATCTTACTGTGAGATAATTATTTTTTTAGTTAATAGTGCTTTTAACAATGAAATTTTAATTAAAATAAATAATAAATATGAAAAATTTAATTATAATAAATTAAAAAATTGTGGACCAAAATGAAAAATCGGATAACTAGTGGGGTCTAATGGTTGTTATTTAGTAGTTTATCATAAATTTTGCCATTATAAAGTGACTATAAAATCACAAAAAAATATTTTTTAATTAAATGTTGTAAATTATTTAGAAAATTTTATTTTAATTTTAATTTTGATAATTAATTATGAGGAAAGAAGAGTGAGATGAATCAAACATCCATTCTTGTTGCTTTTTTTTCATATATATTAAAATAAAAAGTATTTTTTTTTCTATATTTTGAAGCTTTATAATATCATGTGCAAGATAAGCGACAAAAGCAACTGTGTAAGTAATTTCAATTAAGAAGAGGACCCATTGAACTATTTTATAAAGTTTAGGGGTCTAAATTGTCGAAAATTGAAAGTTTAGGTCTGATTTGGTATCATCTTTATCTTTTAAACTTATTTTAAATAAAAAATTTATATAAAAGGGTAAAAGAGTGGACAGTGAATTACTTACATTCCTACATCTGAGGTATTTGTTTCACCACAAAAAATAAAAACTTAGAAATAATTCTCTTTTCGCTTCATTTAAAAAAAAAAAATTATCATCTATCACTTGACTATATTAAAAATAATATGCACTTAACAGCTCTAAAAATCAACACTTAACTTTGTTAGCCTACCATTCTATTCTGTCAAATATTTATTTTTAATAATATTAATTTAAAGTTGTAGTCCTCTTCCATCTTTTTAATCTATCAAGAGGGATTAAGAGCGTTTTTTCTTTAAAAAAAATTTAGGAGTTAAGTATAATAACTAGTGATATATTAAGAGGGTAATCTGCCATGTGTTAGTTTTGCGTCTGTCCAGTACTTCATTTGATATTTTTAATACTTAAATTTTAAAAAAATATTAAAATTCTAGATTAGGGCTTCTTAACGAGACATTATGGTGTCCGTACAGAAGAAGAAACTTAGGCCGAGTTGCATGCACCTTGTGCACGGGTGTATGTGAGAGAAAAGGGAAAAATCTTCTTTTGGCTTTATAGAAAACGAGAGAGGGGTGAGAGAGATTCAGAAAGAGGACTTGGATACTCTATACAGAAAAGGAGTCAGATGTAATTCTTCTCTTATTTAGTGAATCTTATTCACCTGTATATTTTTCTATTTGGTTTTCTTTCTTTTATGATTGTGTCAGTTTTTTGCTGAATTAACAGGTTTATAATAAAATTTTGATTTGGCGCTTTCGTTGCGAAATCCCAACAACCGATATCGAAATGAGTACCAGATCAACAACGGTATCAGAGCGGATTACAGATTCTTAAAATCTGGTATCAAAACTAATACCAAATTCTCAACCATTGCTAGAAGCTCCTTTTTTCTTTCTCTATAGAGTGTAAGAGTGGCATCGCTAAAAAAAAGGGCAATTGCTTATATACTCCTGAAAAGTTTCCGACTTTTTGATTTACTCCTCTTAGAAAGCTAATATTAAAAATACCTTTTTTTAGGTTCCAATCTATTTCAAATATACCCCTAGAGTTAAATTCTGTTAATGAACTGTTAGCAATATCTGATATCTCTGTGAAATTACTATTTTACCTTTTCAAATATATCCTTCTACCATCACCTACTTTTCTTATTTCCCCTTAAGTTAATGGCACAAGAAGTATTTTAATTTTTAGTTTTTTCAAATATACCCCTCTACCATCACCAATATTTCTTATTTGCCCTTAAGTTAAGGGCAAAAGAGGTATTTTGATTTTTCTTAACTCGGGTAGATATTTAATTCATGTTTAACCCAAAAGTAAGGATAAATAAGATATTTCTAAAGTTTTGAGGGGTATATAGACAATTATCCAAAAAAAAAATAACTTCAAATACCACCCCTGTTTTTTCGTACCATCTCACTTTAGTGCCCTGTGGTTTAAAAAGTATCACTTTAGTACCATGTGGTTTGGTTATTCTCTTTTTGTTATCTTTTCGTTAATTTTTTCGTTAAATTAATGAGAAAGTTAAAACTACAAGATAGTAAAGTGAATATTCGATAAACCATAGGTAGGATATTTGAAGTTTTTCTGTATAATTTAACGAAAAAATTAACGAAAAGATAACAAAAAAAGAGAATAACCAAACCACAGGATACTAAAGTGATACGTTTTAAACCACATGGTACTAAAGTGAGAAAGCACGAAGCTATAGGGGTGGTATTTGAAGTTTTCCCAAAAAAAAAACTTACACACCCAATTAATTTATCCATTAATTAAATAATTAAAAAATAAAGCACCAATAAAACTCATAAAAACTCTCTCTCTCTCTCTCTATCCCTTGACCAGTCTCAGCCGCCGAAGCTCTCAATTCTCATATTACTCTCTCTCTCTCTCGATCGATCGATCGATCGATCCCCCGCTCTCTCTCTCTCTCTCTATCTCGTTCGATCGATATCGAACGATCTTATTGCTTGGATTCGTCGCAAAATCCTGGTAATCTCTCTCCCTCTCCCTCTCTTTCTCTGTGTGTGGGTGAGTTTTCTCGATTTTTGATCGGTTTAGGCGGAGATTTGATCGATGCGATTGGATTCGACTCGTGACCTACTTGTATTTGGTGTATGAGGAGGAGTTTGTTTGATGATGTGGTGATTTTTTTTTCGGTTTTTTTGGATTCAGATCCGGGAAGGGAGTTGAGATCTAGGGTTTTGAACTTTTTGGTGGTTGGTGGGGGACAATGCAGCGGCCGATGAGGTTGGAGAGGTCGGGGACGATGACGAGGGAGAAGCGCGGGTTGGACGCCGCCGCCGCCGCGGAGGGCGAGGATCTCCGCCCCGAGCCCAAGCGCCAAAAAGCCCCGGCGCTCGCAAGGTATAGAAAAGGACGATTTGATGGTAAAATATATATAATTTTTGCTTGTTTTTGGGGAAAAAATGTCGTAATTTGAGCTGGGAAATGGGGAAAATTGCATTTTTTGGGTCTTACTTAGTTTTTTTTTAATCAGAGAATGGGTTGGTTTAGTTTTTTTTTTTTTTTTTTTTTTTTTTTTTTTTTTTTTTTTTTTTTTTTTTTTTTTAGTTTTGTGACTAAAGAGAACTATAAAAGAGACGTAAAAAGAGCGAAAGAGAGTTTAATACTAACATTATTTTCTTTTTTAATAAAGCAAACTTATTTTTGGAAAAAAAACGTGAGATAATTTGAGCAGAGAAATGAGCAAATCTTCTTCTACTTTTTTTGTTTAAAGAAAAATCCTTTTTAGTTCTATTTGAGGAGTGGAGTGGTTTGGTTTTGCTTTCCTTATTGATCTCTTACGAGGGCTAAATTCGTTGTGAAGGGAAGTTTGGTTGTTTGGGAAGTGGAAACTATGAAGTGGACAAAGTATAGCAAACTTGTTGAGAACATAATTTTTCTTATTACCTATTTTTATAGAAGATTGTTATTTTAGCAGAGAAATTGGGAAATTTATTTATATCTTGTAGTTACTTAAATTTGTATTTAAAGAATAGGCTGATTTAACTTTTTAGATCAAAATTGGTTCCTTGTTTGCCCTCATAACCAGAAAAAATTTGTGTGGAAGGAAGCTTCGTCATATGGCTAAAGAAAACTATAAAGAAGGAGCCAAGATAGTGGTAGATTTGTTGGAAGCACGGCACAAATACTAGTAATGGCAAGTGTTTCTCGGAAGAGAAAGTTAACCATGAGGTCTTGGGCTCTAAGATTAGGATCAACAATGCATGTGCCTATTGTGCTTGTGGATATAGACATCCACCGGCCTTTTTGGTGTAGATTAAGTGGCTCACCCCATTTCTCTTTGTGTATGCATGGCCTTACACTTATGAACCTTTTTGGATATGTGTTTGGGTGTGCTAATTCTTGTACTTAGTAGAATCAGGAAATGCAAAATAAATTTTATGAGGATATCTTGTAAGAAGGTTGCGTCTGGAGGGATTCGTTCTTGGATGATTGGCATCTTCTAGAGGTATAGTTGAAGTGCTGGTTTGGCCTAGCTAGAGCTTTTTGTGAAGATGTTGTTTGAGTAGAGCTGTTAGAAAAAACACTAACAACTTTGAGGTAAATCCCTCTAACAACTTCCCGTTGCAGTGAAAAATGCAAAAGGTTTGATTTGGAGCTCTTGCTTATTGGGCGAAGAAACTTATTTTAGCTTCCACCTAGTAAAATCTCTGTAATTTTTATTTGCCAAATGCTTGACAATTGCTTCTTAGAATTGAGAAGCTATTTTAGAAGCCAGGCTAAATAAATGTTCATGTATTTTTAGCCTGGCTTCTAGAAAAGCTTCTCTACTAGAGAAGCAAAAGTAAAGTTTTTGGTAAATAAAAAGTCTAGAGCTTCTAATATGGTAAAAGTTGAAATGAGCTTCTTGGCACTAAAATCAGAAGCTCACTTTGAAGCTTTGCGCCCTGCTTGATTGCGAAACTATTGGGGGATTTTAATGGTAAAGTTGTTAGTGCTTTTTCGAAATGTTGTACTCAAGCAGCGCTTTTGCAGAAGCTTTAGCAAGGCAAATAGGCTCTAGAAAGGGATTTAGGGGAATGGAATGGAGTGACAAAGACATCTACAAGTGACACTTGGAGTTACTGAGTATAGTATTCTCAGAGTTGGATGGAACCTGAGTTTCTCATCTTTTTGTGTAATTTTTGTCTATTTTCATGCGGTGTTTATGGTCTGGAAACATAGGTAGAATCTTATGGATGAAGCGTAATAGAGAGAAAATTGAAACAATAATCAGTTTTTAGTAAAGGAAAAGAGTTACTATAGCTACTATTTCTGGACTGGGATTACATTAAGGCCTAACAATAATTGTGTAAATAGAAAAAAATATACTGGTCTGAGGAAATAGATAATTTCTATGTGTTTGGTAAAATTCATTAGATCCAGATAGATTTCTTGCCTGTAATTCTTGAAGACGGTAAAGGGGAGTTGTTTTCATCAGATTCTAAATTCTTGCTGTACCATTCTTTTAATTTTTGAAATGTGAAGTTCGTCACCATAGTTGCTTGTCTTTCTTGTCTGATGTTTCTCAATTTGTGCATCTAACGTATTTACGGTGCTTATCATCTCTATGTGAAAACTTTAAATCTTTTTTTTTTTCTTTCCAAACTGTTTCTTTGTACAGCGTGATCGTGGAAGCGTTGAAGGTGGATAGTCTGCAGAAACTTTGTTCATCACTGGAGCCCATCCTTCGCAGAGTTGTAAGTACATTATGCAATTCCCTTATGAAATGATTTGGAGAGTTCTGTGAAACAGAATAAATTGCATTTTCAAATTACTCAATGCTGTTGTTCATACTGCTCCTTGATGTATGAACTAATCTTCTCCACTGTTATAACTTCTGAAAATCGTTTCATTTTCTTGTATCTGATTTTTGCTTTTATCTAAACTATTCTAGAATAAAGGAATTATCAGAACAATTACAAACGGCGTAATAATCCTCTCCAGGATCCAATTGCATGGACTAGATATCTAGTGATCACCCTGTATAAGTTTGGGCTTTATGACCTTTCGCTCTGAGTGGAAACTTCTACAACTATTTTGCTCCTATTGTTTATTGTATGCTGGTGCTTGCGATTCTTAACTCACACTTTTCATTTTCATTGTGTAGGACAATTGCTTCTTGTGTGCTAACAACTATTACCATGTGTCTATTAGGTGAGCGAGGAAGTGGAGCGTGCCTTAGTCAAGCTCTGTCCTACTAGAATTGCTGGGAGGTATTGAAATATGATGCTACAATCTAATGTTATATCACCCATACTTATAAATCTATGTTTAGAGTCTTTAGACTGCACTATTTTCTTTTGTCTAAAAAATCTTAAAGCATGCCGACGAAAGATGTTTTATTGTCCTTTAATTTTTTGGTGTTTAAAGTCGAAATGATACCTAATCTAGCTTGGGTCCGCATGACTATCTTGTTTCCGCATCTCTATGAAGTTCACTATAAGTAAAGAAGAAATGCTTTTATACAGTAGTGACAAAAATGGATTGTTAGTGAAGTGTACTAAGCGAATAGCGGAAAACAGTTGTATGGTGCAGTTGAACTTCATGAAATGAAAACTGAAAGTTAAAATTTTAAGCTGGTGTTGTGCACAGCTAAGTTCCCGTAATCTTGTCTTTTACTGGGGTGTTATATTGCAATTAATGTCAGACCCATGCCTTATTTTGGGATTTATGAACACATCTCTTATTGGTTAAATAGAAAATTACCAAATTTCTGAGTCCTGGATATGATGTGCTTTCTTGTCAAGCCGCAATACCGTATTAAAAATATGTCAAATTATTATTTACATCTTTTTAAATAAGCCTGTGCTTGATGACATTAATTTGTTCTTCTTTTTAAATTACACGAATGTAGGTCTTCTCCAAAACGAATCGAAGGCCCAGATGGGCGAAACCTGCAGCTGCATTTCAGATCAAGACTATCCCTCCCCCTATTCACTGGTGGAAAGGTTGAGGGGGAGCAAGGGGCAGCAATTCATGTCGTACTGCTCGATGCATCTACCAACTGTGTTGTGACAACAGGACCCGAATCGTGTGCTAAACTAGACATTGTCGTCCTCGAGGGTGACTTCAACAATGAGGATGACGAGGACTGGGCAGAAGAGGAGTTCGAGAGCCACGTAGTGAAGGAACGAGAAGGAAAGAGGCCGCTCTTGACTGGGGACTTGCATGTGAATTTGAAAGAAGGTCTCGGTACTATGGGGGAGATTACTTTTACTGATAACTCTAGTTGGATCAGGAGTAGGAAGTTTAGGCTTGGCTTGAAGGTTTCGTCGGGCTTTTGTGAAGGAACGCGGATTCGTGAGGGGAAAACCGAGGCTTTCACAGTGAAGGATCACAGAGGAGAATGTAGGTCTTTTGCGCATGCTGGCATCTTTTATTTTTTTGTTGGCAAATTTGAAAATTTTGATTTTGCAGGGATTTAGATATAACAGATAACTTGTAGGGCTGTACATGTATCATATCTCTGCCTTCTATTGGGTTCATCGTAATTTTCTACTTTTTTGTTCTGACTTTTGTAGTGTACAAGAAACACTACCCACCAGCGTTGAAGGATGAAGTTTGGAGATTGGAAAAGATTGGGAAGGATGGTTCGTTCCACAAGAGGTTGAATAAGTGTGGAATCTATTCAGTTGAAGATTTTCTCAGGCTACTTGTTAGGGATTCACAAAGATTAAGAAATGTAAGTTCTTATTAATTGCTTGTCATCATGAAGTCGTTTTTTATCTGCTCTAGGGACTTCTGCAAAATAGTTCATCTTTTCTGGTTTTGCAACTTCAATCAATCTTTCAACAATGTTGTTAAATCTCTTTTATGGACTGAAATACCCTTAGCCCCCCTGGGTATATCTACACATTGAATTTCCATTAAAGTTATAGCCAGGGGGCATTCTTGTCCACACAAGTTTTTTTTTGTCCAAAATTCTACTGACTTGCAAAATCGAAAAAAGTGTGTGTGTGTGTTTTTTTTTTTCCCATGCAGATGTTTTCTTGTATAAGTTGCTCTAACATATTTTGCATTGACAAATGTAGATCCTTGGGAGTGGTATGTCGAATAAGATGTGGGAAAGCCTTGTGGAACATGCGAAGACTTGCGTCTTGAGCGGAAAGTATTATATATACTACTCCGACGAGACGAGGAATATTGGAGCTATTTTCAACAATATTTACGAGTTTTGCGGCCTTATTGCTGGCGGGCAGTTTTATTCTGTGGATAGTCTTAACGACACTCAGAAGGTTGGTGTTGTTTGCATATTTCTCTTGGCATGCACATATTTCCATTGTGTTTCTTCGAGATTATTGAGTATAATTTATTCTCTGTATTATCTGTTGTTCGAAACATTTGTCTAAATCTGATATAGAGATTAAGCTTAAACCCATCTGGAATTCTCTGACAAAGAAAAATCTTTTTCCTTTCTCCAGCTCTTTGCGGATACATTAGTGAAAAAAGCATACGATAATTGGATGCACGTGATTGAGTATGATGGAAAAGCACTTTTGAACTCTAAGCCGAGCAAGAAGACAACTCCCACTTTACAAAGTGAGGCTCCTCCCGTTCCAGCAAATTACCCTGCTTCATACGATCAGCATGTCTCTCAAACCCACATTCCGGCTTTGGCTCCTTTAGAACAACAGCCATCAGCGGATACAGGAGTCCCTGGAGGAGGTGAGGAATTCCGAGAATTTTCAATCTTATTATTTGGATTTAGCACAGATTCGTTCCCTACGGTTTTGATCCATTTCAATTTCGCTCTCATTGTTCGAGAGTTTAACAATCTAGTAATTGAAATTTATTCTCATAACAATTTAAGCCTAGACTTCCATTCATTGAAACTGAAACTCGGAGGATGAAATTGAATCTGCAGTTGAACTCTAGGAACAAAATTGAAATTGAGTCAAATTTCAGGAACTTCGAGGTTGAAATTACAGTAGGACTAAAACTTTAGGGACTGAGTTGTTATTTTTGAAACTCCTAAGGATGAAATTAAAACCAGGTCAAACTCCATGCATATAAATTTGTTTTTCTTATCGTTTTTGTAGAACATGCAGCTGTATATCATTAGAAGCTACTTAACACAAATTTAGCAAGAAACTACTATAACCGTTCTTCATGTCTTGGCCATTTACGTGAACGAGCGCGCAACTTATTTATATTTCTGCCAGAACTTAAATGGTCCTCACTGAAATTTAATTCTTTCTTCGTTTCAGGTGGTGCAATTTCCACCGGCTATAACGGAAACCAAGTAACCAGATACTCGACTCAACCTCAACAGCTACCATCTAATTCTCATACACAGTTCCATAACTCTTCGCTAACCCCTCACGAACAATTAATCGGATCAAATCACCAACCGCTGGTCTCAAGAAACGACAACATGGGCCTAGCATTGGGCCACTCAATACAGCAGTCAGCCCTAGATGGCTTCTTCTCCGAGGAGGAGATCCGAATGCAGAGCAACGAAATGCTCGAAAACGAGGACATGCAACAGCTGCTCCGAGTCTTTAGTATGGGGGGCAATTCCGTCAATTTGCCTGAAGAGGGGTACTGTTTCTCATCCTACATTCCTTCTCCGTGCCCTAATTTCAACTTTGACGAGGATCGAAGCCGGGCTCCTGGAAAGGCTGTGGTGGGTTGGCTTAAGATAAAAGCAGCCATGAGGTGGGGAATCTTCGTCCGAAAGAAAGCGGCCGAGAGGAGAGCTCAGCTGGTTGAGCTCGAAGATTAGGGTTAGTATTGCTTCACGGGTTGAATTGTCATCTTGATGGTTCTTACTTTAGTACCAAAGGGTCAGTTGCTAATTTCAGTTAAGTCCGCGCGCTTATCTGTAATTACGAATCCTTTGTACAGTAAGTTTTTTTTTTTGAGCTCACTATTCTTACTGTTTTTTCTTTTCTTTTATTTTCTTTTCTTTTTGTCTCTTTTTTCTGTTTTTGTGATTAATATGTTGTTTGTTGAGATATTTCGATGAGAGGGTCCAATAATTAGTAGTGCTTGAGATGTGGAAACCTCATATTCTCTTAATTAGATTCTCAGCAAAAGTTATGAAATTGTTGTTGCTGATTCCACTTTTTAAAAGAGTTTGATGCCATGAAAGGAGATAGTTGATTTATATGTGTATGTATGAGGCTAAATTGCGGGAAACCCCCATAAATATTGATATTTTCACTTTACCCTCGATAAATACCACTATTTCATAATTCTGCCTCTTGTGGACCATTTTGTTAGACAAAATTTGTCTACTTGATCACAGGATAATGGGCTATTGTCTTAATTTGGAAATTGCAGGGGGCAATATGAAAATTATGATATTTGTAAGTGGATGTTGTGCCTTAAAATACAATTTAGCAACTGTTGCTTATGTTTCTGTCTAAGTTCTTTGGATATCCAAACATAGTGTAAGTTTCTGCCTGTGGTTTAAGCATTTCTTCGCGCACTTCAAATTCTAATTTCCTTTTCTGCTTACTTGAAAATCATATATATAGTGGTTCTGCGCGAGGATGTGAGACCCCAGGCAATCCTATATATGAGATATAATAGGGCTAAATTTTTAACCCGGCTTAAGTATTTTGGGCGGTGGCAAAGCCCAAGAGGTTGAGAGAGTTAAACGTGCTAGGACGGGAGTAGTCTTAGATGGATGATCCCCTGGAAAGTTGGGGCGTCACAGAGGATGCGCTTCTTTGGCAAATGATTGTAGGAGCCTGTTGCGAAAGATGTTTTACATTTCTCCGTTACTGCGATCTCGTTCGGTCCATGCTTGATGTAAACTCTATCTATCCTCGTTGATGTAAACTCTATCTATCCTCGTGTACTTCGAAATTTCTTTAGCATTTTCGTACGTTTCAATATGCTTGTTAGTTGTTAGTGCCATATGGTATGAGTTTGAAGGGAATAGGATAATAAAAGTTCTGCAAATGCTTATTCTTCTATCAGTTTGATGGATAAGAAAGAGTTTTTATGCTTATGAAGATGCTATAATGTGTGAATACTTCCCAATTTTACTCTCGCACTATCTCCGAACAATCACTCAAAACTTCGAGGGGGGCTATTTTGGAGGTTAAACCGGAACAATCGAAATTCTTCTAAAAGCACCTGTGGAGTTGTGACGCCTCACTTCCCAGAGGGTCATCCATTCTGTGACTATTATAGTTCTAGCACCTCTTAACCTCTTGGGCCTAGCCATCGCTCAAAATGCTATAGTCGGATTAAAAGTTTTAGCCCTATTATATCTCATATATAGGACTATCCGGGGTTTCACATTATCCCCCTTTAAGCCCCAACGTCCTCGTCAGGTTCAGACTTACAAGTCCAGGCGCTATGAGATTCGTCTTGCTAGTCTTGACTGACTATGTGGAGGAGCCGCGCTCTACCCACAACAGTCTCCGCTGTATAACCCTAATTCAGTCAAGATTCATCTCACACTTCCAGCTGGTAATTGACTCTGATACCAACTGTGACACCCCACTTCCCAGGAAATCATCCATTCTAGAATTACTCTAATCCTAACATGCTTAACTCTCTTAACCTCTTGGGCCTAGCCACCGCCCAAAATATTATAGCCGGGTTAAGAGTTTTAGCCCTACTATATCTCATATATAAGACTACCCGGGGTCTCACAGGAGCTATGTACTACCAAACGCTCTGAATTTCTAGAAGTCTTATTTGATGTAGCAGTTGGCAGCTGATAAGTAAGCAGTAGTTGGCAGTTCTCTCGCTCTCTCTCTCTCTTTCTTGCAGTTTAGTCTTTGGATGGACAGGTCCAGACTAGTAAGTTAGAGATGGTCTTGCTCATCTTCGCAAAGGAAGGTGAGCACCGCACGGGTTCTGTGAGCCAAAAAGCTTAGGCTCTCTCGACAACATGTTCACATCCATACTATTTTAGTAGCCAAATTTAAACTCTTATCTCGATCTAAGAATGTTTATTATTGAGTATGAACTTAAACCATAGATTAAGGATACTCTTGCATTCTCTGAACTGAAAGATTAGAGCACCTTTTATTGATCATAAAATATTCAGAAAAGCGATTTTATGATAACATTAAACTGTCAAAATTACATGTAAAAAAAAAAAAAAAAACAAGAAAAAAAAGTATCTGCTTCTCTTTTTCACTCTCTCTTCAAAATCTGATACTTACATCAAACTTGTGTCAGGTAATAATTGTATTCAGTTAGAAATATTTCTCCACAGGAAAAGTAGCGCAAAACTCGGTTCACATCTCTCAAAAGTTTAATGCGTCGTATTTTACGCTGAATCTATACACTTACTTCTGATTCCTTGTCATCTGTTTTATTATCAGGTGAAGGCGCCTCCAAATTCGACGAACTGCTCGACTTCTCCTTCAGCAAACTTGATAAGCTACTGCAGAACTGCTTTTCAGATTCAGATCAGCAAAGGGATTTCTTTTTAAGCCTTCAGTAAGATTCCGACTAATAAGAATAACTTGGATTTTACCTCATTGTATGTTCTTAAATCCCCCGCGGACTTCGATATCTCTACGACGCAGTGAATCGGCGTAACCTCAATCACCTGTGAGTTCCGATTATTCAGCAAGGATAATACTATTCCTAGTAAAAGCCGAAAAATAACATCTTTGTTATATGTTTGGTTTGAAAAAGTCGGAATAAAGCGAGGGACTAGTGGATCAGAACAACTATTCTTATTCTCGTACCTCCGCCGATAAAGCGAAATGTGATCTACTTCTTGTTAGCTTCTTGTTTTCATGAAGTTTCACCTGAGTCATATAAAAAGGAGGTGAAAAAATACATCATCAGCAGCAGTGAATGCACAGCTTCAGAAAAAAGAAAAAGGAGGGAATCTATGGTTTGATTTTTTTTAAAAATTTTTTTACCGAGGAATTGTCGATTCTTCTGACCGATAAGTTCACGTCCTTAGCGGCGATCTCGATTTTCTCGAATGTTTCGTCCATTGAATGCTTCGCGCCGAGCTTTATTTTCTGTTGAATCATTGTCCCTGAGTGATTAGCTACAATGCATTATTTGCAGCAACAAGAGTATCTACACACAGAAAAAGGCTAAAATTGCACGAAACTCCTCGTAAATATTGTAATTTTCACTTTAGCCCTAAACTTTTTTGCATTTTAGTACAGGAAAAGAACTAGAATTAGAATTTGAGCCACCTGTTCCTGGAAAAGGCCTGATAAATCGAGGTCGTTGGACATCGCTATGAGTCGGAAAGCGTTGATCAATCTCTCTGATTTTTCTGTCGCATTTTGACTCGTTCTTTCCTGAAAAACATACTTCGAATTAGCTCAACATCATTCAGAATATAAACATGCTTGTTGGAAAGATTACTTACATTTCGTATCTTGAATGTTTCGTCGATCTCATCTGCGCTGTAGCATTCGTCATTTTCGACCCCAAACGAAGGCTTGTAGTCGACTCGAAACCATGAATTGTCGACGATCTCTGCTATCGTGGCCCGCTATTGTGAGAAAGATTATAAGCCTCTCTCTTATTAACTAAGAACATGTAATTTTGATTTCATCAAGACAGAAATGGTAAACTTGCATGGTAGTCCCCGAACTTTCAAAAAATCGCAACTTGGTCCCTGATCAGGAACCGAATTGATATTCGCGGTAACTTTTAGGGACTATTCGTGCGTTTTATTCGACTATATCTAGTTTGTGAATTTACGGATTTACCCTTGTGGGAAATGGATCCAATATCCTGGAGATGAGCTTCCTCTGAGGAGCTGTGAACCATTCCGGGCATTTGTATTCGGCTCGCGATATCTTTGATAATAAAAAAATTAATAATTAAATCATTATATAGAGAAATTACTACTGATGTTTTTAGCCATTTTGCACATAAACCTACTTACTTTTTCAAAATTCTCCATCTCATGCATATATATCTCTCACAAGACAAACATTTTGGTCCAAAATTGCGAAAAATTGGGGAAAAAAAATGGTGAATACTATTTGCTAAAAACTCCAACATTTTTTTTTTTGTGGCTAAACCCCTTTAAATACCGGCTTTTTTATATTTTCTCCCTAATTTTTAAAAACTTACATTTTTCCCCCTCAACATTTCAAGTTTGCATTTAGCCCCCCTCCATTAGGATTCCACCACTATTCCGTCCATTTCTTATAATTTATACCGAAAAGCCCTTCAAAATGATAGAAATATATTAAAAAATTATTTTTTTCTTATAAAAGAAGGGTAATTTGGTCATTTTGCCCTCTCCTTTAATGTTGTACACCCTGAAAATATTTCTAAAATTTTAAGGAGGTAAAATATAGGTTTTTAAAAGTCAGGAAGGGAAAGTAAAAAAACAAGTATTTACAAGAGAGTTTTCTGTATTTCAGCCTTTTTTTTGTGTTCAAAATCATACCTTTCTATACAAATTGGTGAGGCTGTGATCGTCGAACGGCAAATAACCGGCGAGAATTTCAAACAAAATCACACCACAAGACCATAAATCGGCGGCCGCGCCGTCGTAATTCTTGTGAACTATCACCTATTATTCAAACCATCATATGCAAAAAAAAACAAAAAAAAAACATTTAAAAGCATCATAATTTCTTAGTGTTTGTTTTAATAAGATTATACTAAATATTGAGATAATTTTAGGCATCAAGAATCTATGATATCAATTTTGAATAAAAGTGAAAATAAAAATCATGTTGAAAATCAATAAATTTTTTCATTTTAAGTATCATGAATTCTTGGTTACTATTTTTTGTAAACTTATTATAAATATTGAGATTTTTTACAGTATGAAGAATCAATGATATCAATTTTGATTAAAAGTATAAAATGAAGATCATTTTTTTTCCATTTTAAGTATCATAATTTCTTGGTGACTTTTTCTTATAAACTTATACTAAATATTGAGAAATTTTAAAATATAAAGAATCAATGATATCAATTTTGTAAAAGTAAAATAAAAATCTTGTTGAAAATCAATAAATTTTTCATTTTAAGAACCATAATTTTTTGGTGGCTCTTTCTAATAAACTTTTTAAATATTGAGAAATTGTGATGTATCAAAAATTATATCAATGTTAATTAAAAGTGAAGATAAATAAATTGTAGAGTAGAGTTTCAATAATATTTTTTTTCATTTTAGGTATCATAATTTCTTGGTGACTTTTTTTTTCTATAAACTTATTAAATATTGAAAAATTGTTAGGTATTAAAAATGATATCAATTTTGATTAAAAGTGAACATGAATATCTTGTAGAGTTTCAATAATGGGGTGTTTGGTTCCTCAGAAAAGCGTGAAAAGGGGAAAAAAAAACACTCTTTTCGACAGCTTCTATTTTTAGAACAAAAAATTCAAAAAACAAAAAATATTTTTCCATAAAATCCGGAAAAAAAAGATCTCAGAAAAACTACTTTTTCTAGGAATCAGAAACAGTCGAAAAGTACATCTCCAGCCAGAAAACTATTTTCTGAAATATTTTCTAAGAAACCAAACACCTCCGAAGAGTCATTAAGTTTTACTTTTACAAGCATATCTTAAATATATTTTTTATGAACAAAAATTCATAAATTCCTTAGATTGAATATGTATCCTAAAAATTTTAAATTTAAAAAGGATTTAAAAAATTCATACCTCAGGAGCCACATAACTTGGTGAACCACAAGCTGTGGTGAGCAAATCCCCAGGCTGAGTTCATATTTATAATAACAAATTAAAACAAAAAAAAAAACTACTTCTATAAATTGTTAAAATTTTTTCAATTTTAATGTGTTTATTTGGAGAAATTTTCAGTTTAGTCCCTCACTAATTTACCTTTCGCAACACGCTGAGGCCGAAATCGGATACTTTTAGATTCCCCTTGTGATCTAGTAGCAAGTTCTCTGGCTATTGTTGCAACATCAAATTTAAGAATCCAATGTTAAGTAACACAAATATTTTTTATTTTATAGGATAATAATATTAATAATTTTGAGTACTAGAATAAAAATTTGTACTTGTAATTAGTAAATTTACAAATAGATCCTTTTAAAAGTTTTGATCATAATTAATGTAGTAAATATACTCTTATTTAGTGGGAGGACACAAATGAAGAATCCAATGTAAAATAATAAGGGATAATTTCATACAGCCCTCTGTAAACATATCGAATAGCAGATATATCCAATACAAAGTTTAAATTTTCAGATTTATTTCTCAAAAAGTCCTAACGGTTTTAAATATACCCATACTGTTGGTAACCATTAGAAAAATATAGTTAACCGTAGGAAAAATCCTTAACCTTGGTTAGTGAGTGAGGTAAATTGTCCTTTTTATCCTTTGATATTATACTTTTTTTTCTCTCAATCAAAACCCTAGTTCGATCAAAACCCTAGCAACGAAAACTCTTCTTCCTCTTCCTCTTTCTCTTCCTCTCTCTTCTTCATGCTAGTTTTGAACCGATAACTAGAATTTTTCCGGCCCCATTCATCCATGCTTCGCCCATGCCGAGCATCGGGGAATTAATATTAGATAGATAAAAAAAAATGAGTGAGAGAAGATGTAGAGCAGAGGTTCCAACAATGGTATACTGGATTAGTTTTTATAAAGAAAGAAGATGACCATTAGGAATTTTGTAGAGGATATTTCTACACGATTCTAACAGTTGGGGCTTTTGAAGCGACACATTTATGATGACAAAATTGACATTTTATTTATCTTCTGTTAAAAAATTAATGATAACAAACCAGAGGGCAAATATGAATATCATTGAACTTTTGAAGAAATAAATCTGAAAACTTGAACTTTGTAGGGATATATCTGTTATTCGATATGTTTACAGGAGCTGTATGAAATTATCCCAAATAATAAATTCTCTCATCAGGTATAACAATGTTTGAGATCCTTTTAAAAATTTTGATCTTAATTAATGTAAGCGATACTCATATTTAGATTTTTGTAGGGGTTATATGCATTTTTTTCTCTCCAAAATTGCTAAATAATTTTAGGAATTTAATTACCTTGAGATCTCTATGATAAACACCTCTTGCATGGCAATAATCCACTGCATCAATTAATTGTTGGAAATATTTCCTTGCCTCTCTCTCATCTAAACTCTTAAGATAATTCTTCAAATTAAAACAAAAATGAATAAAAAACAAAAATTGCAATAAATATTTAAATATTTAAAAAGGACCATGGGTATGTGTAATTAGAAATAAATATTTAAATCCTACCAACTTGTGGGAGAGTTGTCCTCCTGAGACATATTCCATGACAAGATATATTTTCGTCTTCGTCGCGATCACCTGAAAATATGTCAATTTTTTTTATATTTAAAAATAGTTCCACATTGAAAAGTAATGATAACCAGTGCAGCGCTTATTAGTTAAAAAATTATAAAAAATTATTTTTTAAAAAAAATTAGGAGAAACAATATTTTCATAAGTTTTTGTTTTCCAGATAAAAAAATCGAAAAGCGAAATAAGAAATTTCAATAAAATCTGATTTTTTTTTCAAAAGAATTATTATTTTTGTCCTGAAAACCGAACAGTAAAAATTACTTTTCTAACCAGAAAACTGTTTTCCTGAATATTTTTTTAGAGAATTGAACGCTTCCTTAGCTAGAATAGAGCTGCACAAAAAAGTATATATAGTTTTTTCATTTAACTATCCATTGTATTTTATCACAGTAGTATTATGGGAGTTTCAATATAGCTTCTGTTTTTAAGATCGAAAAGCTTATTTTAGCTTCATGGCGCAACAAGTCCTGATTTATATAAGCCCAATAAAAAAGGCACTTAATACAAATATTAATAACTTGGGCTTAAATATTCTTGTTTCGCGTGATTAAACCCTAATTCTATCAAGCTATGTATACTATTAGAAAAAAGAGATGCATAAGAAGAATCATAAGCCAATTCCATAGATCAAAACACTTAAGATTAAAAAAAAGAAAAAAAGCAAAAAAAAAGAAACCTCATATATTTGTACTATGTTAGGATGATGGAGAAGCTTCATGGTGCTAATCTCTCTCTTGACCTGCCACAAAAAAAAAAAAAAAGAAAAAAAAAAGAAAAAAAAACACATAAAAAACAACTTCATAATTCAAAAATTTTAAATTCTCGAGCCTAAATGTATGTCACCACCAAAAATTAAATTAATACTCATAAATTTAATTCTAAAGTTAATAACGCATGTATCAAATATATATCCCCTTGCATTAAGAATTGCGTCAATTTTCATCTTATACTATGACGCCATCTCAAATGGCTCCAAAATTTAAGATAACCGTTGAGTTTAGCCGCAAAATTTTACAAAAAACAAAATTTGCAACTTATTTTAGTAAAATTTTGCAACCGAATTCAGTAATTAATCATCTCCATTTTTGGGGCCTATTTCACACAGTGGTAAAGATTTAGGACGAAAATTAATGCAATTTTTAATGCAGGAGGGTAATTGGAACATAAGCGAAAGTGCATGGAGAATTTTTTATAATTTAGTCTAAATTAAAATATATATATATATATATGTATATACATGAAATAAAGAAAATGAGAAATTAAATAAGTGAATTGTGGCCATTTTTCTATGTCGTATTCGGCGAAGCGGCATCCAAATCGACAATCGGCTTTGTTAAACATGATTTAAACTATTTGAACTTCATAAGACTTAGATTTTTATCATTTTCCAACGTAATTTGCCTAGTAATTTAGTGGTTTCATATTACTCATACCAGCCACTAAAAATAGTCAATTTTAAAACTACTTAAGTAATAGACAAATAATATCGAAAAATTATAAAATTCAGGTCCTAATAAGTTCAGAGAGTGTAGACCAAGTTTAATTATGTCGATCGTCGATTCGAATGTCTTATTGCCGAAAATAATATGGAAGTAAACAATCTTGTTTACTTCTAGAAGTATTTTAACTTTACTCTCTCTCTATATATATATTTTTATGTAATATTTGAGATATATCATCATACACATGTAGAACTTTTGAAACACAATTAATATATAACCTGATACATTAGATTGTTCTTAGTATATGTGCATCATTTTTCGCAATTTTTACAACATAATTTTCTTAGTATTCGAGTGTTCTCAAAATTACCAATTTGAAACCACTTACTCATCGGGTAAATGATATCCTCAAATCGCCAAATTCAATTTCTAAAAAGTTCAATATTTAGCTTAAATCGTGCTCGTCGGTGCCGATCGTCGATTCAGATTTTTCATCGCTAAAAATAATACGAAAGTAAGCTCTTCTGTTTACTTCTAGAAGTAACATATATAGATATATATACATGTAGTAGTAGATTTTGAAACACGAAATATATCGACATAACCTGGTACATGAGATTGTTCTGCTGCACCATCTTCTTGTCGATGATCTTCACCGCGACGCTCTTGCCCGTCTCCACGTTCGCCGCCAGCTTCACCTTCGCGAACGTCCCCTCCCCGATCGTCCGTCCGACCCGGTATTTCCCGACGATCGCCGGACACCCCATCTCTCTCTCTCTCTCTATATATATAAATATGTTCCTACATATATATTTTTATGTATGTGTATATATTTTGGCCTCTTTTTAGAGAGAGAAAGAGAGAGAGAGAGAGAGAGAGAGAGAGGAAGCTTTGAATGCTGTAGAAGAGTGAGAATGTGGTGGGTGATGGTGGGGTTGAAATGTTATTCTTAGTGCTTAAAATGAGAATTACATGTTTAGTAGTAAATTGAGAGGGGGTGGTAACACTTCATATATATATATATAGAGCTTGACTGGGCTACTATCGGTAGTAAATCGCCCCGTTTACTACTGATTTGTTTTCGATGCTGGAACTTCCAAATTGACGATCGGCACCGTTGAACATGATCTAGACCATTTAAACTATCTAGAAATCAAATTTCATGCTTTTTTGATATCATTAACCGAACGATCAAAGGGTTACAAAATCTGTAATTTTAATGGCCGATATAGTGTGTTTGCTCGTTTAACGGTATAGAAGAATCCATATTAACTAAATTTTTGTTAGAAAATTTTTTGAACTATTTAAAATAAGATATGTACTCTTGATCTTGATTACAAGACTTCTATCATCACTTTTTATAGGATATTCATTTTTAGCCATTCATTTTCTGTTCACTTGATGGACAAGAGAACAATATCGAAAAAGCGTGAAATTTGATTTCCAGATAGTTTGAATGGTCTAGATCATGTTCAACGGTGCCGATCGTCGATTTGGAAGCTCCAGCATCGAAAACAAATCGGTAGTAAACTGCTCGGTTTACTACCGATAGTATTCTAGCAAAACTCTCTCTCTATATATATATATATATATATATATATATATATATATATATATATATATATATATATATATATATATATATATATATATATATGCTACTATACTATCGATAATACCAAGCGTTTGATGCTATCGAGTTTTCAGCCGTTGGATGAAAAGATGTGTAGTTAGGATGCTAGTGGTCCTCTAGAATTGAGTGAGTGGTTGGTTGAATATTATAATCTAACGGGTGAAAATGATCAAAGAATGGATCTAACGGCGGAAAACTCGATAGTACCAAGAGCTTGGTAGTATCAATAGTATAATAGTCAGACTCTCTCTCTCTCTCTCTCTCTATATATATATATATATATATATATATATAAATTAGTTATCTTAATTTATATATGTGTGTGTGTTAGAGAGAAAGAGGGGTAGATATGAAAGGAGAACCGGGAAACGTGATTTGAATGGAAGGTATCTCTTTTTCTTTTTCTTTTTTTTGGGGGTAAAAATGTATGAAGAACCCTCGACTATAGACGATTTTGAAATACATCCCTCAACTTTTTAGTTTTTATTTTTTAAGATAAAAAGTACAGAACTTATCTGAACTATGCACCATTTAGAATTTTTTTATATATATAAATTTGAGTTTTTATGCTTAGTTAAGTCGAAAGTTTTATCAAATTATTGATTCTATTGGTTATTAATCATTAATAAAAAATCGTTGGATTTGGTAACATCACTAACGAATTCCATAAAATTTCAACATTTTTTGAATAAAAATCACTTTATGCCAAAAAGAATTAGAAATTGAGAAAGTTTCAATTTTAAAAAAGAAAAATTAGAGTTGAAGGGTTTGTCCCAAAATGGCCTATTGTTGAGGGGGTTTCCATACATTTTTCCTATTTTTCCTTTTTTCTTTTTAGTACCCAAGAAAGGCACAAAAAAAAGTGAACATTTTTAAAAGAAGGGTAGGGCCATTTGGTTCTAGAGGTTCTCATATTGGGTTTTGGTAGGTTTAATAAAATTCGACCCGATAACACGATTTAAAATTACTGAGAGAATTTATTTAAAATTAAAATGGATTTTTCTAAATAGTAGGTGTCGAAATGAGATTAAATATGATTTGACGCGACGTAAAATTACTGAAAGAAACTTGAAACAAATACATCACGAGCACATTTAATAAAAAAAATGACATGATAGGACAATTATCGTATAAATTAATTTTTAAAATATTTTTAAAGTCAAATTATAAAATTTTAGATATAATTCTCGAGTTAGTCTGATTATTAATCTGGTTGTTTAACACGGCCACCGTCTGATACTTTCAAATTGATGTTATTAACAGAACTGATTTTAACATGAACTGATAGATTATTTGAATCTACTCATTATTTATAGACTGATTTTGAGTAAATTTGATGGGTCTGACCTGTCTGTAAAATACATTTATTAAATTCTTCTTAGGATATTTTGGGTCTTTTTTTTAAATTTTTTTGGGTTGTGGTGTTTTTGTGTTGGATGTGTCATAAGATTCATATGATTAGTCACATTTTTTTTCCTTTTCATATATTACCCATTTTATCTCCTATTAGTTTTTTTTTTTTTTTTTTTTTTTTTGTGATTGGATGTTAACTCTTTGGATAGGCATATTTTTAGGGTTGGTAACACGTGAAACTCAGCTAACCAACATTGAATGGAAATTTTTACATATAAACACCTCAAAGTTTATTATTTACATATAAACACTAATAAAATGAGATTTTTATGCATATCCCAATTGTTGTATTTGTGGGATTTAGTCTCACATGAAATAATCATCATACCTATATAAGTGTAAAACATAAGTGCTTTGTTATTAAGTTCAAATTTAATTGCTTAAGCTTTTAAATTGGATTTATATATATATATATATATATAGAGTTAGGCTAGAATACTCTTAAGAGTACGGAGCTCTTCTCGTCGTATTCGATGTTGGGACTTTCGAATCGACGATCGACTCCGTTAAACTTGATCTAGAATATTTGAAGTACTTAGAAAATAAATTTCGTGATTTTTCAATATCATTTGTCTGGTGATCGAAAGGGCTCAAAATCAATGGCTGAAAATAAAAATCTCACAAAATGGAATAATATGACTCTAAAATTTTGGATCAATGATATTGATCTTATTTTATATAGTATAAAAAAATTGCTATCAAATTTTTACGTGATTTGAATATTTCTATACCGTTAAACTTGCAAACGGCTCACCACGATCATTGAAATTGTTGATTTTGAGCCCTTTCGATCACCGAGCAAATGATATCGAAAAATCACGAAACTTATTTTCTAGGTACTTCAAATACTCTAGATCAAGTCTAACGGAGCCGATCGTCAATTCGGAAGTTCCAACATCGAAAACGACGTGAAAGTACGGAGGGCTCCATACTCTTAAGAGTATTCTAGCCCAACTCTATATATATCATTGTATGGAACTAGAAAAATTAAGATGGAATCATGAGGGTAATGTAAAGCTATCCATAATTAGTCATAAAATTAAAAAGGGACTGGGGATGCCGGTGGGTACGGATACCTGAAATTTTATTCGAACCCGAATTCGAATAAGACAGATTTACCCAATGCTAAATGGATATAAGTTTGAATACGAATATAAAAAATAAAAATCCAATGGATCTGAATTCGGGTATGAATTTTATTTGTACACAACCTGAACCCGAACCTGAATTGATTTTATATTATATAATATATATAAATATTTGATATTATATTTGAATTTCTATTTTTAGAATTTAGATTATAATATAATATATTTTAAAATATAGTAGAAAAATATTTGTTTTGGGTTTATTTGGGTTCGGGTTTGGATATGAATTTTCAAAATCCATCTGGTTCAGTTTTGGTTCAGGTTTGATTTGAATTTTCAAAATCCATCTGATAAAATTGTGAGTAAAAGTAACTAAAATTTTAAAGCAAATTTTTTTTGCCTAATAAATGAGCATTAAATTAGTAATAAAATCATAATTTAATAAGCTAATTGATTAATTAATTATGAATATTGCAGAAGGTAATGAAGATGCACAATAATTAGTTAATTAACTATAAAAATAATTTAATATGTTAATTAATTCAATATTTAATTATTTAACAAGTTAGATAATTAGCTAATAAATTAATTAAATTATTAAATATACTAATTATTTAATTAGCTAGTTAATTATGGATAAAAAAATAATTGCTCAAATAGTTAATTAAATATTTATTATTTAAATAAATTAAGTGATTAATTAATTAGTCAATTATTTAGTAGGTAAATAAGTTACTATATAATATATTAATTAGTGGTATTTTATAAGCTTAATTACTAATTTATGAGTGTTTGGTTCGGGTAAAAGTTCTAGAACAGCTATTCCACCTTTTTTTCCTAGAGCAAGCTTATTCCCAAGTATCTAAGCTTAATTAAAGTTTAAATTTAATTAAAATTAGTGTATTAACTAATTAATTAATTGAATTAATGTACTTAAGTCATTATCTATTGCTGAAAATAGTTAAGTAATTAATTGATTTATTATTTATAATTAATTAGCAAATTAAAAAATAATTATTTCCTGTGTTTATCCAATAACCAATATTTATATTGATCAACCAATTAATATTTTGACGAATCCAATTATTTTCTGAACTAATTATCGAAACTAATTAAATAATCTACTAATTAATTAAAAAGTTAACTTATTTTTTAAAAATTAATTAATTAATTAAATATTTTTATTATCTTATACAATATTCATAGATAAAAAATATTTCTTAATATTTTGGCATTAATTAATTAGATCAATAATTTTATTTTAAAATTATAATTATTATTCTTCCTGCTATTTTAATCTAACTATCCAAACGCTATTTTTTTTATTCATGAAAATAACTCAGTTTTCATGTAAATATAAAATTAACCTTATTTTTGTCTATTCCGAAGTTGTACTTATCCCAGAACTAAGTAATTCTTGCTTATTTCTGAACCAAACGATACAATTACGGATTATCCCGTGATAACCCATTAAAATAGGGATAACCCATCAATCAAGAGGGGAACTAACAACTAAGATGCCCTTTTTCCCACAAAAAAAAAAAAAGTTGGAGGGTGTATTTAAAATTTGCCTATAGGTGAGGGGGTTGCCATGCATTTTTACCAAGTCATAATGGGTAATAAGATCCTTTTGTACTTTCTCTTATTAAACTCCACAACAGTAAGGTATGGAAATGAACCTTCTCTAATTTGTTTGATATATTCATCATATAATGTTTATGGTTAATTATTGCACAACTTTTGACAAGTAAAATAAAGCACACATAGTTCATGCACCAACTCAATAATGGAACCCATATGAAAAACATAAATCTAATTTTTGGTGGGTAAATTGCACCAAGATTAGGTAGGGGTGAGCATCAGTCGGTTCGGTTCGATTTATTCGGCTTTTATAAAATACTTTTATTTCATTTAAATCTCTTTGAAGTACTATAAAAAAGATATAATCATGATTAACTTTATCTCAAAAATTAATTTAAAATTATTAATTTGGTTTATTCAGTTTTCTGGTTTTTTAAATTGTAAAACCGAACCGAATCAAATTACATATAAACCAACCCTAAGCAAGAGTCCTCAGATGATAATAAATTTAAGTACTTTAATCCTAGCTATCAAACCAAGTAGTAGTTTTCCAATTTAAAATTTAGGTAAAAATATATGGGACTTACCTGTAACTTTGAACAATTTGAATTTGACCGCCCAATCTTTCAAAAGTTTAATTTTACCACTCAACCTTTCAATTTTATTTGATTTGAGTCAGTTAACGTCACTTTGACTTTAAAATTTAAACTGATTATTTATTTTAATGAACTTATAGTTCTGAGAATTACATAAAATATATTAACTAGATATGTAAAGATAAACAACACATTCAAATTTCGAAGTCAAAGTGCTGTTGACTGACTCAAAGCAAACAAATTGAAAGATTAGATCATAAAATCAAAATTTTGAAAGAATAGTAAGCCAGATCCAAATGGTCCACGGTTCAGATAAGTTCCATATATTTTTTTAGGATTGAAAACACTAATTAGACGAAGGAATTCCAAACCCTCTATGTTCAGAGGCTATATAGACATCTAAACAAAATTATTAGGAAAAAAAATAAAAGGATAAACATTTACCCTTGGAAACAGGAGTAGCTCTTTAGGGGTGTTTGGTTCTCAGGAGAAAAAATAAAAAAATAAAAAAATAAAAAAATAAAAAAATAAAAAAATAAAAAAATAAAAAAATAAAATTCAGAAAACAGTTTTTTGGCCGGAAAAGTATGTTTCTTTCATTTGGTTTCCAGGAAAAAGTGCTATTCCTTAGAGTATTTTTTTCGGATTTTATGGAAAAATCTTCTTTTCGTTTTCTGGATTTGTTATGGGGAAAAACGAAAACTACGGAAAGGGTATTCTCCATATAAAGCTTTTTCGCCGGAAATTAATTTTTCACAATTTTCCGAGAAACCTGTAACGACTCGACCCGCTAGCAATAATAACTCGTTGGGCCAAAACCACCGGCCCAAAATGCTTAAATCCAGTTATTATTATTATGGTGGAGTCCTCTTATATACCGGGACTATTGGGATGTCATAGACTACCCCGTTTAGACCTCAGTCCTAAACACACACAGAGTCCAAGATCATCGGGCGATGTAAGATTTGTCTCACTAGTCTTTGTCATTCTGACTCTGACTTAGCTTGTCATTCATCGACCCTGGCTCAGCCAAGATTCATCTCACACTTCCGGTCGGTAAATCGGCTTTGATACCAAATATAACGAATCGAACCGCTAGCAATAAAAACTCGTTGGGCCAAAACCACCGGCCCAAAATGCTTAAGTCCAGTTATTATTACTATGGTAGAGTCCTCTTATATACCCAATGACAATTGCATTCTCATCCGATGTGAGACTATTGGAGTGTCACAAAACCAAACACCCCTTTAGTGAGAAATTCATATGAGCATTGAAGAACACAAACATTTATAGAGAAAATTTGAAGAGGACAACAGGTATGCATGTACAAAGGCACAATCTCATACAAACAGATACTGAAATAAGAATGAGCATAGAAGATCATGAAGCCTTTTCCCGCGTGGTGGAACATGTTATCTACTAAAAAAATTTGTGTAATGTGGGGATTTTCTCTTGTAATTGCAATGTAGTTGGTTTTACTTGAAATCACGGGTTTTCGGGATTATGCATTCGAGAATCCGCATTAAATTCGAGGACCTTGAATCATGATTCTTCGCGATAATACATTCCACTTGCTACACTGATGCAATTGTCGGGATCTTTTCATGCTCCCTCCCCATTAATCCATCACCACATGCTTTCGTTGGCGATTGCGATGTAGATTGTAAAAACAAAACGAATCATCGTATTCCGAGAAAATGTAGAGATCTTATCCAAACATGTCGTGAGAGTCTTCCAGAAAACCCAATCTCCTCTTAGCAACCTTCGAGCGATAACACCATACCTCAAAAGCCTCTGTCAAGTCCGGATAACGAACATGATTCGATCGCAGCCATTCTGCCAAGATCTCGGCCTGGTGATCTGACGGCAGTGTCAGCACGATTGAGACGAGTGCGGACTCCAGCCCCTGCCAAATCTCACTATCCAAATTGGGTTTCTTTGTGTCCTCGCCTTCTGTATCGACTTGCTCGAGCATCGGCATCGTTCTCTGTGCAAACGGAAGCCAAGTATTCACCAAATTAAGTCTCTTTGCTGTCGGGAGTACGACATTCCCGAATCCAATAGCCTCGAGGACTTTGGATGTTATTTCGACCACTTTCAATCTTGTCTCTATATCATCGCGATCCGTGCTCAATTGATCGGTAACCGTAGAAATACTCGAAGATGCGTTTACCCAGTAGTGAACCAAATCCCTCATCATTTCCATCTTGCTTAAGATCTGGCACGTCCACAAAATATCGAACAAAAAATGTCGCAAATCAGTTTTTGCGTTCTCATCCAAAATCGTGGCAGATTTTGTTACCAAATATTCGACAAAGTTATCAAATTTAGTCAGCAGATTTTTCACACAATTCTTTACTTCAAATTTTATGATGTCGGCGTCGGAGGTTAAAAATAGGGAATCATCTTCATCATCCTCGGTGAGCATATATTCGAGCTGGTCCTGGGCGGAACACTTCATCTCGCGCATCAACTGCGGGGGTGACGATGTGGCGAACCTGAAGGCCGAGACGAAGATTTGAATGACGGCCTTCGAGTTGACCGGACGGAGCCGATCAAGGATGTGTTCGTATTGCGGGCCGAGGCGAGGGATGGTTTTCAATATCTCTTCTTCCTCACCTTCTTCCCAGGGCACGGATTCCAAGTAGCCGACACAGTCGCGAGCCAACTTAGGGCAACCCAAGTGGACCGCCACCTGCAGCATGGTCGCAAGTTGGGAATTCAGGATATATTCGGCATGGTTGAAAAGTTTTGATGAATTTAGGACAAGAAAACAAAACAAAACAAAATTAGATCAGTTTATCTGAAGAAGGTAAAAGTTATTCCTATAACGATAAATAATCAAAAGATTGTTGAATTATTGATGTTTCTCAACATTAATATCTACCAAAAACTAGTCAACCAATTGAAAGTTCGCGATTTATGTTACCTGGAGAATGCCAAGCGTATTTCTCACACCGTGCCAAGTGTACGGCTCGGATACATAGAAAAGGCGGAGGACGGCAACGTTGGAGTTGAAGTCGGATTCTTCGCAGTATACTTCGACGCAGTACCGGGAATCGAGGATCTGGCACGTGGGCCAGTCGTCAGAGAGGCGTTCCGCAAAGTACTTGCAATTTTCGATGAGGATTTGGGAGTGGCAGTAGAACCAACTGTCGCGGCCTTCGTGAGTCCGCACTCGCACTACGACATCACTAGTTGATCGGTCTCCAATCTTCATTGGAACTTGCGGTATCTGTTTGTTCTACAAGTTTTCCCGAAAAAGGATACGGAAACATTCAGGGAGTTGACCATGTTGATATAATATACAAAAATTGCAAAGGACATATGAACTAGCTTCTCGCCTAGTATATTCTATGACAATGAAATTTGTATAATTTGCTAACTTGGATGATTCAGCAAAAGCGTTACACATCTGGAAATATTGTCGGACAAATTACTTTTTGCTGAAATCAATGTTCAGAGCACATTGGAGTCCAAGGCTTCTGCAGAAATTAATGCTTCGAGAAAACTTAAAACAGCAAAACTTTATCATGTAAGATGCGTCTTTTATAACATAATAACGTAAACATCTATTTCCAAGAAACGCAATGAATAAGCGCGCGGATACAAACCATGAGTTGATTAATCTGTACTCGACTACGGTGTGAGTTAGCTGTACATTCTAAAGTATGCGTCCAAATTCACCAAAAATTGAATTTATTGTGTTTTCATTCTCTATGACCGAAAGAACTCTTCGTCAGTCCAAAAAAAAGCACCTGCACGCTAAGTATACGATCGTTTATAATACCATGAGACAAGTTTATCAATTTTTTACTACTTCACCAGTGTTCAAAAGCTCGGCGAGTCGAATTGGCTGAGCCAAATTAGAATCAAAACTCTGAAAACTTGATCGACTCGGACCTGCAGAACGAGTTTTTGTGTTCGAAACTCACTGAAATTTTGGCTAAAAAATATCTTTACTTGGCCTACATTCGAGTCGAGTTTTCTAATTTTTTTTTAACACCAATTTGCGATTCCTGTGACCTTACAAACATCAGAAACTACAAGACCTTGACAAAAAATAAACAACGAGGCAAAATCGTAGGTAAATTGATAAATTCCAATCAAATTTCTCAAAAATATACTAAATTACAGCTCCATGAGACCAAAATTAAATTTCATGTAGCTAATCATAATCACAAGGGCTTATCAACCTGAAAAGCATCAAATTAACCCAAAATTTTTGATTAATTACTACATCTGAGTCGGATGCATAGCATGTACAACCACACCTTGTGCTTCAATCGCCATTGTTTTAAGGATTATTTGAGCAAAATAAAGAAAATTTATAGAGAAAATTGAAAAATTCCAATAAAATGCATAAAAAATATAATAAATTAACAGCACATCAACCTGAAAAACATCAAATTGATCCAAAATTTCCAATTACTACTACAACCGAGTTTTGGATTCATAGTGTGTCGAGTATCTCACCTTCTTCTCCTCGAAGGAGGGGGGAGTGTCGGGGGCCGATTCCCGGGCGCTCGACATGGGCGAAGCAACACCGCCTCGTGGATGAATGGGGACGGAGAAACCCTAGTTACGGATTCTAAACTAGCATGAGGGAGAGAGGGGAAGAGAAAGTGGAAGAGGAAGAAGAAGAAGAAGAAGAGTCCCATTGCTAGGGTTTCGATCGAAGAGAGAAGAAGGTGAATATTTTACATGAGTCCCCCTCAACTGTAGGATATTGTTAAATAAGCCCCTAATTCATTATGTATTAAGGCTTCGTTGGGATTGCGGGGAGATAGCGTTACGTGCGGTGAGAAAGTACGATGGGAAAATACCCCGTTTGTTTTCGTACGTAATATTGCGTTCCGCATATTGCGATAAGTCGATTACGATATATTTTCTGCGGTCCCACCGGAGAACGCAGAAGCATATCCCTATATGCTTTTACCCCAACTCTATTTTATCTAATAGCGTTAGATGTGCCTCAATACCAAACTAAGTCTAAGATGATTACGATGCCAAATAATTTGATACATCTACGGCTGACAACAGCTCCCTTTTCGCAAGCCAGCTCGTATTCGGCTCGAAATGAGTTCGAGACTGATCGTTCGTTTAATAAACAAATCAAACATGAGAGAAACTTTTTAGCTCGAAATCTTAACGAGCTGAACACGAACTGGGCCAGTTCTCTCATATTCGGCACAATATAGGTCGAATACTATATATATTATAAATTTCTATTATTTGAATTTTAGACCAACCCAAATATAAAAAACTTATATTTTATGAATTTTAATTATTAGATTAAGATTCTAATTTTTTTTATTTTTTTTTACTTTTCACCCAGTAGTGGGGCTGACAATCTATTTTGTTATTCGCGATCCAGCTCATGTTCAGATCGTTAATAAACAAGTCATACATGACTTGAATTTTTTATCTCGATGTTTTAAAGAACCAGCTCGTGTTTGGCTCATTGACAACCCTAGATGCATCACATTAATTATATGATTGGCTATTAAAGATACAAATTATATAATTACATATAAAGGTTTATTTGTTACAAGGAGGGTGAAATATTTTTTTTTTTTCACTCTTTATTAATTATACTTTTGTACACAGAATGTAAGGAGAGAGAAAGTGATTAAGGAGAAAATTGGGAGGGTAAAAATTTACTATTTATGTGGCAATCTATTAAACTATATGAATCCTCAATACTTAATCCGATCTATTAAACTATATGAATCCTCAATACTTAATCCGATGTGGCATGTTCTTCTTCTTTTGAGAAGTAAATTTTATCTTTTATAATGCTTTGCCTTCCTATCCGTTTTAATGAAAGAATGAATAAATATGTTTGAAAATTATGCCTTCACCCTCACCGGCATCTTCTCCTTATAATAAAGAGATTAATTGTAACGTACCCTCTCTCAAGTGTAAACTTTCACCCCTCCATCTTCTCCTAGCAATGAAGGAATTAATTGCACAAAACTTATTAGTTTATCAGGTTAGAACATATCCACATAACTAGAGTTAGCAACTTATTAATAAAATATTTTTAAAGAGTTAATTAATGCAATCATACTTATTTTGAGAATGTGAGGCCTAAGTCATTTCTTCTTTTCTCAAAAAAAAATTACATTTACTACGTTATTTCAAATGGCTTACATTTACTCGCATTTAATTACTTCATTTTTTTCAATAGCCATTCCTCTATCATTCATGAGAGGTGAGATAAAAATTACTACCAACCTCTCTACTTTTACCCAACTCGATCAATTTAGCAACTTTTTTAATTAATTAATCTCAATGGCCACATGAACTAGGTACCATCTCTTCTTCTTTACCATTTTTTTAATTTATGGTTAATTAAGAAATTTGATGATGTTTATTATTTCTTTCTACATTAGTATACTTTTTTTTTTCCTGTCTATACAATTTTTTCTGTTGTCGATTTTATATTATATAGAAGATGTAATATTTGTACTTAAATTTGTATTATATAGTTATGCGAATAAGGTACTTCTCCTTCTCTAATAGCCCACGAGGACAAAAAGTATCGGCTAGATATGGAGTCGTCGAGAAGATGTTGAAGGCGCTATGATACTATACCGAATCGTCGGCGTCGACAGAAAATATCCTAGACAAGACTGCGAAGGGTCCGATATCTACGTAATGATTTTTTCTCCTAAATTTTTTTTTGTTTTTCGTTAACTTTCGTTGAATTATAAAGTTTAGCATATTTTTCATGCTATTAAAGTCAATCAAACATTGTTATATCCCCTATTTTTTTTTTTTTTTACGTTCTATATTTATTTATTTAATCAATATATTTTTACTAAAAAAATTTTATCCGCCACATCGCGCGGGTATCTACATTAGTTTATTTATTTAATGCGATTATACTTTATGAAATATACAATGATTATGAAATATACAATGATTATATGCCACTTGTCTTCATTAAAGGTTTAGATCCAGTTACATCAATCATCAAAAATTTAATTTTATTCGATGCTAAACGGATATGGTTTTGAATACATATATAAAAAAAATTAAAATCCGGTGGATTTGGATTAGAAATAAATTTTATTTGTACCCGACCGAACCCGTAGTGAATTGACTTTATATTATATAATATATATGAATATTTGATGTTATATTTGAATTAGTATTTTAAAATTTTAGATTTTAATATAGTACGTTCTGAAATATGATTAAAGAGAAATAATTATTTTGAGTGCAGTTTTTCGAATTCTGGTTCCAGTTTATGGCCGGGCTCGGATTTGGATATGGATTTTCAAAATCCGTTAGGTTCGGGTTCAAGTTTGGATTTTCAAAAATCCATCCCGAATCCGACCCACGCAAATAAAAAAAAGAAGAAAAAAAAAGATGATTTTTATAATAGTCTCCAAACTGAACAACTACTCAAGCTCATAAATGTTAAAAGCTCCGAATAAAGACGAAGAGAAATATGGTAAAATTATAACAAAAACAACTTTGGAATATCAAGCTCCTCTACCGACCACTTAGCACAGTTGGCTAAGTGCTTAATGGTTAATACTTGAGATTTCAAGTTCAAAACATTGCTTCGTATGTCTGCTAACAGGACATATTTGGTTTATGACTGTAATAAGAATGAAAAATAAAATTAGGTTGTATTGAAATAGAAAATAAAATGACGCATCATCCAAAAATATTTGGTTTATTATAGCATGTTTGGTTCACTTATTTTAAACTATGCAATTGGAATGAGATTCAATGATAGTTATTATTTGTTTTACAAGAATCGAATTCCGATTTTCATTTCGGAGCGGAATGAGAATGACCCAATCCATTTTTTTTACCCAATTCCGCTTTGAATCCCAGATTGATCCATTTCAAACTAAATTACTCAGAACCCTATCTAACAAACACCTCCCTCGTCTCTTCCTTCACCACTCTTCTCTCTCTTTAACAAAATCTTTTTAAAATTTTATATGTCCATTCTGATCTCCATTCCAATCATAAACCAAATATTTTTAGATGATTTATTATTCAAATTTTCATTTAAATCTAATCCAATTCCAATTTTTATTATTATTATTTTTAACTAAAATCACTTAATTTTGAATTTTTTTTTTATAAGCTGACAAAGTCTCAATCAAACAAATAAAAGTTAAGGGGTCCATTTCAAAACGGGCTATAGTTGAGGGGGGTCTCCATACATTTTTACCCTTCCTTCCTTCCCCCCTCGCCTCGAGTCGGTAACCTCACCCCCCTTGTGCGGTAACCTCACCCCCCCTTGACGCCATAGGCCGTAGCGTCGCTTCGCAACAGTTGCTCACCGACCCTGTGCGGTAACCTCACCGCCCTCCTTATGCTCACCGCCTACCCTATAAATACCCGCCTCCTTCGGCTTCGCGTCGACGGGGACGCCGAGGAACGAGGGCTCCTCCTCCCCGGCCATGATGATCACCACCACCCCCGCCTTCGCGGCAGCGCCGCCGCGGCCGTCGTCGTCGTCCTCGGCGGCGGCGGCGGAGGAGGAGGGGGAGTCGAGGTCGCCGGAGAGTTTCCAGTAGGAGCAGGCGAGGAGGAGGAGGGCGATGGCGATGACGCCGAGCATGGCGGCGATCCCGCCGAAGAGGTAGGGCACCGGCGACGATCCCCACTGCGGAGGCTCCCGGGGCGCGGGCCCCGGCGCGGCGGCGGACGAGGGCGGGGGGAGGAGATCGCCGAGGTAGGGCCTCATCGATTGCTCCGATCGGTACGCCGTTCGATCTCTCCTCTTCTTAATTTTGTTGGGGTTTTGATCGATTACTTGCTAGGGTTTGGAGATGCGAGAGAGAGATCGCCGAGGTAGGGACTCATCGATTGCTCCGGTCGGTACGCCGTTCGATCTCTCCTCTTCTTAATTTTGCTCTGGTTTTGATCGATTACTTGCTAGGGTTTGGAGATGCGAGAGAGAGATCCTAGAGAGAGAGAAATGAGGTGGTGAGTGGTGATGTGTTTAGAGAGAGAGAGAGAGTTTAGTGAGAAGGAAATGAGTGTGGTGAGTGGTGGGGTGTTAGAGAGAAAGAGGGTCTTACGTTTAGAGAGAGAAAGGAGACATACATAGAGTAGTGATGTATCTCTAGAGAGAGAGAGAGTTTTAGTGAGAGAAAGGAGAAATTTTAGAGAGAGAGAGAGAGTTTTAGTGAGAGAAAGGAGAAATTTTAGAGATAGAGAGAGAGAGAGTTTTAGTGAGAGAAAGGAGAAATTTTAGATAGAGAGAGAGAGTTTTAGTGAGAGAAAGGAGAAATTTTAGAGAGAGAGAGAGAGTTTTAGTGATGAGAGAAAGGAGAAATTTTAGATAGAGAGAGAGAGAGAGAGAGTTTTAGTGAGAGAAAGGAGAAATTTTAGAGAGAGAGAGAGAGAGAGTTTTAGTGAGAGAAAGAAGAAATTTTAGAGAGAGAGAGGGAGGGGGCGATGGAGGGAGAAGAGGAGGTGAGTGGAGGGGGTATTTATAGTAAGGTTATGAAAACTACTACTACTATTTTGATGTTTATATATGAATATGAATACATGTCTACATGAGAGAGTTTAAGGGGCAAGTGTTTGGGTACTTTAATTGAAAAGTTAACATAAATGGTTCCATTAAGTAGCTTTTAGTAGTTAACTCTCCTTTTCAACTTTGCAGTTTTATATTTTATAAGAGTAAAAAAAAAAAAAATTGATTAAGAGCACTTCATAAATATCACTGTTTTGTCTTGTGGTTCTTACTATCGAAGGATATCTTCGATGTAGCGATATCGAATCGAACTGAGCCCCGCACGTGCATAATTACGAAGTTTGATCACGGACAATACTCAAAAAAAAAAATATACACTAAGAGTACTTCACTAACTGATCTGATATTTGCTAAAGCCAGGTAAGGTTTTAAAAGTTCTTATTTAATTATTGAAGTTTATATAATTTCGATGTCAAAATTAGTATTTTGTTTTTCATCAATATTTATTCGGTATAATTTGAGGAGTCCGGTTACAATGCTATCGATAGCACCAAGCACTTGGTGCTACCAAATTTTCTGCCGTTAGATCTATCCCTTGATAATTTTCACCCGTTAGATCATACTATTCAACCAACCATCCACTCAACCCTAGAAAATCGCTATCATCCTAACCATACATCGGTTTATCCAAGGGCCGAAAATCTAATAGCACCAATAACTTGGTGCTATTAATAGTATTCTAGTCTAGTTCTAATTTGAGACTAGTTCTTTACTGAAACCCGCAATATATTAAAAATGTGATATCATTTTTAAAAAATACATAATCGTAAAATTAATTGAATCATTAAGAATAAAATTTCCATGTATAACATGTGATTTTCATGCATTAATTTACCTTTGCACTTTGGCAAAGAACAGGAGGGAATTTCCTTTTCGGTCATCTATTTACACTCATGGTCATGATGCCAAAGAATTAAATACTTCATTAAAAAAATAGGTTAAATTTTAATTTGACCCCCTTGGTTTAGCTCAATTTTATTTTGCCACTCTGCGATTAAAAATTTGCACTTAATCACCTTATAATTTAGCTCATTTTTACTTGCCATCATGTGGTTCAAAAGTTACATTTCACTATTTTGTGAATATTAAAAAATTTTACTTTGCTATCTTATTTGATAGTAAATATTTTGATTAAAAATATAGATACAATTTCAGAATAGTTAAGTAATTTTAGATCGTTGGCGCTAATTATTATTTTCAAAAATTTGAGATGTTAGAAAGATACAACCAATATACTTAAAGTGCACAGACACTGCACTCACAGGTTTTGATTGTAATTCGACCTAACCAACCTTCCGCCACTTCGAATATAACTCCGCCCAACCCAACCTCACGTCATTTCAAATGTGACTCGGTCCAACTTGATCTCTTGTCACAAGATAGAATATTGACCTCTTTAAGTCAACAGATATAATTTTTTGAGCTATTGAGTGACAAAATAAAAATGAGCTTAATCACACAATGGCAAATTAAAATTTACCCTAAAGAATATTATCACAAAATAATTAAACAACATATATTTCTCTTTACTCTTCAACTTTATAGAAGCAATGTATTGTTTGTTGCTTTTAGGAGTGATAAAAATTTACTTTTGCTTTGTTGAGCTTTCATCGGTAAATACAAGGTGTGAGCTCATCTACATCTAGAAGAATATTTCTTTCATTTATTATACAAATATATCTTGCTTGAGAGAGAGAGAGAGAGAGAGAGAGAGAGAGAGAGAGAGGTGCTTTCAAATGATATGATTGCAAGTGATTAGCATTAACACAAAGTAACATTGGCACTAAAGGTGATTAGGATTGGATTATCATTTTTAGTGGGTAAAAATCTAGTTACCACCTTTGCTATGTTCTTTTCATATTAGAGACTAAATGTTTTTTTCTTTTCTTTTTTGTGTGTTTGTTTGTTTCTGATTGATAACGATGAAATCTGTAAAGATTTTGAACAATATTACCTGTATACTTATATATAGGTATAAATTTTATATCAATGTTTCTAAAAGGTTAATTTTTAATACTAAAAATTTAAAAGAATAATTTTAATTATAGAGTGTAAAATATACATACTATCCTATAATAGAGTGTAAAAATAGTATTTTTCAAAGATGATAGGACAGTGATGTGACTTTTAGTTAATGCTCTAATTGATCAGGCAATCCCAAAGCCCATCGTTTTCGTGCTTACAATTTGGAGTTGAGATTTTCTTTTTTTGCCCTAACACATTTCATACCATAACAGTAGATATGGTAAGGCACTCAATGCGGAGCTAAGAGATCTCAGATTTGGAAGGAAAAAAAAAAATCACACTTTAAGAATGAATATATGAGTTGAAATTATGAGATTAAATAAATTGTAGATTAATGAGTGGTTAGGATGGAAAGGCGCATTGCTAATTATTAGAGTTTGGGGTGAATTATGCAAGAGTTGCTAAAGTAAAATGTTTAGGGATTAAGTCGCAATATATATCGATATAAGGACTGTTTAATACTATTAGCATAGTTGTAGAGAACTCTTCTCTTTGCAAGTACATCTATTTTATGCCATGCTTTTTCCTTTTCTTTTTTTTTTTTTTTTGAAATTATACATACAATTCCAAGAATATATATCAAGGAAAAATACATGTAATTGCAAAAAATTAAAAAGCGCAAATAATTATTAGATATCAAAGCAATGTCCAAGGAATTAGGCTAGAGTATATCTGAAAGTATGGAAGAGTATATTTTCGTGTTGTTTTCGGCAATGAAAAATCGGAATCGACGATCTACACCGTTAAGTTTGATCTAGATTATTTAAATTTTTTAAATTTCAAATTTTGCGAACTTGGGATATCGTTTGTCTAGTCATCAAGTGGTCTCAAATTTATTTTACATTAGCCATTACAAATTGTTAGTTTTGAGACATTCTTATATTAGACAAATAAATCGTAAAATTGTGAAATGTGTAACAGTGTTGATCGTCGATTTAGATTTTCTATAACGAGAAATAATGTGGAAGTAAATTTTGTTTATTTACTTTCGGAAGTATTCCAGCTAGACCATGTTCAAGAATATTAATATTTCCCTCATTCATAGGTTCGGAAGAACCTAGAAAAGAGGTCAAAAATCAAGTCTCCCCCCTTAGTCTTCTCCTTGTTAATTTATAACTACTAACTCCGCACAAACCCTTCTCCTTTTTCTTTTTCATTTTATTTTCATATTAGGATGCTTTTTATGAAGTAAAGAATCATAAGGTTCTCATATTGACTTCGTAAGTCTCCAAGGAAACATTTTAAGTAACAAAAGATAAGAACCAGCGACCGTACCTAGCGCAGTTAGTTAAAGGCTCGAGGTTTCAAATTCGAAATTTAATTACTTCTTATTTTTAGCTAAATTTATTTTAAAAAATAAATAAAACGAATAGTTTACTATCTTTCTCTAAACAAAAAAAAAAAGATTGAAATATGACAAACTTGGCAAAGAAGAAACATGCCATAGTGGTAATCTCACGAACATGATTTAATGCATCATGTTCTTATATATGGTGTGATAACCAATTAATGCAAGTACCATGTTATGTTTCTTTATTATTAGGATATATTCACATGTGAAAAGTCCTACATAAGTCCAGTTATAAGTAGATTCTACGAAATATATTTTTATAGATTATTAATGTGCTGATAAATATTCATAATATAAAATAAACAAATTTTTTTGGAAAATGTGTGCCCACTTTTTTGCCTTTGAGTACATAGACGGAATCATTTAAGAGCATGTTTGTGTACTTTCATTATTTAGTTAACTGCAAACTAAATTCATCATAATATTTTATTTTATTTTTCTTTTGAACAAAAATACCGTCATTGACTTCGTCCTAAGTGGTATCGAAATTAATTACAGGAGAGAAAGAGGTAAGTAATAGAAAAATTAACTGTTTAAGCTTTTTTATCCTCTTACGTACCATTGTGAAATTTTTTAATAAAATGAATGGAAAAAATGAGATACCGAATGTTCCAATTCTATTGACTTTCCATCAAACAAATAACTGGTGGGGCAAAAAAAAAAAAAAAAAAAAAAGTCATCTGTTTAATTCAGTTGAAAGTTATTTTCATGCTCTGAAGAGCCCATCATAGGATAAGGACAAAGAATTGCTTACGTACAAGCTATGTATCATAACGGAAATAATTAAGAAAATAGTGGGGTCTATTAATTATCCACCTAATCCCATTAAATGACTTTGTCTACTATCTAATAATAACACAACTTTACGAAACCAACTTCGCAGTCGTTTGTTTATTAGATATAATTAGATATACAGTATAGCTGAGAATGATGCATGTGGAGATGCAACTATATCTATCTTATATGATTGAATGTAGTAAAAAAATATTACAATTATAAATAATTTATTTGTTAAATGTAGTTTTGTTTTAAGAGAAAGGTAATATACTGTCCGTTTCGCTCATTTCTCTTAAAAATAAACATAGATAGAAATGTGAAGTAACTAAGCTTCGAACTTAGGACCTCGAGTATCAACCGTCAAGTCTTTTGTCACTTGCCTTAAGGACAGTCGGTTTGTTATATGTAGTTGAGAAATGTATTTGTAAACTTTTATCTGCTTATATATAAGGTGGTGAGATTACCTCTTATTTAAAAGTGATTAGGGATATAAGCTTACCTTGCGTTTAAAATTACTCTCTCCAACTGTTGTAATTGGAATAACGGTCAATTTGGATGTATTTTTAACTGGTTGGGCCTCCTCATGTAGTTCCAACCAAACGCAAGATTTGAATTTATATGTAATTACAACTGCAATGCCGTTACAGCTATATACAATCAAATAGCCCCTTAAAGAAGCTAGAAACATAGGAAGAAAACCAAAGCAACTGATCTCCAAAGCAATTTTAAGCATTATTTGCTTCTTAATGATGGAGAAAAGCAGTTGTCTCACATAATTTAAATATAGTATCTGCACAGAAAGTTTTGGGTTAGAATCCTATAAGACTCTTTATTGCCGGATCGTTGACACTAATCATTAATCCCAAAAGCTTGAGCTGCTAGGAATACATAGCCAATTCATTTAAAACGTACGAACACAGCGCCTACAGGTCTCGATTGTGACGTGGTTCAATCAGCGTCACGCCACTTCAAATATGACTCGATTCAAACCAGCCTTCCATTAAAGAATAGGATGCTGGCCCAATCCTAAAGTATAATTTTAGTCAAATGTAGTTAAGCATTAGACTACCATCAAATTATTAGGGGTTAAATTGCCAGCTTTTATCAATAGCACTAAAAAACTAGAAAACAGGAAAAAAATAAAGCATTCGATGTACCATCACATCATGTAATGAATGTTCATTATAAATAATTAATACTCTACTGCATTATTCTCATCTCCATCAATTTTTGGGTCATTATCTAATTATTAGCAAGTAACTAATTCCAATATAAATACGTGTATATCTATCTATATTTTAAAGAATGAATTTGACACGCATGGACTTGCTTTTGGACGAAGCAGGATAGCATATCCAATCGGGTAAAATGTTCGGAGGCCCCTCAAATATATTTTTTTTGAAAGAAAGATAGCACGCTACCCGTTTCGTTTATTTCGTATAGAAATAAATTTGGCTGAAAATGTGAATCAACTAGGATTCGAACTCGGAACCTCGGATACCAACCATCAAGCATTTTGTCACTTAAGCTAGGGACGGTCGGTGAGGCCCCTCAAATATCAACTTCAGTTTTGTGCACATACAATCGGATTTGAATCACATAGTGACAAAGTAAAAAATGTGCTTAACTGCAAATATCAACTTTAGTTTTGTGCACATATGCAGTTAAGCACATTTTTTACTTTGTCACTATGTGATTCAAAAGTTGTGCTTAATTATTATATAATATTTAACTGTAAGAATCTAATGTTAAATAAAATAATATTTTTTTACAAACCACGAGATGCAACAAAATAGCATTTTTTACCATCTTATAATTTGCAATTATCACTTCGTGTTTCCAATGCTATCATGTTTAATAGTAAAACTAACCGCGAAACTAAAATGAAATTATAGGATATTTAAGTGCAATTTTTAGACTATAAGATGACAAAGTAAAAATGTGTTAAACTTTGAAAAAGTATTCTCCATCCTTTTGGTTCATAAGAAAAGTAGTTTTTCGGGGGTAAAAAAATCCGAATTTTATGAAAAAGTAATTTTTTGTTTTTTAAATTTTTTTATTTGGAAAATAAAAATTGTGAAATAGAATGTTTTATGAAAACTTTTTTCTGAAAAATAATTTCTCATGCTTTTCCGAGGGATCAAACACCCCTTTTAGGAGTCGTTTAGTTGCATGTAATTAGAAATGTAGTATAGTTGGAGATATTTGCAATTGAAAATACATGCGTTACAACTATATGTATTTTGTTTGGTTGGATGCAGTAGAAAGCGCTGCAATTATAAATTATTTGTTTGATTGCATATAGTTGAGAAGTACATTTGAAAAATCTGATCACTTTATTTTCGTGGCGGTGAGATTACCTTCAGCATCGAAAAGAAAATAATTTTTATTTTAAAAATAATTAGGGATGTAAATTTATTCTTTATTTAAAGTTATTCTCTCTAGCTGCTATAGTTGGAACTACGGCCAACTTGAGCATAGTTCCAACTGCTGCAGTTGAGCCTTCTCATACACTTCCAACTGTAATAGTTAGACTCAAACGCATTAAGGAGTTGTTTGGTTAATGTAGTTGCAACTGCACTGCAATTATAATTACATGCAAATTCATATTCGGCGTTTGGTTCGATGCATTTGAATTCAACTACTGTAGCTGGACTGCATGAGGAAGCCCAACCGCAGCAATTGGAGAGAGCAACTTTAACAAGAGGTAAGCTTACCTCTTTAGTTACTTTTCAAACCAAAATTATATTTTTTTTTATATTGAACGTAATTTCGCCACCATGTATATGAATTGATAATATTTTACAAATGCCCTTCTCAACTACATGCAACCAAATAAATTACTTATAATTATAATATTTTCTACTGCATTGATCCAAATGAGATATTCATAGTTGTAACTACTGCATCTCCAACAACACTGTATTTATAATCACATCAAACCCACCGATTTCTGAACCAAGCACCGGATTTAAAATTTTATGTAGTTATAACTGCAGTACAGTTACAACTACGTGCAATCAAACACCTTTTTTAGTGTCTTAGCATCAAACACCGTCTAATTAAGCAGCAATTAGTTCTAATTTGGCTAAATTGCCGTAGAGGAGAAGGACATAGTTTGTGTTGTGGATAAGATAAATGAAGGGAAATTAAGTTTGATTTCCTTTCTTAGAACATTATCTTCATTTTGAAATGATTGGATCATTTAATGCTGTTCATATAATGATTTTCTAATAAGTGTTTTGATTGGATCATTTAATGCTGTTCATATAATGATTCTTTAATGAGTGTTTTTTCACTCTTAGTTATTCTAAAGTTGGGAGTTTCGTGCCCTACACGTAGGGCTGTCAAATGGGCAGGTTGGATAACCCGCGCGGATCATATAAGTATGGATAAAATTTATCCATAAATTTTTAAGTAGTGAACATCTTTATCCATACCCGCCCACAAGCGGGCAGTTGGGTATACGGGTTACCTGCAAGATTTTTTTTTTTTTTTAACTCTTATATTTTTCAAATGCAAAATATATATATAATTTTTAAAAGTATAATATAAATTCTTGTTTGAAATATCATAATATACAATAAACAATATAAAATTTTGAAGCGCATAAATTATATAATATAAAAATATTTTATCATCCCAAATTTTTATGATACAAAATTAATAAAATTTTTATGATTATAGAGTCAATATCATAAAGATTATATATTTTTATTATATATATATATATATATATATATATATATATATATATATATATATATATATATATATATATATATATATATATGCGGATATCCGTGGGTAACCACGGTTTGCCCAAAATATCCACCACTTAACGGATACCCACCCGTTTTATCCGTAATTTTTTGGGTAAAAAAAACTAATACCCATACCCGCATATTTACAGGTAACCCGCGGATATGGATAAAGATTGTCAGGTCTACCTACACGCCTATTTTAAAAACTCCGAATTACCTATGTGCTTGTTGGAGAAAGGAAAAGTAAGAATCTTTTTATAAATTGTATCCACATTTAATAAATTTATCTGTCAATAAAAGTAAAATATGTTAATTGTAGCGTAACTTATTTGATTTTTTGAATTTTTTTATGGAAAACATACTTTCCATAATTTTTATTTTTTGGGATAAAAAAATATAAAAAATAAAATGAAGACTTTTCATAAAATCTAAAAAATATCAAAAAATAATTCGTGGATACCAAATATATGAAAAATACTTTTCCGGCAAGAAAACTCTTTCTGAATTATTTATTTTATTTTTTTTTTTGAAGGGGGGAACCTTATAACGCTCATATGATTAAGATAAATGTTATTGTATATACTAAATCGGGTGTATATCTTACATCCTTCCTAGAGATGTCAATGAGTACGGATATTCAAAATTTTAGCCGAATTCGAACCTAAACTTGAACCCGAACTAAGCGGATTTATTTGATTTCAGATATGGGTATAAAAAATAAAATCCCTACAGATTTGAATTTGGACATAAATTTTGTTTGTACCCGACCTGAAACAAAATTGATTTTACATTATATAATGTATAAATATTTGATGTTATATTTGAATTTATATTTTAAAATTTAGACTTGAAATATGGTAAAGAGAAATAATTGTTTCGGTTCCGATTTTCTGGTTTGGGTTTAGGTTTCGAATATTTGGTCGGGTTCGGATTTGGATTATGGATTTTTAAAATCCGTCAATATTTGGGTTCGGGTTTGAATTTTGAATGTCGGGTTCGATTTCAAGTTTTTGAAAATTCGTGCCAAATCCGACCTATAGACATTCGTAGCCCTACCCATCTAGTGGATGAATTGGGTATAAGATATACTTGTATGAGTAACATTGCCTTTTTCTAGTATAACCTAACAATGTTAAACTTCTCTAGAAGCATGAGCAATTCTCTTTCTCATTGACTCAATATAAGTCTCCTATTAGCTTTTACATCACCATAATAAAAACCACTTACTTAATGCTGTTGTAAGCAACTTTTTTACTGCAATTAGTGGTGTGTTTTAAGCACTAATCACATTGACTAATATTTCTTTAATCTGCGCCATTAATATGCCATTTTGAACAAGCTTTTTTACTCAACATTTACCTTTTTTTTTTTTTTTTTATAAGCAACCCTTCATCTTTTATTTTTTGTAAAAACGTATAGAAAGTACCTGAATTATGGACGATATTGCTCTAACTATTAAACTTTCAAAAATTTAATTTTACTATCCAATCTTTCAAATTGTTTGATTTGAGTCAGTCAACGGTACTTTGATTTGAAAATTTGAATATATCGTTTATCTTTGTAGATTTAGTTAGTATGTTTCATACAATTCTCGCAACTATAAATTCATTAAAGTGAGTAATTAGCTTAAATTTTAAATTCAAAATTTTCTTATCTAACTCAAATCAAACAAATTGTCAGGTTGGGTTCAAAATGTTCCATAGTTCAGGTAAATTTTGTACGTTTTTATCTTTATTTTTCTTATTTGAGTTCTTCTACTTTAAGTTAAAGTGAAAAACTTTATCAAATTTAGTGACTCTATTAGATATTAGTCATTGATTCTTCAAATTTTATTTTCTACAAAGTGGATTTAAACCATTGAATTTTTGATAGAGCCATAAATAAATTTAATAAAACCCATCATTTATTTGGCTAAAATTAGTTGATTCTCATAAATCAAAAGTCAGATGGTTTCAATCAAAAAAATAAAGTTGAGGGGGCTATTTCCAAAATTGCCTTTAGTTGAGGGGGCATTTTCATACATTTTCATTAATTAATTTAGGGATAACTTCAAATACCACCCCTGTGATTTCGTGCTTTCTCACTTTAGTACCCTGTGGTTTGAAACGTATCACTTTAGTATCCTGTGGTTTGGTTATTCTCTTTTTTTGTTATCTTTTCGTTAATCTTTTCGTTAAATTATACAGAAAAACTTCAAATATCCCACCTATGGTTTATCGAATATTCACTTTACTATCCTGTAGTTTAACTTTCTCATTAATTTAACGAAAAAATTAACGAAAAGATAATAAAAAGAGAATAGCCAAACCACAGGGTACTAAAGTGATACGTTTTAAACCACATGGCACTAAAGTGAGAAAGCACGAAACTACAGGGGTGGTTTGAAGTTATCCCATTAATTTACATTAGGTTAAAATGTGTAAAATTTACCTAAATTATAAACCATTTTGATTCGACTACCTAATCTTTCAAAATATTAATTTTAGTACACAACCTTCCCATTGTTTTGATTTCAGTCATTTAATAATTCTTTTACTTGTTTACTTCCATGAATTTAGAGTCACATGAATTGTATAAATTATACAAATTAAACCTGTAAAGATAAACGATGAATTTAAATTTTAAAGTTAAATAGTTATTAATTGAATCAAGTTTAAATAAATTAAAAATTTAGGTAGCGAAATCATAATCTTTAAAGATTAGATAGTCAGGTCAAAATTCGTGATAGTTGAGATAAGTTCTATATATTTTTACTTTTAAATATTATAACACAAAAACTAAGAGAATATCTTTTGGATTATTCATGGAATAAGATGAATAAATTAATATTGTCACAGTGGAATGAGGCCAAACTATGTCCCACTTATTCTAAACAATAGCATACTTTTACAATAATAACAAGTGAGATTTGTTGGTCTCTCCTATCACATTCAAACACATAGAAAAAAAAAAGAAAAAAAAAAAGGAAGCTAGGAAATGAGAATGAGAATGTCTCTCTCAATAAAAGCAAAGGAAATTGGTATGACTTAATAGCTAGATTTGTGGACTGTATAGAAGTTACATGACAAATTGGTATGATTTAATAATAATAATATTGTTATAATTCCAAAATCGGTTGATCGAGTCAAATGTTGACCGAGTCAAAGCGCTTTTGACTTACAACTCGGCTCAAGAGATGACCCTCAGTTCTCGATTGATAAAATCAAGTAATAGGTTGAGGAGGAATCTGCTCAATCAGGTTTTTTTCTCAATGTGTACAAATTTTTAGAGACGAATCAAACCCAAAATTTTGTATAGATTCGGTTGAAGCGAGAGTGAAAGTAAATAAACTTCATTAAAAAAATCTTAGGAAATCTCCGAAAGTTATAAGGGAAAGACACTAGGGCTCGGCTCACAGAATTCGAGGCTAAAATTAAGGAAAGTTACTTCTAGAAAATGTTGTAAATGCTAGGAATAGAAAAAAGAAGCTTAAAACGATGGTCTTCAATTCGGGAAAAGGCCACTATTTGCAGGCAACTTTTTGCTATTTATAGGCTCATTTTCCAACTTCCGTTGCCCTGTAGTTATTGAACGATTGTCACTTCGTGAGCAATGCTCTAAGATTACAAAACCACCTTCACGTCTCTCAACTGTTCCCGCCCAAAATTTATTTGTCTTTGGGCTCACTTTTTTCCAGCTCTCGGAGCACCACGTGTCATCTTTTTATTTAAGCACGTGAGCTGAGCCGACTACCGGTTGGCACCGTAATTTTCTGTGCCAACAACTATATAGCAAACTTGGTATGTTTATTTTGGCACAAGAAATTAAAATTTAGCAACAATTTTTTAAAAAAAAACATTTGGAATAAATGCATCTATATCCCCACAAAGTGGGGACATTACATGTTTTCCCCTCTAGACTAGCTAATATATACTTGGACTAGTCAAAACTTACCATATTTTAGTACTATGTCTATTTTGATATGCTTTTTAAGTAAAATATGGTGCATGGTTTTTGACTAGTCAAGGGATATTTATGTAATATTTTAAAGTTTAGAGAGACAAATGTGCAATATTCTAACTTTACAGGGATATTTTGTCAATTGTCCCTTCTAACTTTATTGTTTATAACAAGAAGGGAAATTTCTCTATCAAATTGGACAAAAATTTCCACATAATTTAGCATCAAAATGATACATAAGCAACATTTCAACTTCCTCACATGGTGATTACATGAACTTTGTAATCCAATTTAACCAGGGAAATTAATTAAAGTGTAAAGTTGTATCAATTGTAACAATTGAAAGGTTAGAATATCTGATACAACACAATTTACCCTTTATATCTCCAAAATCTTCTCAGGAAACAAAAATTACATGTGAAAACTATGCATTGATCTATCTGTTTATTCTTTGATTCATACAAGAACAAATATGTGAAACCTAATATCGAAGAAACTCTACAATTAGGACTTGGTTTCAGAATGCACATTATAAAAGAGATTGATGTACAAACACACACACAAACAAATAAATAAATAAATAAAGAAAAATAAAGGAAAAGGGATTTAACCTCCCAAAATTTCTTCTTCATGTACAAGAATTAATCAACTGTTTGAGATGGCAAGTATTGTTGGAGGCATTGTTTCAATTTTTGAAGCTTTACGGGCTTCGACATGTACGAATCCATGCCGCTGGCGAGGCATTCGGCGGCACTCTCTGCCAATGCATTTGCCGTCATCTGAAATTTATGAGTAGAAAAAAGTTAGACATGACCATAAATCGTTTCCTCTTATTCTGCGATTTTGTTCTTGCTTCGTCTCTGTAACGCCCTAATAGTCTCACATCTGATGAGAAAAAAAAAATTAAATTTGAAATATATGAGGCCTCGCACGCTACTAACAATAATTGGACTTAAGCATTTTGAGCTGGTAGTTTGGGCCCAATGAGTTATTATTGCTAACGGGTCAGGTCGTTACAGTCTCTTTTCTGAAACACCTCCATTTCGAGAAGCAAAAGCCGAGAGAGAGAGAGAGAGAGACTTACTGCAATAACTGGAATCCTCTTCCTTCGTCGTCCCGCAATCGAATCATTCGTTGAAAAAGCCGCAAAGGCCTCATCGGACTCGTCTCCGCGCCAGACCAAGGCATCCCAGTAGCCGCTTTCTTCGAAAGCGCGAATCAATCTGGTGGCTTGCAGGCCATTCATTACTGGCATGCAAACATCCTCCAAAACAAAAACATAAACACCTTAACTTATCAATACCAAGAGTTTTCATCAACACAATCATCATGCCATTTGCATAAATTTTCTATCCAATTTGATTTAAGAGTAGGATTTAGTTGGATTTTTACAGTAGATGAGTTTGTTGCATTGTTTTGTGTGGTGCCTCATAATAGAACCTTTTGCAAGGGTTAATAAGAGATCATTATATTCGGCATACTACGAAAGGAGCATAAAGATATGTGAATGCTCTTTTATATTGCAAATATATCATAATCTAAATTATTATTTTCGTAGATGAGGTTAAGCTAAAAAGTTCGATGCGCAATATGGGTAAAATGTAGTGGAAATGAAAAGGAAACAAGAATGAAATGTAAAATTACAATTCAGAACTGAGAACTAAAACAAATATAGCATCTTACCATCAAAATAAGATCGTATCCTGACCGCTGAACTGCTCGAATCGCATCTAATCCGTTATTCACGACGTCTACTTCATAGCCCAACTGCTTCAACATCGACGTCGCCACCATTATGTTGATCTTGTTATCCTCCACAAGGAGAATTTTCAGAGAACAGCTTGTTGATGCACTCTGAGAGTTAACAATTCTATGGTTTTTATCCTCGGCGCCATTATCTCGTACACTTGATGATGAATCAATTTGCGAATCCAAAATCTTTTGGACTCGAAGACCCTCATATCTTCTCTTTACATCACAACACGGAGAGGAAGCACTTTCACCAAAAGCACCTTCGCTTGATTTGTGATCTTTCCAAGACCATGAATCGGGCTTCTCTGACACGCGAGAAGCGGTAAAAGCATCGAATTTTGGCTCAAAAATGAATGATCCATTGAGATCACCAACATGGTGGTTTGCTAAAGAATCGGGATCGTTAGAGGGCTCCTCCATTACAGGAACTTTACAAGGTAATACGAATGTAAACGTCGAACCACTGTGCTCTTCACTGACCACAGTGAGATTGCCACCCATTAATTCCACCTGTTTTAGATGTACTCACAAAGTTAGTTCACTAATTGCATGTTTTCTTTTATAATAGGACCCAAACTTCATGTTTTTCTTTTATCGACACACCCTCGTTCGCGTTGGTTTGAGTTGTTCCATCAATTTCATGAGGATTTCCATTGAATTAATGGCTCTGTTGCAGTTCCATCAGCGAAAAAGATGATAACTCAAATAAGGTGTCAATAAAAGAAAATAAAAAGTAAGAAGTAGAACTCAGCGGCCTACTTCAAAATGTTATATAATTGATGCATGATCGGAAACATAAAATGAGAAAACATGTAGGAATCTACAAAGTGTAAATTTTTAAAAACTAGTATATATTACCAATTGTTTGCAGATAGCAAGGCCGAGACCGGTGCCGCCATACTTTCGTGCGTGATCATTGCTTGCTTGCATATAACTTTTGAACAATGAAGGTAGAGCCTTTTCTGGTAATGAAACAAAAGAATAAATAAATAAAAGAATGTTCCGAAAAAGAAGAGTAATGAAATAAACTACAAGAGCCAGTAAGATAGCTTTAGAGAGTATAGAACAATCATACCAGGTATGCCGATACCAGTGTCGTATACGTCGTAACGTAGCCACACAATTTGCTCCTCAGCATCTTCGTTTGGCGACGAGGAATTTCGAGTCGGAATACACCTTTGATTTAGATCTTGTTCATGTTTCAGATTGGATACATGAAGTTTTATCCCCACTTTTCCTTCATGCGTGAACTTTACTGCGTTGCTGCAAAATTAGTTCTAATGGATTCAGGATATTCGAGAAACTAACTCAAAATACTCAATGAAAAAGTTGTATCTAATTAGTTGAAGGGTGTAAAAGAAACATAGTGGACAAGAAAAGTTTGCATTTGGACAGCTTAATCCGATTTCTTGAACTGCTTGCATCATTAATTTGATGAGTAATTAAAAAAAAAAAAAATCTGAAACTTACACATCAAAATTTTCTGAAATCACTGCACAAAGATGGGCTTATTTGCAAAATTCTGAAGCTTTGTTTTTCTGGGTAGTCCTTGTATTTTCAGATATTGTGATTTAGTTCCTGAACTTTTGCAATACAGTTTTCAGTCAAAAGAATAAATTATCTATTAGTAAGAGACCACTATCACTGCAACCCTATAATTCTTGATCCAAGGACCAAAAAGTCGAAAGCACCAACTTCTTTGTGCTTCCGGAAACATAGTAGCTCTACACTATATATATATATGAATTGAACTGGAATGCTATTAGTAGGAAACGGGCTCCGTTGCCACCCATTTGTTTTCGATGATGGAAATTTGGTTTCTAAATGCTTCGAGTGGTATAGATCATATTCAACGGTGCCAATCTTCAATTTGGAGGCTCCATCATCGAAAACAAATAGGTGGCAACGGAGACCATTTGCTACTAATAGTATTCCAGCTCAACTATATATATATATATATATATATATATATAAGATTACAATTTTCATTTGCTATTTGCGTTATGCATGGACCACTTAACTCCAATTTTCTCCCAAACTTCAATTTTCTCCCAAATCTTTTATCGGCTCTATAATGCTACATCATTGCAAAGATCATGCACAAGCACTTCAAAATTCAAATGCAAAATTAAAAAAAGGATCAAGGAAGGGAAAAATTTGCCGCCTTCCTCTCGTATTCTTACCTTATCAAGTTCGTCAAAATTTGACGGATCCGTAGCACATCGCCAATGACCTATAAAAGCATTAGAAAGTAAAGGAATTTGAAGCCACTTGAGTTAGTAAATATTGGCATCATTTTGTGCTAATAATAGAACTCGTTAGGGGATTGTTTGGCATTGCTAGAGCTCTTCAGAATAGTTGTTTGAGTAGAGTTACTCGAAGAAGCAGAAATAACTTACTTATCAGAATCCCCTTTACAGCTCCTCACTTCAACAGAAGCAAAAGATTCTTATTGGACCTTCTGCTTTTGGAACAAAAAAAAAGGCTCGTATCAGCTTCCCGCCACACTTGGTATTTGGGAGCTTCTGCTTTCTTGAGTAGAGAAGCAGTTCAGTTCTGGTCGTCCCAAAGACAAGCCAAACAATCACTAAGCACTAATTGGACAATTATTTGGAATTTAAGTATAAGAAACCACAATGTTTAGGAAGAGAAGATATTTGAATTACTTTTCCAAGCCCATAAACCATTTCTAGAAATTTACCTCAACAGGAACATCCTCAGCTACATTTCCCTCCAGTGTCAGTTCCTTCTGCAAGGATGCTGCAGCAGTTTGGAGCACATGTTTTACTACCTCTCTCGGCCGAAACTTTGTAGCCTCCAACTTCATAGCTCCTTTAACAAAAAAAAAAAAAAAAAAGGTGAGTACCGTAGAAACCAAGATCATGTAAATTGATAAATTTGGTAATAGAAATCAAAATGAGGTGATTTATCATCAAAACAAATTGAAGTTAATAATGATTGATTTATATACTATTTAATTATATAGCTTTAAAAAAATTAGTGGACATAGATCCCTTCTATATGTCAGTTTTCATATATATCCTTCAAGAACTTAAATTCCCCTCTTTAAATAAGTTCATCTAATACATGTGAAGCTGCACTTGCGAGGATTATATTTGAACTTCATGTATTATATAGGAGTATTATAGGAGTACATATAAAACAGATGTTTGCACAGGGATAATATACATGTAAAATCCCTTTAACTGTTCCGCAAAATTTAGAATGAGAAATTCTCAGCATAAGCAAACCAAAGAAAGAAAAATACCTGATTCAACCTTGGAGAGGTCAAGAATATCATTAATCAATTGTAAAACGAGATCTCCCGACGATAACATAACATCCACCAATTGGCGTTGTTCCTTGTCCAAATCGGTCCTCGCGAGAATTTCAGCCATGCTAACTACTCCAGTGAGAGGAGATCTAATCTCATGAGACATTGTCGCCAGCATCTGGTTTGCTCGCATTGTTTCCTCTGCATGTCCGTAAAATATAATTATTATCATTAGTTACCTAAGATACCATCTATGTATCCATATGCCATTTGGTTATAAATGCCGAGAACCGTCTCAACAATCGTGTTGTTTGAATTCAATTAGATTCCGTCAGACGTAAACGGTTTCTGTCAAAGTGTTGCAGCATAGATAGTTAAGTTCTGACTGAACCTTCTGAAATCCAAGAAACAGTAGTTGGTGGGTTAAAATCCAAATATATAGTTGTTGGGTGCCATTTATTTTAGACTATTAAACAAAAACCAAAATGGAAAATTGCACCAATTGTAATGGTTGTTAAGACTATTCCCAAGTTGTTTCCTATCTTGTTGGTGACAAGGTATCAGAGCCGGTGAAGAGGTCGTGGATTCGATTCCCACATTCGCCATTTAATGGCATAAATTTTTGTATGTTTTTCTGAACTGTTTCGTATAGGTCAAATTTCTCCAACCAAATCGGACAGCAATATCGACAAAATCATCGTCTAAGCAACTTTTGAACTTATTATATGCCAAATTGCCAATTGCATGGGCTTTTCGGTTCAAATAAACCAAGTAAATGACAAGAAGTAGTTGCAATAGAAAGCGAAGGCCAGGGTGGGGGACTAAACTAAAGCATTCTCACGCCTAGTTTGGTAATGCGGTGGCTAAAAGCAAGATTTTTATATTATAAAAAATCCAAAAAAGTCTAAAGTACTCACAATCTTTTCTCCAATGCTATCAAATTGCAGTTGCAACCATCACTGGAGAAACATCTAGCCACAGGCTTCCCCAGTGAGGGTTACAACTACAATTTTATAGTGTAAAAGAAGAGAAGATTGAAAGTGATTTTGAATTTTTTTGGTCGTTCCATACTATGAAAAATAGTATTTTTAGCCACCACATTTACCAGATTAGGGCTAAATAGGTGGGGGAACTCTGCTGCAATTCTGTAAATTATAACTAAAATCTTAGCTATCACATTAAACCTGTTATCTGAATGGTTTTGTTGAGTTCTGTTTCTTTAGCTTTCTGAACAGCTATCTCCTCCCGTAACTTCGCCATTTTCTCCCTTTTCGCCACCTATAGTGGAAACAAACTGGAATATAGTTTTATTATCAAATAAGTTAAAAAGAATAAACAAAAAAAAGGCTAAGAACAATACAAAGGAGCAGGAAAAAGTGCTTAATTATTCACAAAACCACTTATAACACAAAAGAATGAGTATAATGTTACCACTAGATCTACTTAAAACTTCCAAATTCCGTCCTTTAATATTTAAAATTTGCATTCCATGTCTACACTCTTCAATCAACTTATACTAAATACAAATGAAAGCCATTACATTTTCTTTTTTCTGAAAAATAAGAAGCAAAGAACAGCACTAACACTTTCTTTTTTTCTTTCGTGTAGTATGAACAAATTATAACTCCCAGTTTGTTCGACGAAAATTGAATGGTGATTCTGAAAAAAAAAGATAATGAAATACAAAGTAGTTTAATCGAACTAATACCTGATCGGTTACATCCATTCCCATGTAATTTATGCCGATGGTTTCTCCCGTCTTGCAGAAAACAGGTTCGACGTATATCAAGAAAATCTTTCTTCCGAATAATGGCGTGTCGAATGTCATTTCCTTCTTCGCGGGTAATCCGCGGTCTAAAACTTCTCTTTTGAACTCTTGAATCTCCTTCACTCCGTGCCCGGTAAATATCTCGACATCGGTTTTACCTATAATGTCCTGAAAAATTCAGTTATATTCGCATCAAAGCTCGCGAGAGGCCGTAGAAAAACTTTCCACTCTTGTTTTCTTTGTTGCCGAGGAAATTAAACAAAGAGATGAAACATTACCTCCTCTGCAAGTGATGGGAAGTGATTATATATGAAACGGTACCGCAAATCTTTGTCCTGAAACAATGTATCGCGAAATTACGAACATTACGAAACATCTCACTGTAAATTAGATGACCATTTTATTTCAATTTATTGTGCTTAGCTTAGATTTTACCTGATGACCGATAACGACGGGCGCGGTTTGAAGAATGAAATGCAAGAAATTGTCGGCCCTCCTCAACGTCTCCGTCAGTTCCTCCACTGGCGACGTCTGCGCTTCGAAATTCTTGATATTTTCCTCCAGTTTCTGCGTCAGCGCCCTCTCCCTTTCGATACCCGCCACGAGCATTTCGTCTAACCGCATCGCCCGCTGCTTCCAGTAAGCGATCGTGTCACACTCCTCGTCGATATCGAGCTTCTCACGATAACAAAAAACATCTTTTTGGCTCGGAACCGTCGTCCCCCACAAATCGTAAACCTCGTCCAGAATCGAAACTTGCCGTTCCCCGCCGATATAGACTTCCTCTTCAAACTTGTGCTCCTCGAGAATTTCCAGCTTCTTGAGCTCGACGTCGATTCGCTGCTTCCTCAACACGTCGAGCTCTTCGTTGAGAAGGCGAATGGCATTCGCTCGCTTATACTCCAAATGCTTTACGATGTAAGCTATTTGCGAGGAACCCTTTTCGCTGTAATTCGTCAGTTCCAAAAGGTGGTGGAAATCTACGACGGTGGGCTCGCCTTTGATCGGGAAATTCTCGAGCATGTCCTCGCCCATTCCGCGCTTCTCTATGTTGAATTGTTTTCGGGCTCTGTCCTCGACATCTTCGGGCCACATCGAGGGCAAAACTTCTTCGTCTTCAATAAATTCGCCGCGCATCTTGTAAATGTAATAAGAAAAGGCTAAAAGATCACAAAAAATTCTCTCTCTCTCTTACAGCAGTAAACTATGTAGCAGTAGTTCTCTTCTTAACATTTGCTGATCATTGAGAAATGAATCAAATGGCGAATTTTGTCGACTCTTCCGATTTCTGTAAAAGAAAACAATGCCACTAAAAATGAACATAAGTAATGCTGATCTAAGAAGAGAACCCTAGATTAGATTTATAACATTCAAATGAAAGAGGAATTAAAGCGCGTTGTACGAAAATCAAATACAATCACAATCTCAAAAATAAGAAAAAATGGTGAGCAGGTGTTCAGAATAAATTATAGTTTGGAAAAACAGGAAATTTTTATACAGAAGAAAAAAAAACAACAATTACACAGGAGCATTAGCTAGAGAACTCATATAATCTCAATTATTATACAAATGCATCTAAATAAACACCTCACATTTTGATCACAAACCATTTGAGTAAATTCCAAAAAGAAAATTTTAAAAAAGTTTCAAAAAAGGAACTTTGATAACATGAATTTTACAGAAACCTATCAAAAATTTACACAGGGACAGAGCTGAAGAACACATCAAACATATAAATATTATATGAATCTAAACAAAAAAAATATTATGTAACAAAAACTCATCTTAGTAAACAAATTGACCACAACCCATTTGAGTAAATGCCTCAAAACTTTGATAACATTATGTATCCATGCCCCCATAGAAAACAAAAAACTCTTTAGTAAACAAATTGAACACAACCCATTTGAGGAAATGCCCCAAAGAAAACAAAGAACAATGCAACCCAATCAAAAGCAATTACCCAAAAATTTATGCTTGTTGGAGGGTTTTGTGGTGATAATTTGATGGGATTGGATTGTTTCGGGGAGGAGAAGAGGAGGAGATTGAGTCCATGTGAGGGGGAGAGTTTTAAAATTGGGAGGTATAAGTAGAGTAGGAAGAGGGTGGGGCTTTTTTGCAATGTAGCCCCTTTAAAACTTCTAAATGTGTAAGTCACCCTTCCAAAAAAAGTTGTTTCTTGAAGAAGTAATTATATTTGTTTATATACCTTTCGAAGGCCCGCAGAATCTCTACAAACTCTTCATCTAAAAATGAAGAGCATATCGACCATTAGATCATTGCTAATGATTAATATACACTCCGCATGTTGAATGGACATTAAAACTGCCAGTGTGCAAGAATTTTTTATACACTAGATAAAAAAAACACTGTATCCTTTAGGTACAAATCTGACTCGTTAACTATATCCGGTTGATCTTTTAGAATATATTTATATTATTTCTCTTATAAAAAAGGTTCTAAAAGTGCTTAACACTCTGAATTATTCACGAGTTGTTTTACTTTTAAATTTAGATAATATTCTCATAATTTAAGCCCTTTATGTTTAACGACAAAAGAATCATTTACTAACTAGATTTGCCAGAAAGAGTATGTAAGTGTCAAAACGCATATCCGCTTTTATATTTGAAGGGCTCGAAGAATCCGAAAGCATTTTAAAACTTTCCTCTTTTAATACTATAAAGCAGTGTCGGAACACATCATCCGCTTCTCTATCGACGATTCTCACCATCATTATATGACACTGGCGAAATAAGTGTTGTAAAATAGTTTTAATATATTTCTGGCCTTTCAAACTAAGAAAGCGGGTGCCACAAAAACGTAATTCCAAAGTAGGCATAACTCAACTAAGTTTTGGAAAAAATTTATAGGAAGGACTAGAATGTTGGGGGAGTCGTATCATGCAAACAATAAAATTATGTTGAAAGACTCACATGCAGTATTAAAAACCTTAGGTGGCGTTTGGATTGGGTACAAGAGGGGGGATAAGGCCCTTATCCCCCCCTCTTGTACCCAAACAATATTTTGGGTGGGTGGGAACTATTGTTCCCACCTTATACCGGGATATTTTCCACCCAACTGGGATAACCCGGTATAAGGTAGGAACAATAGTTCCCACCCAGGGGTGGGAACAAGCTTGTTCCCACCCCTTGTTCTCTGGTAGAGAGAGAGAGAGATTTGTTTTAAATTAAAATTTAAATTTTTAAATTTAAAATTTAAAATTTGTAATCTTAAAATTAAAATTTATAATTTATAATTCTAAATTTTAAATTTAATTTTTTAATTTTAAAATTTTAAAATTAAATTTTAATTTTTTATATTTTTCAAATTTAAATTTGGCCTTAAATTTAAATTTTAAATTTTTTAAATTAAAAATTTTAATTTTAATTTCAAATTTTTGAAATTTAAAAATTAAAAATTTAAATTTAAATTTCTAAATGCAAAATTTAAAAATTTAAAATTCAAATATAATGAGAGGGGTAATATCATCATTTTTTATTTATAACTACCCACTATTCTTCTTATTCCATCTTATCTATTCAAACGCTATTTTTCTTATTTATGAAACAACCCAATTTTCATCCAAAGGTAAAATTATTCTAGTTCTCGCTTATACCTGAACTTGTACTTATTCCTGAAATAAACAGTTCTTACTTATACCTGAACCAAACGAAGCCTTAGGAACTAACATGCATTTAATAAGGAAAAAAAAAAAGAAAAAAGAAATTTTTTTTTTTTTTTTTTGGGTTTTAAATAGCCTTCTTGAGTCTTCCCCGCGCTTCTTGGATTTCTGGGGGACAGTCATGCCGCCGTCGTCCATAGCCTGCCAGACAGCAACGCTTCATGTATTCGTCGTATTAGGATAAATTACACTTCTGGTCCTCAAACTATCCGGTGTGACATTTTGGCCCTCAAACTCGAATTTTATAAGTTATGGCCTTTTTGCATAAAAAATCCACTAGTTTTGGGTTTTTTCGCAAAATTGGATCGCTATTTTCGATTTTGCAGATTCAGTCCGGATTTTCAGCAAACTGACCAAAATACCTTTGTTATTTTTTCTCTTTCCTCTTTTTTTCTCTCTCCTCTTTTTTTTTATCGCCCTATTTTTTTCCTCTCCGAAGAAGGCGGCGGAGGCGGAGGCGGAAATGGCCCGCCTCGCCTCTGCCCCTCACGCCCTCGCCCTCGCCCTCGCCCTCGCCTGCGCACCCCCGCCCTCCTCGCCTCCGACCCCGCCGAGGCCGCACCGCGCCGCGATTTTTTTTTTCCCCTCTCCGATCCGCCGTCCCTACCGCCGTCGTCGGCGACGAAAAAGAAGTGCTTCTTGGGGCCGAGAAGCACGCCGGCGAGAGAGGGAAAAAAAATATAGTTTCACTCCGGCGAGAGATGGATCGTGAAAAAAAAAAATTATAGAGAGAAAAAAAATAAAAAATAAAAATAAAAATAATATTTTTTCCTACAGAAAAGACTAAAAATCATACAAAAAGGAAGAAGGAGAAGAAATTACACTGTTAAAATAAAATTGCACCGTTTTAAAAAAAATTTGCACTGTTTTAAATGAAAGTTGCACTATTTGAGACAGAAATTACACTTTTTGGAAAGAGAGTTGCACTCTTTAGGCCAACGTTGCACTATTTAGAAAAATTTACACCATTTCTTTTTCTTTTCTTCTTCCTCGTTGCACCATTTCTTCTCGTTGCACTATTTCTTTGCACTCTTTCTTCCCAACCAAACTCGATCTGGTCACCTCCCTCTTCAGGCCGCGCGGCGCGGGGCGGATCTCGAGGAAGCACTCGGAATCCGGGGGGAGGTGGGGAGGAGGAGCAGGACGACGAGTAGGAAGCCTCAAAGGAGGAGGAGGAGGACGACGACGAGGACGACGACGGGCGCGGGCGCGGAAGCGAGCGTGGGTGCAGAGGCGCGGGGGCGCCGGGCGCCGGGCGCGGGGCGCGGGGGCGCGCGCCCCCTGCACGGGCGCAGGGGGCGCGCGCCCCTGCGCCCGCCCGGGCCCGGGCCCGGGCCCCCGCCGGCCCACCCAGGTGGGCGCAGGGCTGCGCCCGCGCCCGGCGCCCCCAGGGCGGGCGCAGGGAGGGGGGCGCAGGGGACGTGCCCCCTGGCGCCCCCCGCGCCCCTGCACCCACGCTCGCTTCCGCGCCCGCGCCCGTCGTCGTCCTCGTCCTCCTCCTCCTCCTCCTCCTTTGAGGCTTCCTCCTCGTCATCGTGCTCCTCCTCCCCGCCTCCCCCCGGATTCCGAGTGCTTCCTCGAGATCCGCCCCGCGCCGCGCGGCCCGAAGAGGGAGGTGACCGGATCGAGTTTGGTTGGGGGAAAGAGTGCAAAGAAATAGTGCAACGAGAAGAAATGGTACAACGAGCAAGAAGAAGAGAAAAAGAAATGGTGTAAATTTTTCTAAATAGTGCAACGTTGGCCTAAAGAGTGCAACTCTCTTTCCAAAGAGTGTAATTTCTGTCTCAAATAGTGCAACTTTTATTTAAAACAGTGCAAATTTTTTTAAAAACGGTGCAATTTTATTTTAACAGTGTAATTTCTTCTTATTCTTCCTTTTTGTATGATTTTTAGTCTTTCCTGTAGGAAAAAATATTATTTTTATTTTTATTTTTTATTTTTTTTCTCTCTATAATTTTTTTTTTTCACGATCCATCTCTCGCCGGAGTGAAACTATATTTTTTTCCCCTCTCTCGCCAGCTTGCTTCTCGGCCCCAAGAAGCACTTCTTTTTCGTCGCCGGCGACGGCGGTGGGGACGGCGAGTGGAGGAGGATCGGAGAGGGGAAAAAAAAAAATCGCGGCGCGGTGCGGCCTCGGCGGGGTCGGAGGCGAGGAGGACGGGGGTGCGCGGGCGAGGGCAAGGGCGTGAGGGGCAGAGGCGAGGCGGGCCATTTCCGCCTCCGCCTCCGCCGCCTTCTTCGGAGAGGAAAAAAAAAGAGCGATAAAAAAAAGAGGAGAGAGAAAAAAAAGAGGAGAGAAAAAGTAACAAGGGTATTTTGGTCAGTTTGCTGAAAATCCGGACCGAATCTGCAAAATCGAAAAAAGCGACCCAATTTTGCAAAAGCCCAAAACTAGTAGATTTTTTATGCAAAAAGGCCATAAGTTATTTATAGAATAAAATTCAATTTTCTCCCTTAATTTTGGTTTATCTCATTTTAACTTTGTTACCTGTGGTTCAAAATGTTTTGCTTAATTGTCCTGTGATTTGATCTCTATACTTGTAGCAAAATAAAATTTGTTTGATAACCACATAATATTAATTTAAGTATAACTTTTTGAACCATAGGATGGCAAAGTTAGAATAAGTTAAACCATAGAATAATTAAGTACAACTTTTTGATCCACAGGATAGCAAAGTAAAAATAAGCTAAACACGGCGGTGCAAATTGAAGTTGATCCTTAATTATATTGTTATTAAGTTTGCTGATTCATTTTAACTGACTGAATCTCAATAGGTTACTGATGTGAAAGTGATACGGCATCTTACCATTATCGTGCATGTTATCAATCACAACGCTACTATATCACTTCCACATTAGCGGCACAGCAACAGTACCCGATCAACCCATAGATTTATCTGTTGTGGGGCCCACATGCCACTTGGACACGTGTCGAGATGCCATGTGCCTAGCACAATGGTGTTTTAAATAAGTTGGTTTACCGCTAATCATTCCCTTAAACATTGATTAAAGGAGCTTTTACATATATATTTATATATATACACCTCTATAAGATTTGAATATTCATATACAAATCCTTAGGAATTTGGTTCCTTATTCATGGTACTATCCTTATTTTATGCTCAACGTATATAAAAATTATGCTTTCTAAAAAGAGACGAATCTGAATCATCTGTATCAGATAACCTAAATGTGTCATGTTATATATAAACTGTATGATCAGCTTATGCACAGGATTTGAGTAATTTCTCCTAATTATTTGAAATTGTCGGCTCTTTATCTTTTTAAATAATTATTTTACAAGTCGATATATGATTCAAAATAGTTTTCTTTTCTTTTTTTATCGCAAGTATCTGTACGTGAGTTAACTAAATTGCTGCTTATGTATTATAGAAATCAGATGAATCACACACGTAGCGCTGAGAAAAGAGATAAGATATTGGGTTTAACCAACTAAATAAAGCAAATATGGGGACACAATCTATGGGTTGATTACATAATTTAAGGCTTTTGAGAACTAGCCATGATACTTTGGTAATCCAAAGATCAATCTAATAGAACATGATTAATTAATTAAAAAAGAAAGTCTTAGGAACTTAAGTAATATTTGTCCATTTATTCCTTTCTTCTTTTATTCTTTTTTAGTCTCTTTGGAATCTCTTGTGTGCTCTTCTTTGATTAAGGCCTCTCTAAAGTACTTTTTCTATCATAGTCAAAACTTTTGTATTTTTTATTCCCTCAAAAAAATTTAAAATTTTTTTTGTACTTTTTTATGAAAAAAAAAAAATTCCATTGTCCATTGCATGGGGTTCAACTCATTTACCAACTAATATATATATATATAGTTGAAGTAAATTTATCACTATTACATGTATATATCAAATATATATATATATATATATATATATATATATATATATATATATATATATATATATATATATATATATATAGTGACACCTGTGATCCACCAATATAGGAAAAATAAAATTGTAGAAGTTTTATTCTTCCTTTTGTTGGTTTCAAATGATTGGCTCTAGAGAGTGGCCAAGCACTAATAATCATAAGCCACAATTGGTAAAATTATATTTAAGGTGTTCTCTACAATGATAATAAAATTAATTAAATAATTGTAGCACTCTTTGCAATTTCTTAGGGTTGGTGAGTGACAAACAATTCCTTATATGAAAGAGAAAACTTGGCAATTGTGTGAAAGATTTAGGGTTTGCAAAAAGATTTAGGGTATGTTTTTTTTTTTTTTTTTTTTCCGCTTTTCGCTTTCGCTTTCTCCCTCACCGAGGCCTTAGTTGTCTCACTCCTGTTAGCTTAGTTCATATCTCCAATGAATGAAGCAGGTAGCATGCTACTTTTTTCTCAAAAAAAAGAGGCTAAATTACAGAAATTTTTTCTGTCAATACCCGCTTTTTCACTTTCCCCCACTGTCATTCAAAAACCTACACTTTGCCCTCTTAAAAAATAAAAAATGTTCACTTCGTCCCCCGCCGTCAGTGTTCCGTTAGAGTTCCGTTTATATCTTATTTTTTATACCCAAAATACTCCTGAAACCCTCATCCATGCCCACACATATGCCCTAGGCCGCCGCCTCGCCCTCGCACGAAGTCGGAGTTGGGATCAAGAGAGGCGTGGGCGAGGGTGCGGGATGCGGGATGAGCAAGATTGGGGAGGAGGAGATGAAGAAGATGAGAGTATTTTGATCATTTTGTCACACCGTACCCCCATGTGAACATTTTTTATTTTTTAAGGGGGCAAAATGTAGATTTTTGAATGACAGTGGAGAAAAGTGAAAAAACGGGTATTGACAGAGAGGTTTTATGTAATTTAGCCAAAAGAAAATAAACAAAAAACAAATTAGGACTTCCGAATGTTTGTATAATTCGATAAAATGGTATTAATAAATCCACTTTTACTCCGAACAAATGAATTTATTGAATCTGATCATTTCCAGCTATAGACTAATGATCAAGTTCAATAAACCTCTCTTTCAAAAGTAAAAATCAGCTTTGTCAATAATGCAGTTCTTAAACTGTGACAACACATAAGCTCGAACAAGCATCCTGAGCTACGACAAACTCAAATCAACCTCAAACTTGAGTTGACTAATAAGGGTTTTGATTATAGTCTTAATTAGGAGACTTATGTAGAAACCCAAGCTACCAATTTTCATTAAAAAAAAAAAAGGTTTCTCTCTCTCTCTCTCTCTATACTTTTCAAGTTCAAGCCTCTATTGCCAAAGCGACCCAAAAATACAATAATTTGTTGTTGTTGTACACTATGGGCATGTTTGTTTCGTCGAAACTGGACTTTGGGTGGAAGTGGAGTTCAGTAAAAATTATTTTTTTTTCGTTGTTTGTTTCGTAGTTATGGAAGTGAAGTTTCATTAGTTCTGCTGTTTGTTTGGTAGGAAGTGTATGATATAAAATTATAATTTATATATAAATAATAAATTATTTAATAAATTAAAATAATATAATTATATTTTTTATATAATTAAAATTTAATTATATAATATTTTTATATAATTAAAATTTAATTATATAATATTATGTAATTATATAATTATATAATATTTTAATAATATAATTAAAATTTAATTATATAATATTTTAAATATATAATTAAAAATAATATATTTATATATTTATATATTTATATATTTATATAATTAAAAATAATATTTTTTCTTCACCTCTCTTCACCGTAATTTACTTCGGCCCACGGTGGGCCGAAGTCAATTACGTCGTTTCGGGTTAACTCGAGTTTCGACTGTAATTTTTTTACGGCGAACCAAACGACGGAAGCAGTTGTTTTTGACGAAAACGACTTTCCCCTCTCCACTTCCACCCCACTTCCATCCAAACAAACATGCCCTATATGGGAATATAACACCTCTCTCTCTCTCTCTCTCTCTCTCTCTCTACTTTTCAAATTCAAGTCTCTATTGCCAAAGCAACCCAAGAATAGAATAATTTTGTGTGTTGTTGTATACTGTGTGGGAACATAACATGAAGGGGAAGGGTGAACCTTTTTTTTCTTTTTCTTTGTTTTATGGGAGTGAGGAATAATATTGTGGAGACATGGATACCTCAATTTTAGTGAACTTTGCCTTTTGGTGTGGGTGTGTGGGTCATTTGACTAACCATGGGACCAAAAAGTTAAGGGTTAATTTCATATAGCTCTCTATAAACATATCGAATAGTAAATATATTTCTACAAAGTTTAACTTTTTTATTTTTATTCCTGTAAAAGTTCAGTGATATTCATATTTGCTCCTCTGGTTTGTTACTGTTAGAGCATTATTTATTTTTTAACAGCAGATAAATAAAATAATATTTTTGTGCTTGCAAATATATCCCTTCAAAAGCCCCAACTGTTAAAATTATACAGAAATGTCCTTCCAAAAAAATATTTTATTCAATAATATAAGAGAGGTAAAAATGTCAATTCATTAACCAGGATTAAGTATTTTACTTATGGTTAACTATATTTTTTTAACTGGATCCTAACAGCAGGGGTATATTTGAAAACGTTAGGATTTTTGCAAAGATAAAAATAAAAAATTAAATTTTGTAGGAATATATCTGCTATTCGATATGTTTACAGGGAGCTTATGCAATTAAACCAGAAGTTAAAGAGTTAAAAATAGGCTTAGTTATAAAATCTCTCTGGCACTTTATCCTGTCTTCCAAATATCTTCGTGCCTAAAAAAATTTAAACAATGTCAATTCTGCACTTTAGTCTTGCGTCTAATTGGCTCAATATTTTAAAAAATTTATTAACTTATAACAAAAATGTTAATGGTAATAATGTGACAAGATCATTTGACATTAAGAATACTTAAATTTTCACACATAAATACTTTTCTATGATTCCTTTTATATATGTATACTTAAAGGTGTATTTGAAAGAGCTTAAATGGGCTTAATAATATGCTATCTCAACGTGCCGCCATTAAAATTAACAAAATATTATAATGGAAGTATCTATTTAAAACAGAACTAAAGTGCAGGGTTGATATTATTTAAATTTTTTATGCAGGATTGTCATTGTTTGAGACATTATTTAAATTCTTTATGCTAAAATATCTAGATATATCTTTTTTTATTTTTCGATAAAATCGCAAAAATTATATCGTATTTGCATAATTGCGATCTACGCAATATTATGTTTCTTACATAAACAAACGAAATATTTTTTTTATCGCACTTTTAAAGAATACAATAACTGTTTTTTTATGCAATCCCAAAGGGAGTCTAATAAGTGTGTTCTTGTTGTGTACTAGGGACAATATTAGAAAGTTAAAAAAATAAATAAAATAAAATAAACAAAAGAGAGTTGTTGATGCCTTTTTTTTTTTTTTTTTTTTTCCTCTCTAATCAACATTTCGAAAAGCTAAGGAACATGCAGGTTATGCTACTGTTTATTAGGGTTAGAATAGGTCATATTAGGGTTTGAAGATGATTCTTTTTTTTAGTTAGAGAGTGTTCTTTATTTATTTATTTATTTATTTATTTATTTATTTATTCATTAGGGTGGGGTGTTCACATATTAGGTGTCATTTGCCCTCAACAATCATATGAAAGTGTACAAAATATTGTTGATGAATATTATATAATATTATGAGTAGTATCTTACTAATTGTCACCATCAATTGTAGATTGGTACAGAGGAAATTGTGTTTTCAAAAAGTATCTTCAAATATTTGTCGACACATGATTGGTTCGTACCTGGAATCGAATAAATAATGAATTTGACTTGAGAGAGAGTGTGTGTTTTTGCGATGTTTTGAAGCCCGAGTCCAATCGGTTGGTTCGATCGTCACCCAGTTTATAGAACAGTTCGGTTCAGTCTTTTGAACCGGATAAGTCAAAGTTCTGTTTTGAATAGTTCGACTCGATGGTTCAACCAGTTAACTAGTGAACTGTTTTAGTTTTAAACAAACAAGTCAGAACTTTTAATCAAGTTGGATCAAAGATCCAACGACTTAAACTTGGGTCAACTTTTTCACAATTTTATTTGTAATTGATTTTATATTCTATTACTGCATATTAATCTTGTAAAAAATGAAACCTAAAAACTTTTATCCATTTAATTTTGTCTAAAAATTAATATTTTATAATTAAATATAATACTAGAAATACATATATAATATATATAATAAAAATAATAATTAAATATTTATGATGTCATGCTGACGTCAGTGATTGAACTATCGACTCTTGACCTAGCAAAATGTTTCGATCGCCGTCAGTTCCGAATTTTAAAACATTGAGTTTTTCGACCAATGTTATTTATCGAGCTATCTTTGATATTATAAGATAGATTTACTAAATCTGATTACTATTGATTCTATCTGACATATATGGCTTTTTTTTTTCTTTTGTTGTCGGCAAAGTTAATCCTGAACTAAATTTTAAAGTTGACTTTTTGATGTTCCAGGTATGATGCATGTACTTGGCAACAATTTTTTTAGAGTCAAATGAAGCTAATCAATCAACAACTTGAATAAGACCATGCTAATAAATTAATAAAAGTCATAACACACACTTGTATAAAAGCAACAGCAATGATGAATCTATAGCTGGTCTCTTTTACATTAATAATAAAAGCAAATAATTTTTTTTCTCAAAAAAAATAATAAAAGCAAATAATTAAAAATCCAGTTGAACAAGTGGAAAAAAGAAAGTGTATGGTTAGAAGATTCCAAAAGTTTCTACAATGTACAATGACAGCTACTCTCTCTCTCTCTCTCTCTCTCTCTCTCTCTCTCTATGTTATAGTTAAAAAGGATAAGAGACTAATTATTAGAGGGGTTAGAGTAAACAATTTGATGGGAAAAAAAAAGTTCTTTAGGGAGCTCCAAATGATGCTTCATTAAGGTCTAATCCATCGACAAGTGTCATTTTTATCTATATCCAAAAATTATAATTCTTCTCTTTAGAATTTAAGTTTTTTTTGAACTTAAAATTAAAAAACATCCAATGAATGATTGGACGGAGACAAAACTAATATATGACAGCAGATCGGAGACTCGCCAATGAGATATCATTGGGGAGCTCCCTATTGAAGTTTTATCCTATTTGATGGGTGTACCTACTTTAATCCTCTCTCTCCCTCCCTCTCTCTCTCTATATATATATTTGATGAGTATACCTAATTTAATGGACTTCTTTTTGTATTTAGTTTTCTCAAAATTTCTTTCTTCACAAATGACTCATATAAGAATTATAATTGCAGGAGTGACTCTCTCCCTGTCCAAGCGAGCGTCATACTGAATAGTAAGGGCTAGCTAAAAATTTTAAGCCGAACACGACAATTGGATTGTTGCGTTTTCTTTGCTAAGTCCCGGTAATCCTCTTAAGTTTTTTCGAGTTGCTATACCAATGAGAACATGGTAAATCATTTATCATGTCCTAGAATATAGTAAATAAATTATCGTGTTCAACTTAAATATCATAGGTGGCCCTCTCTGTCCAGCGTGATGCTCGTATGGATAAGAAGAGGGTCATTTCTGTAATTATATTTTTATCGGGGCGATTTGTGATTTTTTATAGAAGGCTAAATGCAAAAAAAGTACCCTAATTTAATCCTCCCTCTCTTTCTCTCACTATGTTATAGTTGCAAGGGATTGCATGAGAGACTAATGATTAAGGGGGGCTTGCAAATTGAGAGTAAACTATTTTATGAGTTAAGTTAATCCAATCCTTTTGTTTTGTTTTTTAAACTAGTACAATGCTTGCTAAATGAATAATGCTATGCCCACTCCAATAATAGTAACTTTATTGAAGTATAGAAACTTTTTGTCGGCGGTTTCTCAACTTTACTTCGTGGGAGCTTTTGCTGCAGGGAGAAGCTGTTCATGCTTCCTCGTCCTAAAAGCAAAAGCTTTTAATCTGAAACAACTTCAAAGTAAAGGTTAAATAGTGCTTTCTTTTTCGAACAACTTTACTCGGGTAATATTTTGTAGATGCTCCAATTCGGCCCAACCTAAGGAATCATTTTCTGTTAGGAGCTTTTGCTGCTGCACAGCGAAACTATTGCTTCCTCATCCCAAAAGCAAGAGCTTTTAATCTGAAACAACTTTAAATTAAAGGTTAATACTGCATACTTTTTCAAACATCTTTACTCAGATAATGTTACGTAGATGCTCCAATTCGGCCCAACCTAAGGAATTGTTTCATGTTAGGGGCTTTTGCTCCTGCAAAGCGAATCTATTGCTTCCTCACCCCAAAAGCAAAAGCTTTTAATCTAAAACAACTTTAAATTAAAGGTTGATTTTGCATACTTTTTCGAACAACTTTACTCATGTAATGTTTCGCAAAAGCTCCAATTCAGCCCAACCAAAGGAATTGTTTCGTATTAGGAGATAATAAGTGAAAATATATTATTTAGGAGAATTTCAATTCTACTTTTTATTTTCATTGTGTTTGATTACAATAGTAATTAAGGGTTAGTTACTCTTAATGAGGATTCAACTTGATCCTATTCTCCACATTCATGGCAACTTCATCTTTGTCGGTTTGTATCAAAACCAACATTGTCTGGAACGGGATACGTTGTGGTGCGTAGTACAAATACTGAAACGTGGTTCGCTAGTTTTATAAAAACACAGTACGAGGGGGCAAAAGATTAGTTGGAATGTTATTTCGAAATGTGATTCATTTAGAACATCTATACAGATTGACATATATTAAAAAGTCAATAACTTGCCTTTCTTACCGTATAATTTTTTTTTAATTAAGGTCGGATTGGATATTCTCTATTCTACTTAAAACCGCCTTAATTTTTTCTGTACGATTACCACTCTTTTGTATTGTTTTATCTAGTAAAACGCTTTTTTTTCAGATAACTAAACAAATTAGATCTAGAAAAATTGAAGTACTTCTCTACTATTCCAGTTCGCCACTTTTTGTGATCCGAATCGCGGTTCGGAGCAGGGGTCTGTTTAGAATCAAATGAAGAAATTACAATACTTGGAAGCCACAAAGCGTTTCAGCTTGGATTTTCTATTGGAACTTGATCTTCTAAAACACGTTATGTTCGGACGCTTGAACTAGGCCGAACTTGGGCGATTGGACTCATATACCCCTCGATCGAAAGTGGAGCATCTCCGAAACTCGATGTCTCGGCTCAAACCTTTAGAATGGCTAAAAAATTTCGACGAAACATATCAAAACTAAGTGCTATGCGGGACAAAGTGCTAAACCAACGGATTTGGTGGGAACTATCTCTTGAACCCGTAGTAGCCACTTCTAGAATCTCATATCGCTTGATAATTTTGGTCTGCTGTGATCTAGTTTGAACCTGACGAGGACGTCAGGATCTAAACATGAAGAGTTTGTAAGTTTGTAACACCCCAATAGTCCTGCATCGGATAAAAAAATAATTCTGATTGGTACATATGAGACCTCATACACTAGTAATAATAACTGAGCTTAAACATTTTGACCGGTGGTGTGGATCCGACGAGTTATTATTACTAGCTGATCGGATCGTTACATTCTCGTCTCTCCGCAAGCATTTATAGCCCTCATAACCCAAATCCGAGTCCCCGAAAATCTCGACCATGAATGGTCAAGATCCTTCTTCCTCTCTTAAATCCAACGACCAAAATTTGACGTCAACCACCATCATTATAGAAAAAAAAGGGAAAAAAACAATTCAAAAAAAAAAAAAAAAAAAACCTAATCTATCAACTATGAAGCAACACAACATTAATTTTGACAATATTCTTGCCTCCTCAATATGTTCACAACTGTACACAATACAAACAAACCCCAGTTCATTAATCCCTCACGAAAGTGACTTCCGAAGTTTTAAATTGGAGCTTCTGCCTTCAAAATAATAAGATCAACAAGTACAAAGATCCAACAATATTACACCGAGAACCCCTTTTACGAACACTAGCGCGACATGTTTCCGATTCGGAGCTCCTAATCGAAGTGATCTGCGGAGAAATCGGGCTCGTCCGGCTTCTGCAGCCTAGCCAACTCAGTGTCGTCGGCCAAAAACCTCCGCGAAATGGATCCCATCTTTTCAATAATCGCGCTCGAGCCCGGCCCTGCGTTCTCGTTCCCCGGTTTGTAGTTGCTCTCTTGATCCTCCCACCATGAGTACTCCTCCCACCGACTTAAGCTCTCGGCCATTTTCCTCCTCCGGTACTGCCGCCACGCCGCCTGGATGAAGCACGCCGCCCACAACCGCCACTGGTGAGAGTAAAACCGGAATGTGTGCTGCAGTTTCTTGCTGTGCAGCCTCCTGAATTGGTTCGCGACGAACTTCAAGTCCTCTGCTCGCAAGGCAAAGGCTTCGACTTCGGTTAGGGCTTTTACGGTTCGCGTGGAAGTGGGTAAGTTTACGTTGGTTTTGGGGAGCAGGGCCCATGTTAGGAGCTCCTCGCCGCAGAAATCGCCGGGCCGTAGGATTATGGAGTTGAAGAAGTTGGTTCGGCCGCCGTTGGTCGTAGAGCTTTCTAGTTTCCCCCGGATTATGAAGAGCATTTCGTTTACGGGGTCGCCCTCGCGGGCGATGAATGTTCCCTCGGGGCACAGGGAGGAGACTAGCCGCTCGCAGATGGCGTCGAGGAGTTGATCATCCATCTCTGAGAAAAAAGGAACCTACATGCACCCCCCAAAAAAAAAACAAAAGAAGATAAATTAGCTACTGTTTTTTGGAACTCGAATTTTAGCTTTTGTAGAATAGAGAATACGTTGCAACTTAAGCATGCTTATTACCCGTCGAACTAGGTCCAAGCAGAGGTGGCGTTGCACGTCGCGACGAATGTCCGCAGGTAAAGCTATTAGGATAGTCTCTTCGTCCACGCCTCGCGTCGCGAGCCACTTCACCTGAACGAACCGGCGGACCCGCTCTTGGAGATCGTCGGGGAGCTGGTGATGCCTCATCCACTCCTCGGTGTCTCTTTGCCGCAGCCTCCACTCTTCGAGCCGTTTGCTGATCGATTGCAAGTAGGTCTACCCAAAAAAAAAGAGAAAAAGACGATGTTTCTCAGCTTTTACAAGAAAGGAAATATGAAGGTATTAAATTAACGAGAAACCATAACTCGAATCAAATGAAACTTACGCGGTAATTTAAAGTAGCAGCAAGAAACACAAAAGGAAAAAATAAATATTTTCTGAAAGTACAAAATTATATCTCACCTGCATGTTGCCAATCAGCTGAGCAAACAGTACAAGACTAATGGCACCAATCGCGATGGCAAACGTATTTTCCGCGATGAAAGTGCTCGTGACCAGAGGGTTCCCACTCGAACTGGCGAAAGACACAACAGATTCTTCATAAATCGAAAAAAAATGCCAGAATAATGTATAAACAGGGCTTTTTGTATACATATACCCCTGCAAAATCATTCGTTTCTATATATTGTCCTGTGCTTTCGAAAGCGCAGGAGCCTAGCTCTATATATATATATAAATATGCAGTTTCATGGGCATGTATATAGATAAATTTGCAGGGCTACGTAGGTTAAAAATAATAATAATAAAATAAATAAATAAAAAAATCTGGAACTTAAATATCGGATAAATAGACATTATCCTACTAAAACCAACTATTGTTGTACAAATCATTTCGCTATTGGACTTTGATAGATCACGTTTTTGAAGGGTATACATGTGAAATGATTCACACCTCAACTGTTGCAGACCCCACCAGAGACAGTAGAAGTATTTCTCGAGGAAATTTGTCGAAACGGCCCCATCCTTCAATGCAGGCGTGAATATCCCGTAATTGAAGTTGATACTTTGATTGCTGGCATTACAGTTCGAAAACACGCCCGTGCTGTTGGCCCAATTTTGGTAGTCAATCGAACCGGTATAATCGCAATTCAAATATTTAAGATCACAAGTCGCATTTGAGGAAGCGTTTTCGCTCAAGCAAACCGAGTTCCAACACGTAATTTGCCGTTCAACAGTGAGGAGATAGTATATTGCTCCTGTGATCTGCAGTTGTATATGATCGATCAAAAAGAGGCCTTGTTAGATAGCATAAAAGATGACCACAAAAAAAAAAAAAAATAATGGTACTTTTATGTATATATCCCAAAAAGATTATCTATTAGCATACATATATACATATATATATATACATATATACATATATATATAGAGTACGGCTATGGTGCTTGTGAAAGTACCAAACACTTGGTGCTTGTAAGTTTTATGCCGTTAGATTCACCCCTTTGATCAATTCCACCCGTTAGATTATACTATTCAACCAACCACCCACTCAACCCTAGGGGGCCCACATCATCTTAACCTTCCATATTTTAATCCAATGGCTAAAAACTTACCAGCACCAATTGCTTGGTGCTTTTAAAAGCATAGGAGCTCAATTCTATATATATATATATATACATATATACATATATACATATACATATATACATATATACATATACATATATACATATATACATATACATATATACATATATACATATACATATATACATATACATATATACATATATACATATACATATATACATATATACATATATATATATATATATAGTAGAGCTACTATGCTATCGGAAGCACGGAGCCCTCCGTGCTTCCAACTCGTTTTCGATGCTGGGACTTTCGAATCGACAATCGGCTCCGTTAGACTTGATCTAGAGTATTTTAAGTACCTAGAAAATAAATTTCGTGGTTTTTCGATATCATTTGCCTACCGATCAAAGGAGCTCAAAAATCAATAATTTTAGCGGTCATGGCGAGCCATTTGTAAGTTTAACGATGTAGAAATATCCAAATCACGTGAAAGTTTGATAGAAAATTCTTTATACTATATAAAATAAGATCAATATCTTTGATCTAAAATTTTAGTGTCATGTCATCACATTTTTTAAGATTTTTATTTTCAGCCGTTGATTTTGAGCCATTTCGATCACTAGGCAAATGATATCGAAAAACCACGAAATTTATTTTCTAGGTACTTCAAATACTCTAGATCAAGTCTAACGGAGCCGATCGTCGATTCGAAAGTCCCAACATCGAAAACGAGTTGGAAGCACGGAGGGCTCCGTGCTTCCGATAGCATAGTAGCTCTACTCTATATATATATATATATATATATATATATATGAGTCGGGAACTAATTACACACTTCTTATACAAGCTTAAATTTAACTATACAGGCCTCTAAATGAATATCTAAACCGTTAAATATGATTTTTGGAAACCTATATCTTGTGTTTCTAAAATTGCCCTTTGTTAAAAATTATAAACCGTTGATTTTGATACTACTTGATGGCTAGGAAATCGGTTTTTCAAAATTCGTAAAAGTTTATGAGTAGCTCTTTTAGATGTTCTTGATCATATTTAATGGTTTGGATCACAATTTTAGAATCTCTAAAGTTGCATTTTATACTTATATACCCTACAAAAGTCCGAGTTTCATATAAGCACTTTGAAAGTGCAGCTTCTTCCAAAAGTGCCCTTCTGAGAAGCTGGTTTTGTAAGTATAATGGTTTATATGTAAATAAGTGATTTTGCAGGGACGAATGTGTAAATAAATGATTTTGCAGGAGTATATATTGAATACTAAGACATACATGGCTCGCCAACATGTAGAGTAGTAGATTATATGCAGCTCCTCCCCAGGCGGTCTTTGCGACAACTCCAGCAGCTTTAATAATCTGGTTGCTTAAGGGAACTATAAGATACATTCTGATTATATATTGAACCACAATAACAAGGCCAAATGTGGTGTTTTTGATGTTGTAATCCGAGCTCCTTATCGCCGGCATTATGAACCAAAGGACAACCTGTAGAAAGGAAGCGCAATACATCAGAAAATTCTCGGAATTAAACAAAAATCAATAAGGTGAGGTTTGGTTTCCCGGAAATGATCCAAGAAAATAGTTTTCTGGCTGGAAAAGTATTTTCCGTCCGTTTAGTTCTTAGGAAGAAAACTTTTTTCCAGTTTTCATGAAAAAGTAGTGTTTTCGTTTTCTGAATTTTTTTTATCCGGAAAATGAAAACTGCAGAAAAGAGTGTTTTCCATGGAAAACTTTTTTTCATCCAGAAAACAGATTTCCCCGCTTTTCCGAGGAACAAAACACCTCCTAAGTTAAGAAATAGAGCGATGTGCGGACTAGAAAATATGCATATATACTGGAATTTGAGAAGTTAATTCCTGAATATTCCAAACTACCCCTTACAAATAGAGCAATTCAGTGCTGACAAGAATATTTTTCCTTAACTAGACAATCTTTACAATATTACAAATAGCTAACAACTCCACTTTCAGAAACTTAGGACATACCTGTGGAAGAGGCACTGCCGCGACTAGATCTATGAAGAAATCGGATCTTAAATATCTCCTTCGAATTTCTTTAGGATCAGTTACAAGCTCTCCCTTCCCAAGCACTCTCGTGTTCGGCGCAACATACGCCGTTCGAAACTTTATAACCATATTCAGCATATAGAATACATCGGCTAAAGATCGAAGAACGGTTACAGTAATACGTAATCGTTCATCCATTCTAACGCATGAAGAATTATTATTGACCCTAACAAAGGGCAAGTAATAGAAGAAGGGGTCTATAAAAAGAGCAAACAAGCACGTCATGAGGTAAACCCGGTTCCATCTTAGAACTATATTACTTCCGGGGTCTAATATTAATCTGTGCCGTGGCTCGTTGATCTCAACCCATACTTTAGGCTTTATGGCGTTTCTTCCATCTAATTTACTGTTGCCAAATTTATCGGCTCTTGGGACTTGATACATGGGTTTAGCTTGGTTTTGCTTCTCATCAGGAAAGACCCTGTAAATGTGGCCATAAAAAGAGAAGGGTAAGCATCAACATGAAAAGTTTTCAAAAGTATATAGAAATAATAAAGGGCTTGTTAGGCGTGATTAGAGGTTTTAGAGAAACGTTGGTTGAGTTGAGCTGTTCGAATAAGCAGAAAAAAGCATTCGAGTAAATCCACCGAACATCTTATTGCTATAGCTAGAAGCTTCAATTTGGAGCTTTCGCTTTTGGCGACCAGAAGGTCATTTCAGCAGATCAGCTTCCAACAAAACCAAAAACTCTAAATCTTTTGTTTGCTAAGCAACCGACATTTACTTACGAGCATAAAAGCTAAATAGAAGCCAGGTCCTATAGATGTAAGTAGAAGTAGGAAGGGTAAATATCAAGGAGAAGATGTAGTATTAACAAACGGCCTGTTCGGCATGGATAAGGTTATGTAAAAAAAGTGTTGCTTAAGTAGAGGTGTTCGGAGCACTAACAACTTTTTTAACCCAAACCCAACCAACCCACGCCCGCAGACACCCCCAAATAGCTTCCCTACAGGATTTGCTTCTGATCAATTGAAGCAGGTTCTAGAAGCTAGACCAAAGAAGCATCAAGTTATATAAGAGCTCAAAAGATAAAATGCCCTTAGAAATAGCCAGGTTCGGATGTTCTAATTAGCGAAGCATGCCAACCAAGTCAAAATTAGAACATTTGAATTTTGTCCAAGAAAATGACATGATAGTGTTCCAATTACATCCTTAGGTGTAGGAAATACCACACAATATCTATTTTTCAATTGAAAAAAAAAAAAAAAGCAAAAACATCATACAATCCTCAGAACATCGGCAACGATCAATAGTCCCACGTCCTATTACTTCAAAAGGATTCACAGATATTTGTATTCTTTTCGCTCAGACTAAATCTCCCACCTTACAATTGTGTAGCTCCACAATGCGGCAAAAGAGATCCAAAACCACCTAAACTTGCGATACACCGCTCGAACTAGAACATTCGCAATTGACCACCGAAACAATGATTCTGCTGCAGTCCATCACAAAACCCCCGTTTTTCATTGATTGGCTAGACATCCATTCAGAAAATTAACTACGGGAATTTGGCAAGCTAGTCATTTCACTCAAAATTTGACTCACTCACAAGCCCGCGACCGACGGGCATCTGACCAAATTACGGAAAATAAAGGTTTCGTTGTAGATTGCGACAGAATTATTATCCCGGTAATAAATTTCAATGTATTGAAGTTCAGATAGTAAATTACATATCAAGCGAAGTTCAGGTGGTTCTGAGACTTCCTGTTTAACCAAAAAAGGATCTTAGCTCCACAACTAGTTCAAAACACACATGTTCTTCATAGTTTAACTGAACTCCGACCTAAACACAGATCAAATTAGGGTTTTGAGGTGGGTATTCTGAGACTTTTTTTTTAACCAAAAAAAAGGATCTTAGCTCCATAAATGGTTCAAAACACATGTTCTTCACAAATTAAGGGAACTCCTATCTAAACACAGATCAAATTAGGGTTTTGAGGTGGGTTTCCTGAGACTAATTTTTAACCAAAAAAGGATCTTAGCTCCATAACTAGTTGAAAACACACGTTCTTCATAGATTTGAGGGAACTCCTACCTAAACACTACCTAAACACAGATCAAATTAGGGTTTTGAGGTGGGTTTTCTAAGACATTTCTTTTTAACCAAAAAAGGATCTTAGCTCCACAACTAGTTCAAAACACACATGTTCTTCATAGATTTAAGGGAACTCCTACATAAACACAGATCAAATTAGGGTTTTGAGGTGGGTTTTCTGCGACTAATTTTTAACCAAAAAAAGGATCTTAGCTCCACAACTAGTTCACAACACACATGTTCTTAGTAGATTGAAGGAAATTCTTATCTAAACACAGATCAAATTAGGGTTTTGAGGCTGGTTTTTTGCCCAGAAACCAAATCAAATCAAATCAAATAGGAAAAAAATTGAAATTAAAAACAAAAAATCACCTTGCGGCTCTCCTCTGCATCTCGATCTCATCTTGCACCTTGGATCGAAACATAACCGAGCTTAATTATCCCAACAAACACACACACTCGATTCAATACAAGGATTTATCTCCTCGGAGAAAGGGGGGGAATTGGATTTAGGATTTAGAGGAGACCATTTTTTGCTTCTAAACTACCCAAAGTAAACTCTCACAAGTTTAAAAAGAGGAAGAGAGATTTTTCTCTTTTTTTTGTGCCCCTTTTTTTAACTTTTTTTCCTTAGACCTGGTCCACAAGTAATACACCAGGCTTATCTACTTTCGCGTTGTTTTCGTCGCAGAGCATCTGAATCAACGATCGATGTTATTATTAGACATGATTAAATATTTGAACTGCCTAAAATTCAAATTTCGAATGCCCCGTTGCAGTAAACTGCGCGCAAGTAAACGATCTTATTTACTTCTAGAAATATCCGAGCTTTACTCCCTTGTCCACCACGCCAGTCAAAAATTAGTCTATTATTTTTAACACTTAATATATTAAAAAAAATCAATAAATTTTTAATTACAAATAGGTTTATGCACGCAATCTAAAAATGTCACATTTGTTTATCAACAAAGCATTTTCTTTGAAATTTTCTAATTTTTAATATTTTGTGCATGTTTAGCCACTTCCATCAAAGTATTTAGCAAAAGGTAAAATTAAATTAAATTAAAAAGCTTCTAGAAATCAGAAATGAATTTCTGAAGTTTAAAAGTCAAAGCACTAATTTGGTGCATCTACAATTGCATAGTGAATCTAATAAAAGTATCTTATTATAATATTTTTAATTTAAAGCATTATTTTGATAGCTCATCATAAAAGTGTTTTTTAATTAAATAAGTCTTTTTAATTGAATTAAAATTCAAAGTGAAAGTTAATTTTTCATTGTTGTTCATTTGATACAAAGTTAATGACTTTAGAATTATAATTATCCCACTTTTTTGTTTCCACACTAGCATATAAGAGGATGAAAAAAAAATTGCAATATTATTTTTTTTTCCTCTTTCTCTTCTGTAATGGATTTTGAAAAAGTGAGTTGCGGATTAGTTTAATATACAACAAACCAAACAATAGACGTAAGCATTTACGATCGAAAATAACTTCACCCATCTCCACTTTTGAGAAGGGTTGTCAACAAGCTGAACACGAGTGAGCAGGCTTGTTAAAATATCGGGCTGAAAAATTCTGCTCGTGTTCGGGTTGTTTATTAACTAGACGAACACAAGCTGGCTTGCGAACAGTAAGTTAAATTGTCAGCCCTACGACTGGGTAAAAAATTTTAAAAAAAATATTAGAAAATTAGAATCTTAATCTAATAATTGAAATTCGCAAAATATAAATCTCTTTACATTTGGATTGGCCTAAAATCCAAATAGTAGCATGTATATCGAGCCAAACACGAGCGAGCTAACTCCAGCTAATGTTCAGCTCGTTAAGAATTTGAGTTGAAAAATTCAGCTCGTGTTCGGCTCGTATATTAAACGAGCGATCGATCTCGAGCTCGTTTCGAGCCGAAGACGAGTTGGCTCGTGAATAGCGAGCTGGATTGCCACCCCCACTTTCTCGCAGAAACAATTGTACTCTGTGTAAACCAGGTCCAGCAAGATTACTTTTCCATTAGCCAATAGGGGGGAGAGAGAGAGAGAGTTATGTGAGGAGAGTCCCAAACCTGGGAAGCTTCTATGTTGGGAGTTGGTGGGGAGGATCCTATAACATGTAGGTTGGAGAATATTTGTACAACTCAGGGTACAGGGCAGGTTTTTATTGAAGGTGAAATCATGAAATCATGTTAACTAGGTAACTACCCGCGCTTCGCTGCGGCAAAATAGTTTGTGACTAATTTATATAAAAATTTTAAATAATAATTTTAAAAAAATATAAAAATATATTTTTAGACAATTAAAATATATATTAATAAAACTTTAAGATAAAAACTTTAATTAAAAATTATAAAAAATAATAAAGTTCTCTTATAGTATATTATAAAATTAAATTTTTTATCAATATTTTCTTAACTTCATTTGCAATATTAAATTATATTAATAATTTTATTAAAAAATTTAATTTAATTTTTAATTTTTTGAAGCTCTCTGCTTACAGTGCTATTTGTTCTACTTCATTTTTTTTTGTTCTCTTTTTTTTCTTTTTCCTTTTTTTTTTTTACTTCTCTCTCTCGTGGAGACGGACGGGCGGCGTCAGCAGCGGCGATCGCGACGGACGCGGACGCGAACGCGGCTGTGGCAGTATTGCAGCTTCCCCGGCCTCTCCCTGTCAACTATATATATATATATATATATATATATATATATATATATAACTTCTTCTTCTTCCTCTGCACTCTCTTCTTCTTCTTCTTTCTCTGCACTTCTGCACTCTCTTCTTCTTCTGCACTCTCTTCAACCTTTGACTTCAGCGACGACAGAGGTTTGGGCGGCAACCACGGCGGACGCGACAGCGACGGTGGATGGGGCCGCGGCGGCAGCGATGGACGGGCGGCGTCGATGGTGCACGCGGCGGCGGCTCGGGTGGCGTTTGGCTCGGGCTTAGCAGTTCGGCTAGCGGCAACAATGGCTTTAGAGACGACGGCGGCGGCTTTGGGCAGCGTGGACGCAGCTGCGGCGACGGCGTTGAGCGGCGTCAGGCGGCGTCGATGGTGCACGCGACGGCAGTCAGAAAAGAGAGGAAGATCACAGCTCTTTTTTTTTTTACTTTTTTTTTAATATATATATATATATATATATATATATTTTATTTTATTTACTCCCTTTCTCTTATGCTCTCCTCTTCTTCTTCTACCTTCTTCTACCTCCTCTACACCCTTTATTTATTTATTTATTTATTTATTTTTTTTTTTTTTTTTTTTGTGTGTGTAACCAGAGGACTTGGGGTATGCAACGAATGTGGACGACGACCCCTCCCCTCACAGCTTCCTCCTTGAGCTATTTATAGAGCTCCAAGCTCATATCCTCCTCCCTAAATCAATATCTCCTCAAATCTTAAAGAGATCCTAAGAAATCCCAATCCCGATTTTTTCGGGATCCTGTTGGGGTGGGATGGGTAGATCCTGTAGAGAGAAAGAGAGAGTAGGGGAGACAAAGAGAGAAGAAGAGAGAGAAAGAGAGATAGAGAGAGAAAGAGAGAGAAAGATTTTCTCTCTTTTAATTTTTTTTTTGTTTGGGTAGTTTGGATTTAAGTCAAAATTAACTTAAGTTGGGTCTCCTTTTAATGTTATTTTAAGAGACCCAACAAACTGGATCTCTGCAGAGAGAGAAAGAGAGAGAAAACAAAAGAGAGAGAAAGAGAGGAAGAGAGAGAAAGAGAGAGAGAGTTGGGTTGGGATGCTTAGGCTCTGCAAAAAAAAAAAAAAAAAGAGTGGAGAAAGAGAGGTATTGGAGAAGGTTAGAAAGAGGAGAGAGAGATATTGGAGGAGGTTAGAGAGAGGAGAGAGAGTAAATGAGGGTTGGGGGGTGGGCTTCGAGAGAAACATAAAATTTAAAATTTAAAGTTTGAAGTTTGACACATAAGATTTACAGCATAAAATTTAAAATTTAAAATTTAAAAATTTGAAGTAGTAAAATTTGAAGTAAATTATAAAATTTAAAATTTAAAATTTTAATATTATAAAATTTTAAAATTATATATATGTACATATATGGGTGTGTGTATATATATATATATTTTTTAAATTCAAAATTTTAAAATTTGAAGGTATCAAAATTTGAGAGATTTAAAATTTTAAATTTTGAAGTAAATTATAAAATTATAAATTTAGAATTTAAAATTTTAATATTATAAAATTTTAAAACTATATATATGTACATATATGTGTGTGTATATATATATTTGTATAGAGGAAGAGAGAGTAAATGAGGGTTGGGGGGACACGTGTCATACCAAGGTCCCCCAAAACCCTCTTTAATGTGGAAAAAAAATTTCTTGCACTCGGTGTACAATAATACTTCGTACACCATAAGATATATTAAAATTTTAAATTCTATTTTATAATTTAATTTTAATATCTCTATTATATATATAATATAAAATATTTAAATTATTAATTATATTATAAAAGTTTATTATTGACGTATATTTTAAAATTGGTTTACCGTGCACTTGGTGCACCGAATTTTTTTTCAAACACTTGGCATTTTCCTATTGGTTGAGCCTTAAAAGAGGACGTGGCTCCTTCCGGTTTCGTTTCCATGATTTGACAGAACTGCCAAATTAAGTTTACTATAGATAGATAGACTATAGATTTGTAACATAAAATTTGGAATTTGAAACTTTGAAATTTGAAGGTTTCAAAATTTGAGAGATTTAAAATTTTATATTTTGAAGTTTAATATTTAGGAATAAATATTATAAAATTTAAAATTTAAAATTGTAAAATTTATTATTTAAAATTTAGAATATAAAATTTGGAATATATATATATATGTGTGTGTGTATATATATATATATGTATATGTATAGAGGGAGAGAGAGTAAAGGAGGGTTGGGGGGACACGTGTCATACCAAGGTCCCCCCAAACCCTCCTTTAATGTGGAATGTTTTGCTTGCACCCGGTGTACAATAACATTTCATACACCGTAAAGTATATTAAATAATTAATAATATAAATGATAATTAATATGGTAAAATAAAATATAATATAGTATATATAATATAAAAGTATTTAAATAATTTATTATACTGTAAAAATTTATTTTTTATACATATTTTATAGTCGGTGTATAGTGCACCAGGTGCGTCCAATATTGCTATGAGGCAAGTGGCAAGCTTCTATTGGTTGTTGCCTATAATGGCAACGTGGCTTGTTGAGGTGCCGTTTTGTGATTGATGGGAGTGCCAAATTATGTTTTACATGATATAAGAATAAGAATAAAATAAGGAGCTTTTTTTGCAATTGGCCTCCTAAAAAAAATTTATTTTAAAAATAATCCCGACAAATTTATAATTACAAAAATGGTCCTAATCTTGCCACGCAGGTGCCACGTCAGCGCCACGCGGGCGGATGGGCGCCGGATTGGCAAGTTGAACACGGTGAACCATTCACCGTGTTCAAACACGGTGAATGGTTCACCGTGTTCAGTTACTTATACTGCCCCGAAAAGATAGTGTAGATCAATCCGCGCGAGTAATAAAAGAAACACGGTGAACCATTCACCTGTTCAACTTGCCACCCCACCTCTCAGCCCGCCCGCGTGGCGCCTGCGTGGTGCCTACGTGGTAGGGGTAGGGCCATTTTTGCAATTATAAATTTATTGGAGCTATTTTTAAAATAAAATTTTTTCAGGACGCCATTTGCAGAAAAAAACCCTAAAATAAGGCATCCCTTTACGGTTTTTTGCAAGATGGGGGAGCCAGAGACCCTTCCACTTCCCAGCTGTGGAAGGTTTTGGTGCTGCTTAAAGTCAAAATCCAGCGAAGATACATAAAAAAATGTATGAGGGATTGCGGGTTTTTATGTATCTACTCTAACAAGTCAAAATCCAGCGAAAACCCTAACGAAAGAGTCTATTTGAGACAGAACTAAAATGAAGGATTGTCATTTATTTAAATTTTTTATGTAAGGGAGTATTTGAGACCGGATTAAAAATGTATGAGGGATTTTTATAATTAAACCTTACTTTATATAGTATTTAGAAAATGAAAGATAAGTGTGCTTCATATTTAGTAGGGAAGTGAAAAGAAAAAATACCAATTATTTCTTAACTGAAAATATGAAGCAACTAAATTTCAAACTTGATATAAAAAGATGAATGTTTTTCTTTTTATTTTCATTAATTAATTCTACATCTAAACCGAATACTATGATGAACATCAAAGTGGTTTCTATAAACCCCTTTGGTCCACAATTTATCCCACCAAAAAAGTCAAATGAGATAAGCTCACAAAACCACAATTTAACATAGAAGTATCCTTTTTAAAACCAAAGTTTTTTATTCAAGATATGAAACATTAACAAATATGTACACAAACTAATACCAAATCCACATTCTTGTAAATCTGAAACCCAATTTCTTTGAGTAATTAAACAACTAATGATGAGTTCCATAGTCCTGAACTGGTGAGGTAAAAAGATTTCGAAAACATTCAGTGCACTACTCGAAGTGATCGACGGCGGAGAAGTCCGGCTCGTCGGCAGAGAAGTCCGGCTCGTCGGGCTTCTGAGGATGAGCCTTCCTGAAGATCGAGGCGATCACCGTTACCGGAAGCGCAGCTCCCTCGCTGAGCGAACTCGGGCTCCGCCCTTCGTCTTCTTGTCTGGCCTCGATCGCGACTTGTTCGTTCACCAACGAGAAGAACGGCGCCCACGGGCTCTCTTGATCTTTCGCCTCCATTTGCTTCCTCCGGTGGCTCCGCCACGCCGCCTGTATGAAGCACGCGGCCCACGTCCTCCAATGGTATGAGTAGAACCTGTCGATACATGACATATTAAAATATCATTCTCTGACAGCTCAAGCTTTTAGATAAAGCAGTTTTTTCACATGGTATCAGAGCACGAGCGACCAAAATCCACCCACACGTTAAGAGGAAGTGTTGAATATAATACATTTGCAAATTAGAGAACGAACGGTTATGTTGAATATAGATATTAAAAACACCGTTCTCTAGCATCTTATGCTTTTGGCGAACAACGACTGTTTCACATTCTTTAACATGGTATCAGAGCAGGAGGTCCACAGTCCAAGTCCTGCCCAGCTACTAGCGTTATTTAATCTCCTATCATTTATTTAAGTCCACGTCTTAGGCCTATCAAAAGTTTCGAGTCCAGACGTGAAAGGGAGGTGATAAATATAAATATTAAAAACGGTTGTTTCATATAATTTAACAAGTTCACCGAACCGGAAAGTGTGTTGAAGCCTCTTGCTGTGCAGTTTTCTGAACTGGTTGGCGACGAACTTGAGATCCTCGGCACGCAACGCAAACGCCTCGACCTCGACGAGCGTTCTGACGGTTCTTGTCGACAAGAGGTACTTGAATTCGGTGGTGGGAAGTAAAGCCCAAGTGAGGAGCTCCTCCCCGCAAAAATCGCCGGGTTTTAGAATTATGGAGTTGAAGAAATCGATCCGGCCCCCGTCGGTCGTGGAGCTCTCTAGCTTCCCGCGGATTATGAAGAGCATCTCGGTCACGGGGTCTCCCTCGCGGATTATATAGGTGCCCTCGGTGCGCAAGAATGAGACCATGCGCTCGCATATCGCGTCGAGGAGTTGCTCATCCATCTCCGAGAAGAACGGAACCTGCGATTACACAAAGAGTTGGAATCACAGCAAGGAAATACATCTTTTTACTTTTACCTCCTAATTTTTGCCGCACTTACACGTCGAACAAGTTCCATACATAGGTGGTGTTGTATATCGCGACGAAGGTCAGCAGGTAAAGCTTTCAACATCGACTCTTCTTCCACTCCTCGCGTCGCGAGCCACTTGTAATGGATAAACCGGCTGACCCGAGCCTGTATACCATCGGGGAGCTGGTGATCGTTCATCCACTCCTCAGTGTCTCTTTGCTTCAACCGCCACTCTTCGAGCTTTTCGCTTATAGATCTCATGTAGATCTACAAGAAATTTGATGTTAGGTTAAGAGAATGATTTTTTTCCCTCTTATCTTTTTTTTCCTAATTCTCTCGAAGATCAAACCGATTAAAAATAAAAGTTAAACAAAGGCTCAACAAACAAGCCAAAGTGACGAATTTTTTTACGACAGTAAAAATTGGATGTATAGGTTGCGGTATTTTAGGTGGGCAAAGTGAAAGTTGTGATATTTAGGTCTGTAATTAAAGATAAAGTTCGAGGAGAGAGAAATTTCGCACTTACCATCATGCTACCAAGTAATTGTGCAAAGAGACCAAGGCTGAGAGTAGTAAGTCCGATGGCGAATAAATTTTCACCGACGAAAGCGCTTGTCACCAATGGGTTCCCATATGTGCTGAAAAGAAGAAAAGAAAAAAAATCAAGAGAAGGATAATAAGTGCTTAGTAAAAAAAAAAGCCGTTAAAGATTACACGATTTGCGTTTACAAAAGGGGTTTTTCCATTTTAGCCAAATGACAATTCCAAAAATATAATATCATCATTTCCACGTGCGATTAATGATGTATTCATGTTCAAGCTACGAAAAAAAAGGAAAGATAAAACATGATAAACCCAATATAATAATTAATCCTTTTATTGAGATTTTATAAACCAAGAACATAGAACTATACCTCAACTGTTGAAAGCCCCACCATAGAGAGTAGAAGTACTTCTCAGATAACGACGCAGTAACAGCACCGAATTGCAATGCCAAAATATATATGCCGTATTTGAAAGGGATAGTTTTGTTACTAGCATTGCAGTTTGTGAACACATTCGTTGTATTCGCCCAAATTTGAGCCTCTGTCGAACTAGCATATTCACAATTAAGAAACTTAAATTCACAAGAAGTCATGTTTGGGGACCCGGTTTCCGTCAAGCACTGCGATTGCCAACATGTTGCTTGTCGTTCCACCGTCAATAAATAGTAGATTGATCCCACGACCTACAAAAATAGGGTTTAATGCTTAATATTTTCTTCAAGTTCAACTGACATAGAATTAAAGAATCTAAAGTGGACAAAAATGCATCCTTGCACATTAGTTTTATGGATTCAAACCCCTTACGAACATGTTGTTTAATTTCAGAAAATTGTATCAGGTTTCCATCAGAAGTTAAATATTCCTTAAGTTACAAAAGATTCGCGCTAAAACCCATAGTTTGGGGCGCGATGATACATGTTTTCATTTCTAAATCGAATCGTAGCTTCCCAAGTATCAAGAAAAGTATGGAATATTTAAGAACGGCGAAGAACGTTTGCTTACATGGCTTGCCAACAGGTAGAGTAGTAGATTGTAGATAGCTCCTCCCCAAGCGGTCTTCGCGATAAAACCGGCAACATTAATGATTTGTTTGCTTAAAGGAATTATTATGCAAACTCGGACCGTACACTGAATCAGAATTATGAAAAGATAAGGGGTATTTATGCGATTAAAACTGATCGCTGGCATTACAAACCAAATGAGAATCTGCATCAAGGGTTAAAAAAAAAAAACATTAGATTTTATACTAGTAAATAACCAAAATACAAAATAAGAAGCTTCTTTTGTTTCTTTTTCTCTTTCGTTTTTCTCCTTTTTTTTTTTGCCACTACTTATATGAGAGCTTGAGGCTTCGCAAAACTAAAAGCCCAAATGAAACAAATGAAACTTAAACCTCATGCCGTGAAATGAATATAAAGTCCGAGAAGTTACGGAGATTAGCAAAAATGAGGGTCTAATTAAGATATTCCCTTATAAAGAGAAGAGAATTTAGCATTGAAACTAAAAGTTACCTGCAGAAATGGCAATGCGCCGAGTAGATCGACAAAGAAATCCGATCTAATATATCTTCTCGCAATTTTTTTATGATCCATTACGAGCTCTCCCTTCCCAAGAACCATAGAGCTCGGATCCACATACGCAATATGGAACTTAACAACAATATGCACTATATAGAATAAGTCGAGAATGGACCGAAAGTACGTAAGCACCATCCTCAAGTGCTGATCCGTTCTAATGCATAAGCTCGGATTAGTATTATCCACGAAAGGTAAGAAGAAGAATAGAGGGTCTATACATAGCGAAGCTAAGCATGAGAGTAGGAAAATCCGGTTCCATATGAGCACAATACGACCGTCGGGATCGAGTGTTAGTTTCGATCTTGGCTCGTGGCCTTCGGAGTATAATTTAGACAAACTGAGAAATCTTCGGCCCACATTTTTAGAAGCTGGCTTTTTGGTTTTTGGGACCGACTCTTCGGGTATGGGCTGGTCTTGCTTCTCGTCGCTTTTAAACCTGCGAAGATTTAAATAAGAGAGAGGCTAAATTACTTCAAAATTTCTGTTTTTTTTCTCAAATAGAATCTGATCACTATTTTTTTTAATGCACAAATGAGTGAAAACAAGATCTAAACATTATTGGATGCATGATGAACTCTGTTCCTCGTCGATATGCGATTGTGATTTGAATAAACAAACGATAGAACTTTCAATTGCTAATTGAAATATTACTGCAAAACAAAAAATGCATTCTTGTTTGTTTGTTTGTTTAAAATCCATGAGCAGTGTGTGTTCCTATCAGCTTAAATACTCGAAAAGAATATGTAATTTTTCTAAATTTTTTACTTAATCAACTAAAAAACACAAAAACGCATTAAAAAAATGTGCCAAAAGAAACACTTATCACAAGAGTCCAAAGATATTAAACAAGAACTAATTTGTGAATAAAGGCCAAGTAAACCATCATATATTGATGTGGCTAAGCTTCTGAAACAACTTCTCTACTTCAAGAAGCAGTGCCAAGCGGCTTCTGCTTCAGCTATATAGCACAACCATCGAAGAGTTTCTTTTTTAATAAAAGAATATCTGTGCTTCTCCGAACAGCTCTACCAAACAAAGAGCATTAACTACAAACGGTGAATAAACGAATAACATAAAGAAGGAAAGATGCAGAAGTGCTTCTGGACCAGCTTCTCTACTTCAAAAAACAGTTGCTATATGAACTTCTTCCGGTAGCTCCACTGAACAATAGTTAAAAATTAATAATAATAAGACTAAATTATAGAAAACTCCCTTATAAATACCCTTTTTTTACTTTCTCTCCCTAACTTTCAAAAATCTATATTTTACCCCCTTAACATTTCAAGTTGTTGCATTTAGCCGCACTCCATCAGGATTCCATTACTATTCCGTCCATTTCTTATAATTTATACCGAAAATGCTCTTCAAAATGAAGGAAATATATTAAATAATTATTTTTTCCTTTGTAGAAGAAGTAACGGCAATTTGATCATTTGCCCTTTTCATTAACGTCGTATCCCCTGAAAATATTTCTAAAATGTTAAGGGGGCAAAATGTAGGTTTTAAAAACCAGGAAGGAAAATAAAAAAGCGGATATTTTCAGAAAGGTTTTCTATAATTTAGCCTAATAATAAATTAAACAACAACAACATAGAAAAGTAAAGAGCTTAATTCTCCTCCATAATTTCACCCCCAAAACCTAAAAACTCTTCCCAAAATCGAATCTTTACTTAGGGTTTCATCTCCAAACAACAAATTAAAACAGGGTCTCATCAAATTTTTTACCTCACGGCCCTCTTCTCGATCTCCTCCTCCACCGCAACCTTGGACCGAACCATTTCTCCAAAACCCTTTGATCAAACCCCACAAAAGCCCTCAGAAACCAAAAACCCACCTCGGACTCGGCCCCATTTCTCAATCCGGGAGCCGATCGAAAGAGGAAGACGACGCCATTGTTGCTACCACCCCTGCTTCTCCCACGGAGGGAGAGGAGGAAGAGGAAGACGAAGGGGAAGGAGAAGAGTGTGGAGGAGGCATTGGTGGGGAGGAGGAGTGGACTAAAACCCTAGAATGAGATGAGATGCGTACTATGGGAATTGGTTTTCTACGAGGATTATGTAATAAAACGAATATGAGAGAGAGAGAGAGAGAGAGAGTTTGTTCATTTTTTTTTTTTTTATTGCTAAAATACAAAACAACTTCTGTAAATATTTATTTTTTTTCTTGTTCATCTAACTTTTAAAAATTATATTTTATCCTCTTAAAATTTTACAAATCTTCTTAGAGGTCACGGCGTGGAGAGGACGAAATAACCAAATTTCTTTATTTGTTCTATAAAAAATAATTTTTTTATTTTTAAGAATATTTTCAGTATAAATTATAAGAAATGGACGGAATAGTAACGGAATCTTGACTGGGAGGGGCTAAATATATTAATTTAAAATTTTGAGAGCGTTAAATATAAATTTTTAAAAATCAGGGAAGAAAAATAAAAAAACTAGTATTTACATGAGAGTTTTTTATATTTTTAGCCAATTTTAAAAATAAAAATATACTGAACTTATCTGAACTATGAACAATTTTGAATTATTTACTCAATCTTTTAAAATTTTAATTTTACTATCTAACCTTTCAATTTATCTGATTTGAGCCGATCAACGACAATTTAATGTCAAATTTTGAATATTTATTTACTTTTAAAGATTTAATTAATATACTTCACGTAATTTTCGTAATAATAAATTTATTCATTAAAGTAAATAATTAGCTTAAATTTTAAAGTCGAAACACTATTGACTGACTCAGATCAAATAAATTAAATAATAAAATAATAAAATAAATATTTTAATAAGTTAGGCAGTACGATTCAAAATAGTATATTGTTTAGGTAAGTTATGTATGCATTTTATAAATTTTTTAATTATGTTTTTGGGTTTTCTTGTTATTAATTGTTGGAGTTGACATTTTGGGGAACGGCGAACTGAGAGAGGTTTGAACTTTGAAGAGACCTACAAACGAGAGAAGATTGCTATGGGTACCCCAAATTGTACCAACAACTTACTGCACGCAATTGAACTTGCACTGCAGTTTTAACTGCATGCAGATTTAGATATGATATTTGATTTAGTACAACAATTGTAATGGAAATTGCATAAAAAGGCTCAGGTGCAGTTGTTGGAACTATATCCAAATTTACTGTAGTTTCAACTGGAGTAGCAAATTATTTTTTTTAAAAAAATATTTTTTCTTTTATATATGAGGTAATCTTGCTATCCTAGATATTACTGATAAAATTTGTGTTTATATTTAACATCATGCAACCAAACCAGATACTGTTAGCATCTAATTGACTGTTGTCCAATGAGTTCGACCTAAAGAATAATTAAGTTGAAGGAAACTTAGATTCTAATTCGACATGAGCACGGCAGATGATTTAATCGCGAATTCGGATTTCACTAACTAAATATTGGGACGGGCCAAACATGACTCTTCGTTATTGATTTTTCTAATTTAAGTTTTAGTTTTCGTAATTTAGTTTCAATAGCTTAAAACATAGTCGTAATATAGCTTAAGCCTTCAATCATGCTGCAGACTCGGCCTGCCACAAGTATAAACTTTTCATAATTTTTTTATCATATTTTCTAGAATAAATATGCGAAAAAAAAAATACAAAAAAGGATTAAGCAATCACAGTACATATAAAGAAATCAAGTAAAAATGTTGGATATCAATTAGTGATGCAAATGGATTCGAGGTAGTGGAGCTCCCACCTCGTTCCGCTCCGAATGAAGCGGTAAGTGGGAACAAAAAAAATGTGGAAAAATATAATCTACTCCGAATCTATCTCGAATCTGCCAAGTAAATAGAGTGATAGGAAACCTTTTTTCTTTGATCTGTCGTGATCCGCCAAAAATTCGCTCATGCCCTGATCCGCCCAGAATCGAGCGGTAAGTGAGGGCCAAAAATAAATCGATGCCGACCCGATAAGAAATAGAGTACGAGGTGGGGAACCCACCCCGCCCTTGGATCCGTCCCTTTGCATCCCTAAAACCAATGGGGGACACTTTTAGGTACGCATAGTAAGTATATAAAGCATTTTCCTTAGACGGAACTTGAAACTGTGGGGCCCACCTTCATGAGGTGTTGACTACGATTAAATTTAAATAAATTAAAAGTCAAAATGAGTGATTACGTACGGATTGTAATTAAAGTGGGGACGCGTCACACTCCAATTAAATCAAAATGATACCTAACCACGTTGCGATTTTAATTTTAATTAATTTAAAAAAATCAGAGATTTAAATTAATTTTTTATAAATATAAACGTACGGAACTTAGAGGATGTGACTATCTAAACTTTTAAAATTTAGATTTTATTATCTAATTCTTTAATTAATTTGAATTGAGTTGTCAACAGTATTCTGACATCAAAATTTGAATGCATCATTTATTTTTATAAATTTGATTAGTATATTTTATATAATTTTTGTAACCATAAATTTATCAAATTAAATAATTAATTTAAATTTTAAACTCAATCAAATAAATTGAAATATTATGTAGTAAAATTAAAATTCTGAAAAATTAGGTTACTGTTTCAAAATGATACATAGTTGGGTTAGTTATATTCTGTACATTTTTTTTTTCTTTTCTATAATTGAAATGTGGGTAAAATTGAATACATCTGGTGCAGGTGTTTTTGATACTAAGTTGAATAATTAATTTTAAAAAAACGACTTGCGCAGATTTCGAGAAAAATAGATGGCGTACATTTTTTAACTAATGGTCCATTTTTCTCTATTACAAAAATCTACAACACATGCTTTTTTTAACACATATTTTATCTATTTTGGACAGTTGAATAATTCAAATAGGTTTCTAAAAAAATGGTCCGAATCTATAAAATTTTAAAAAATGGCTCAAATTTGTAAAATCACAAAAAACAATAACATTTTTTTTTTCTAGAAAAAAGCCTCATGATAATAACATTTAGGCTTTTTTGCTTAAAAAAATTTGTCCGTTTTGCATTTTTGTAAAAACGGATCACTATTTTAGATTTTGTAGATTCAGCCCAAATTTTTAGTAAACAGGTCAAAATACTTTTATTCTTTTTTCTCTCTTTTTTTTGTTTGCTTCTTTGTTTTTCTCCTTCCGCTCCCGATTTGTCTCCTTCTTCATGATTTCTTCCTCTCTTTCTTCTCCTGCTTCCGCTCCCTTCTGGAGTGCACGGCCCACATTAGCCGGGCCGAAACGGGCTAGGAGCCGGGCCGGCCCGGCCCGGTGCCATGCCGGGCCCAATCTGCCTAGCCTCCGGCCCAGCACGGCCCTTCGGCCCGGAAGGCACGGGCCGGCCCCTTAAAGTATTTATTTTCTAAATTTTTTTTAAAAATTCATTATAAAATTTGAAAATAGAAACAGTAAATTATTTCCATTTAAACTAATATTTAAATAATTAAAAACTTATAAAATAATTATAATATAGTAACTGTTTAATATTTTTTAAAAATAAATAAATTGTATTTTTTTTAAAAAAAAAAAAAAGCAGGCGGGGCCGTGCCGGGCCGCCCGCCTCTCCTCGGCCGGCACGGCCCAGGCCCGCTTCGGGCCGTCGGGCCCCAGGGGCGAGGCCCAGCACGGCCCCGAAGCTCGGGGCGTGCCGTCCCGGCACTGGTGCTACAGCACCCGTGCAGCGCTGTAGCCCGGTCCGAGGCCATGCCGGGCCGGCGGCCAACGTGCCGCCCAGCCCATTTTACATCCCTACCTCCTCCTCTACGGCCACCAAAATCGACGCTGCGCTTTGCTCTCTTACTTGCCCACACCTCCGCCAACGCTAGCTAAGATATAGTATGATCGCGGAGGTGAGGTTGCGGCGGAGCACACGGCCGCGGATGGCGACGACGACGAGAGTGCCGCAGGATTTGATGATAACAGGAACCGGAGAGCGCATCGGGCAAGGGCGATAGCTACAGCAGAGGGCGAGGGAGGGAGCGCGATAACGAAAAAAAAAAAAGAGGGAAAAGAAAAGAAAGAAGAAAGAATACAAATAAAAAATTTAAAAAAATACTTTTTCTTGTGGGAAGACATTATATGCGGTTACCGCTACAAGAAAGGCGAATAAGCATAGAAGAAAGAAGAAAAAGATGAAATTATATTATTTTAGACGAAAGTTGCACTGCTTGAAGTGAAAGTTGTACTGTTTGAAGTCGAAAGTTGTGAGTTCTATTCACATCGAATTTTGACTGAAGTTGTAGGCAGCAGGGATCATAGTTTCAGATTTAACACAACCCCAACCTGATCAATTGTTACGCAATAAGATGACTTCAATTTTATAATATAATTGTAATCAATATTTTGAAGTTTTATTTTTAATCAAATTTACTCAAATTAATATTCTAAATTAAAGCCCTATTTAATAAATATATACATTAGCCATTTATTGTTAATTATTGTAGTTTATCTACGCAAATAAATAAAACTATAAATTTAGCTAAATTAATTTGATTGACTAAAATCATTTACATCAAGCAAAGAAAATAAAAATTAGAAGGATATCAATTAAAAAAGGAAAGTTTAGGACATCTTTCAATTAAAATATAGTTAAGGGGCCTCGGTGCACTTTTACCATTTGTTTATGATTATTTACTCCTCTCTCTCTCGTTCTCGTCGATCTCCGATTCTAGGGTTTCATAGCTCTCTCTCTCTCTCTCTCTCTAGGGTTTCGTAGCTCTCTCTCTCGCTCTCTCGCTTTCTCTCTCTTCGAGCGGCCATGGACGCTGTTGAGTCCGTTGTCGATCCCCTGAGGGAGTTCGCGAAGGACAGCTTCCGCCTCGTCAAGCGCTGCCACAAGCCCGATCGCAAAGGTTTTCTTCGTCCCCAATTTGATCCGATTTTGAATTGTTCTAGCTTGGATCTCGCACATCTGGTTGGAAATTGGGTTTTTTTTGGGCTTTTTTTTGTGATTTTGATTCTGATTGGGAGGATTTGATTGTGGGGGTGTTGTAGAGTTCACGAATGAGGCGCTGGGTTTATTTGGCCCCCAAGTTGATCAAATTTGAGTTGTTGTAACTTGGATCTGAGAGATCTAGTTGGAAATTGGGGTTCTTTTTTTTTTTTTTTTTTTTTTTTTCTTTTTGTGATTTTGATTCTGATTTGCGGGATTTAATTGTGGTTGGTAGAGTTTTCGAAGGTGGCGGTGCGCACGGCGATCGGGTTCGTGGTAATGGGATTCGTGGGGTTCTTTGTGAAGCTGATCTTTATCCCCATCAACAACATCATCGTCGGATCCGGTTAGGTGAGGCGTTTCATAACCCTAGATCAGAAAAGTTGTTTTGGTTTCTAAATCTTGTGTTTCAGGTGATTAATTTGTTATATGAACTCCGAGGGGTAAAATTCTCATAGGTTCTCTTATGCAGAACACCAAACCAAATTTATGATTTTTTATTGGTTTTCTTATTGAATTATTGGTCATTGTATGATTCATCAGTGATTAGTTAGATGCTGTAACAAGTAAAGCTCTTGTTTTTGATTTCTTAGAAGGTATAATTTTGTGTTCGTAATCATTTTAGTGATATATATTACATGGTACTTCCCTAGAAAATGGAGCTGCAGTTGGAAGAGTAACTGTGGTCACTCTGTTTGGTAAACTAGTCTTAGGGCCTTGTTTGTGCCCTCCTATAGGGTTAGCGCTATCGGATGAAGTGCTATCTGAAGTGCTTTTAAAGATGCATTATGCTAAAATCTTTTTAACAGATTCTCTAAATAGAAGTAGAAGAATCAAATTTGAGCTTCTGATTTTGGTCCTTCGAATCTCATTCCTGTTTCCTGCGATAGCAGAAGCGTCTGGCTTTTTTATTTACCAAATGCTCTTTTGGAGGAGATGGTTGATGAAAGTAAAAGCAGAATTGAGGCCAAGAAGCAGAAGTGGGGCCAAGCAGGCACATTTTAGGGACCTGAGAGGAATTATTATAGGGGGTTTTAGCTCATGAATCCTTAGAGCGTTTAGTTCATCAATTGTGTTAAGGGGAGAGAGAAAGAGGAGAGTTAAAAATGAGATCTTGGTACTCCATTCTTGTTCTTGCCTTGTATTGCAAGAGAAGAGATCGACAATATTTTTCCACCATATTCTCTTCTTGTTTACTTTTCTCTATGAGCATTAGCGGATCGATGGGCTTTTAGGTCATGGGTCACCCTAGTACTCCTTTTGAACTTAGCCAGTAGTTAGGTGTTGCTCTAAGGTTGAAGTACTAATAAGTGATAGGTAAGCTTGTTTACCCTACTTATTGACTAGGATGATAGGGACAAATGATGTGATAATGCTTTGATATGTTTTCGATAAATAATTTTCAAAAATAAATTCTTTAACATAGATCAAGTCATCTGATGCCAAAGATTTGGAGAATATTGTGCTGTATAGAAGCCGGCCAATATTCACTTCTTTTTCATACAAGATATGTTTGGCATGGAAAAGGGCTACATATGTTAGTCACTTTATACATAGTGAGTTCTGCTCAAGTGAAATGTGCACTAACAAAATAAAGATTGAAGGCTCTATCTCATGCGTTCATCACTTATTTCATCTCATTGTGATTTGGAATCTATTCTATAGTTTACAGCTCTTTCCATATAAGGATTGATGAAAGGCTGAGATAAGCCTTCAATTTTATTTTGTTAGTGCACTCTTCATCGAGCAGCCAGTGAGGCTCTTACATAGTGGCTTATTATACCAGAAACAAAGTAACGGTATGGCATAAAATATGTTTTTAATGACTTTTGATTGCACCAATGTGGAGGATGAAGTGGCTCACAGAAAAACAAAAAATAGAAAAATATATAAGGATAAGACCTTGCAATATCCATCTGCCTTGAGTAGCCTATTCTTTCCAATTATAGTCATCTCCTACCTTTTTGTATGGACATCATTTTCTTTGACCCTTAAAGTGCATTTTGTTCGTGCTATTCTGCTAGGATTGTTGGAAATCCTGCAGAAATCTTTGTAGATTACTGTGTTTGATTCATCTGTCATCTTGTAAGTAATATAAGATTACGAACAGCGCAGGATTACCCGAAAAATATTGCTAGGAAGGAGTGAGTATCTTTCATTATTGATTGTGAGTAATCCCGCGATTATGAAAAATTACAAAATTAACCTCCCTATCCCCCCAATTGCCTCGATTTAAATTTAAAATAAATTCAAATTTTAATTTCTCATTTAATTGAAATATTTGAGCTTGCTTTCAAATTCAAAATTTTAATTTGAATCTGAATTTGAATTTTGAATTCAAATCTAAAGTGGAATTTCAAATTTGAGTTTAAAATTTGAACTAAATTTTGAATTTGAACTAAAAGTTTAAATTTAAATCTAAAATTGAAACTCAAAAGTATAAATTTGAAATTAAAATTTGGATTAAAAATCTGAACTCAAATTCAAATTTGAATTTGAAATTTGTACGAATTTGAATTTAAAATTTCAACTACTCAAATTTGAATTTTGAAATTTTTTCCGAGTCAAAAATAAGAATTTGAATATGAAACTTGAATACAAAACCAAAATTTGATTTTGAACTTTGAATTGAAAATTTGAATTGAATTTGAAATTCAATTTTCGAATTCATAGTCGGAATTTGAATTCAAAATCAAAGTTTGAATTTGAATTTCGAACTCAAAATCAAAACTTGAATTTAAAATTTGAATCAATATTTAGATTTAAAATCAGAATTTAAATTTGAACTCGAATTCAAAATCTATATTCGCATTTCAATTGAATATGAGTGCAAGGGTATTTTTGGAGTAGTATAAACTTTGCTGTCAAAATTACTGAAATCTATAAGACGATTGAAACACAGTAATCTTATATATGTAGTAATTCGCCATTACATTATTTTACCGAACCAAAACGAATAATGCAACATTAGTAGTAATCTAATTAACGCAAATCATATTCCTGGTCATGTTGAAATAACCAAGAATACTGCATAGCGTGAACCAAATGGGTTAGGAGGATTCTGATATGTCGCACTAATTTATTGCCTTAAGGTACATTGGAGAGCTGGTTCGATAGTAGGGAGAGATTGAAGAAGTATCAACCCATGACAAGCAATCAAATCGTTAAATTTTGCTCTTTTTGTATTTTCCCTCTTGCCTGCATTGTTCTCTCTTTGTTGTCCACAACCATTCGGTTCCATCTTTGCTTCCGATAGAACTGCATCATGGTGGATCTTGAGCTAAACAAAGTGTTTTAAGCTGTTGATATCATCACTACTAACAACTTTAAGGGCGTGTTTGGTTCGAAGTCGGAATCGATATCGGAATCGGAATGAGAATAAGTTGGAAACGAAATCAGAATGATTCATTATCTCATTCTGTTTGGTTCGCCACCTGAATCGGAATCGGAATGAATCATTCCCATTGTCGGTGTTTGGTTCAGATAGATATCAGAAACGTAATCAAATTAATGTACCAATTTTATCTTTATAATATATTAATTTAAATTCAAACTGAAAATTAAATATTAAAAATTTACGTCAAAATTTTAAAATTATGTCAAAATTTTAAATATATTTTTTAAAAAAAATTAAAATTTGAAATTGAACGGATAATTCAGAATATAAAACTAAATTTTGATTTATTCAAATTCAAACTTAAAATTATAATTTAAATTTCAATTTGAATCCATAAATTTAAGTTAAATTTTAAATAAAATTTGAATAAAATTTTAGATTTTAAATTAAATTTAAATTCAAAATTTTAATTTAAGTTCAAATTAAAATTAAAATTTATAAATATAATTTTTAAACTTAAACTTATATTTTAATTAAAAAATAAGCTTAAAAAATTAAATTTAATCTGAACAAATCCGTTCCGCCCGGATTCAATTTCCAATCCAGCCTCCTAGGCCGGATTGGGAAAAGGGGTAATTGGGGGTATTCTCATTCACCCGGAAATCGGAATCGGAATAGGAATCCCGCATACCAAATACGGACAAACGGATTCGTCCATTCCGATTCCGATTCTAGGGTGAAAAGGGGGTGAACCAAACACGCCCTAACTTCGTATGTAGAGCTCCTATGCTTTTGAAAGTACAGGAGCATTTGTGCTTGTGATTTTTTAGCCGTTGGATCACCTCAAGATCCGTGCAGCACTATTAATGATGTATTATGTTAAGAATCCTTTACTAGTATTGCACGGATCTTGAGGTGATCTGATGGTTAAAAAATCACAAGCACGTTGAAATATTGTGCTTTTAAAAGCACAGGAGCTCAACTCTCTCTCTCTATATATATATAGCAACCTTGTTATAGCCTGATTCGACTTTACCACCCTATCATTCAAAGTATCGTACTTTGTATTCCTGTTGTGGTCGGTTTAGTTTTCCTCAATGATCTATAAGTCAGCTTTCAACACCTGAATGTGCATGCCTCATTCAATCGCTGTGAATATTGGGATAACTTACTGCAAACCTGCTCTTTTTTTGTGGGTGAAAGTATACTGCTCTACCATCTTTTTTAACAAGTATCCTAACAGTATATCTACATCGAAAGCCCGAACAACAAACACAACGGGGTGAAGTGTTATGCTTTGGAGTGGAATCAGGCTGACCATAGCGGGGATTCTTTTTTTCTTTTGAACTTTTTCTTAAAATTGCATAACATCTTTACCACTATTGTAACTGTTTGGAACTATTAACTCCTTTTATTTCGAGGACCATAACTATAACTATTACACTATATTGTAGATCAATACTATAGCACATCATCCCCATGCTTGCATGTCACCTTAGGAGTGGAATTCTCTTTCTAATGCCGCTGCTTTGTTTTTGTTTTGTTTTTTTTGTTTTTGGTTGCAGAGTGAATGCTAAATGGAGAGGCTGATCAGTGTAGGAAAGCTTCCATGGTAAGCGCCAATTTTTCGGTAATTGTAGAAAAACAATTTTGTTTAATCATCACTTAACAAAGTTACTGATTTAGTGTTCCATTTCATACCGAAACAAGATGGTGTTGATCTGACTTGCAATTCAATGAATTCAAGTGAGTTGGTTTCGGAACTAAAGTCAAATAAACTTTGAGTTTTATTGTGTTTTTTTTGCCCCTCCCCCTCTTTTATTACCTTAGTTATGTGCACACTACATATTAATTAGAAAGGGCATTAAACTGAAATCACAAGAATTTGGACCTCTAATCATCGGAGTCTTTTTCTTCTTCTTTTTTCCCCCTCTTTTGTAACACACAGGGGCCCTTTGATTCGGTATAATTGTAAACGCCTATAGGTGAAAATGCATACAATTAAAAAATAACTACTATTTGTTCGGATAATATCTAATATACCCTTCAAAACTTCAAATATATCTTATATACCCCTGGTCGGCAAAAATGTCTTTATTGATTTTTCAAAAGTTTCTTCAAATATCTCTAAAATTTTAGGGTTTAGAAGGGTATTTTGGAATAAAAGGGTAAATTTAAAAATTTTGAATAGTAGTCGGTGTTATGTTGTTGGGGCTTGTGCAGCTGCAAGCGCTGCAGTCACACTTCTTCTGTTTGGTAGCTTGAAGATGTTCCTTTTTTTTTCTCTTTTGGGGTCCAAATTGGGTGATCCGTATCTTCGCCGACTGTTGTATTCGGAACTACAGCCGATTTGGGTGTAGTTCCAACTGCAGCAGCGAGAGTCAAATGCAGCAATTGAAACACTGGTAGTTGGATTCATATGCTGTTAAAACTGTCGAGCTTATAGTAACTGCGTGTGATCAAATAGCCACTTACTGAAATCCTCTCGAATTTAGTGTTGAATTGTCACAAAATCATTTGACTAAATGAGCTTTGAAATAAACAAATTGAGGTCAAGTGAATGGGAAATCTCATCAAAATCAGTGGATTGTGTATAAAATATTCTTAATGAATTCCCTGGAGTTGTATCATCCTTGCTTATGCATAATGAAGTGCTGTTTGAATAGAGCTGGAATATTTTCAGACAATCTATTAAATTTTTTGTGAATTATTTTGGTGAAATTCTTCTTGCATTTTAACTTGTGTTTTAATTATCTTTTTGCAAAACTTATATCGATCTAAATTTTGTATTTTGCAATCGTCTCAAATAGATTTAAAATTGTGGGATAATTTTAACTTCGAATGTCCCTAGCATTAGTGGACAGATTAGTTCGAGATCTCTCAACAGGGAGACAACCATTTTTTTGCGCCAAAAAAGATTTTATTTTTTATTTTTTTTTCCTAGAAGTGGTTGATTTCTCAAATATAGTATTTTAAATTTAGAAAAACTCCAGTTTCTTTTTTTTTTTTAAAGCAAAAGTTGCAAACTGAACATGGATTGCTAGTTACCTTTTTGGATAAAAGAAATCTATTGGTTTTGTAATTTGCAAAATCATTTTGTAAGTTTAGATCGAATTTTTTAAAAAGTGACCGAGTCATCCTTACTCCTCTTTCGATCTCCTTCCTCTCTCGTTCGTTTTCTCCTCCCGCTTCGTCTCTCTCCTCTTCCATTGTCCTGACATCGCTGTGCTCTTTCCCGTCTACCTCGCCCATGTCTCCATTGCCGCCGACTGTCTCGAGCGCTCATGTCTCCATTGCCGCCGACTGTCTCGAGCGCTCGTTCTGCCCCCGCCACCTCTGCACCAACTCTCTCGCCCTTGAATCTCGCTTTCTTGCTGACCTCTCCGCCTTCTCCAAGGGCTGGAGTGTCTACCGCCGCACCGGGTGTCGCTTATAGAAACATCCATAAGGGACTAATCATCCCTAATCATCCATAGTGGATAATATCCGAGGTTTTTTAGTTCCAATCCTAATTACTTTATATTATCAACTAAGTTTATTTCTCAAAAAAATAAGACTAAACTATAAAAAATCTCCTTATAAATATATATTTTTTTACTTTTATTTTCTATTTTTTAAAAATCTATATTTTACTCCTCAACATTTCAAGTTGTTGCATTTAACCTTCCTCCGTTAAGGTTTCATCACTATTTCGTCCATTTCTTATAATTTATACTAACAATGCCCTTCAAAATGACAGAAATATATTAAAAAATTATTTTTTTTTTATAAAAGAAGTAAAGAAAATTTGGTTATTTTGTCATTTTCATTAACGCCGTATTCTTTTAAAAATATTTCTAAAATTTTAAGGTCACAAAATATAATTTTTTAAAAATCAGGAAGAAAAAGTGAAAAAGCGAGTATTTACAGAAATATTTTCTATAATTTAGCCTAAAATTAATAAGAAAAACCCACAATGTAATCAAGCTCTACTTCTTTAATAAAATGCCTACGCCTATGGATTTTACCCCCAAAACGAACATAATATGATCCGTCTAACTCGAGAATGATCCGACACGGGAATCACTAATCAAATTAGAAGCAACTCAAGTCAAGGTTTATATAATTTTACGTATTTTACTTAGACTTAGTCATCATATAGTTCAAAAGATTACATACATACATACATACTTTGTCACGTCCCGCGACCGCCACTTTGGTTGGTCCGGGCACGTGTACAGATCGCCGAACGGACAGAATCACCCATGTCCGCCAAAGGCTCAACAACATCATGTACATAGAATTTTGCGCAGATAAAACAATCAACATACATGAATTGCACGAGGACATATCACAAGAGCGAGAATGTAAACCTAACTATTACATACTCAACTAGTCTCTGATTTTATTTTTATCTCACCATAAGAACCTACCGCTAAATAAGGCGATAAAATAGTACTTTTTACAAATCGTAGAATGATAAAAGCACATATTATAGAATAATAAAATGCTATACTGTACTGCCGACGGACAAAACTTGCGCCGAACTGCGTGAGGGGCAAATTGAAGTTTACCCTAGATTCAATCTCAAAACAAGGGGAAAGATGTAAATTTGAAATTTCGCAGGTATATACATGTAAAAGACCAATCAACTACAGAGATGTTCAGTAGCTGGAATTAAACAGCATTTTTCCATTTATTACTTCTCTCATTGGTAATAAGTTCACTATAATTATCAATTGTTGGAATTATTTACAGTTTCCATTAATTGCACACTAATATTGCTGGCACTAAATTCTGATCAATCACCCTGAAAAAGTTTAAAAAAAACAAGGCCAATATTAGTAATTTTCCTTTGCAAATTCAAAAAGAGAGATAAGGTTTCATCTATATAAGCCATAAAGAAATTAAGCTGCTACTCCACTTAAAGTCAAAATGAGTTTATGTAGGGACCGCAGTTTCAGTTTAGTTATCAAAACTTTCGAGTTTTACAATTGGGTGTCGTAAACTTCGTATTCCGTTACAGTTTTAGACGCTCCATTTGATTGAACGGCTAAAATCCGATAACCAAAGGAACATGTGGCATCCCAATAGTCCCACATCGGATAATGTGGTAGAGTGTGATAGGTTTATAAGTGACGGACACACTAGTAATAATAACTGGGTTTAAGTATTTTGGACCAGTAATTTGAATCCAATGAGTTATTATTGCTAGCAGGTCAGTCAATTTCAACTCAGAAATTCAACAGAACGATTAACATTACAGCAACAAGGTTACTGGTCAGTCGGAAAAAACGAAATTACTTAATTTAGAACACCTAGATAAGTTATTTTCTCTTCTTCTTTTTTTTTCTCCGCTTCTCTTATATGTGGTTTATAAGGCGGTAGATCCAACACTATTTTACAAGCAGCAAAGAAAGAAACAAGGAGCAGAATTCTACCAACACAGAGAAAAGCTGGAATGAAAAACCGTGAGAGGAGAGATCTAATGGCTTCAATAACCACAATTTTCTCATTTTGTGCATTTACAAAGCGAAATGTGAACGGCGATTGGAACCGCAATCGAAATAGAACAACGAGACTCGAAGATTTCGGTACAATAGAGTACTTCAAAACTGGATCTAGTATAGTGTGAATCGGCGATCAGGACATATATGGGTAGAACTTAATAAGGATTTATCCTTTTTTTAGGTTCACTAGGATTCTTAGCGGTGTTCAGAGGCACACTTCTGGTTCCTCCCGAAAGTATTTGCTTATTATAACATCGACTGAAATACTCTTCTATCTTCAATTCTCTTTACCACTATTTTGAATCAAAATTGTCGATCTCATTTCTCTTGTTTCTGATCTCTTTCGTCGCACAGTATAGTTAAACCAGTAAAATTAACTAACAAAGAAACAATAGGCTATAGTAGAAACTGAACCAGTAGAAAAACGAAGCATATTACAAGTTCATCCTCTTTGTTTCTCTAATATCTATCTCTTCGATTGTTTCTGTCGGATCGTTGGCGCTAACCATTAATCCCAAAAGCTCGAGCTGTTAGAAATACGCAACCAATTCACTTAAAGCGTACAGATACAGCGCCCACGGGTCTCGATTGTGACTCGGCCCCACCAGCCTCACGCCACTTCGAACATGACTCGGCCCACCTAGCCTCACGCCACTTCGAACATGACTTGGCCCCACATGGCCTCCCGCCACAGGGCAGGATGCTGGCCCATTTAAGCCAACAGTTTCTACCGGAATTTTCTGGAAATCTCCCTACCTACTAATATGCATAGTAGATCGTACATGCTCGAATTAATCGACGAAGGCCTCTCAACTTTCTTTGCACTATATTAACTAAACCGCGTGACGGATAATACTCATCTTATAGTTCAAATTTCACATAATCATCTCGTTTTTTTCATCTTAAAGAGTTTCAATCCTAACCTTTGTGCAAAAATAAATGCGCAAGATTTACTCTAAATATGTAACAAAGCGAATTCTAATTTCGCAAGTGCGTAAAGAAATTACTAACCGTTTCCTTTGTCGTTGGTGGAACTCCCGCTCTTATCGCCCCTCGCGTTCAATCTCTTCGCAAGAAGCTTCGCGACTCGCAACTGGGTCTCCGCGACGATCTCCGTCATCTTGAGCTCCGTCTCCCCCCTCCTGACCTCCGCCTCCGCATTCATTTTCTCCGAATTCTTACACATTTCTATCCTCGCTTTCTCGATCTTTAAGATTGAACGCGCCAAAACCCTAATGCTCTCCGCCACCTCATTGCTCGGCCCCTTCCTCTTCTTCGTCTTCTTCAGCTGATCGATACTCGTAGTATTCGGCATTGTTCCTTCCTCGCCCTCCTCCTCATTACCACAGTCACAAGTTCGGCATTCCGGAAAAGATTGGCAAAGCTGAAAAGATCGAAATTCGTGTAAATTTTGGTGAATTCGCAAAAAAATAAGTTCGAAAATAGTCCGGCTAATAAAATTTCTACGAAATTATATTATCTATCTCCTTTCAATCTTCTGTTCTTAGGGTGCAAGAAAAGTTGAAAGCATGACAAATAATTCATTTTTGAGCATGAAACAAAAAATTACATGATTTTCTCAACTATGTGTAGATTATTCATAGTTTATTGTGAATTTCTTGCCGATTTTCACGGACCAGCTAATAATTTGGAAAATACTAATCCAACCCAATGTTTTCGAACTATTTATATATTTTTTTTCAAAAAAAAGGGAAGAGTGTTAATGCGTATCTGTACATGCAAAGTTTTCAAAGTTTCCTGAGAGTTTAAGCTTTTGGAAAGAAGCAGATGCTTCACATTTTGTAACGTGTTATCAGAGCAGGAGATTCTGAATTCAAATCCAGCAAATTTAAATTCACCTCTTTGAGCTTACTAAAATATGTCTTGAAACCAAATTTAAATAGAGCTCATCAAAATATCTCGAACCTCGACGAAAAAGTATTAAATATAAATTATATACTCTTTCAAGGTAAAATGGTCATTGCAAGTGGCGTCACCTCAAGTCAATATCAAAATTCAAAAGAAATGATTTTACTGCAAATTTTTGAGGGACAAATCCGTAATTTCACAACTTTCCACGTGAATATATACTCAAATTTCTAAACAAAAATTTAAACAAAAAGGTTAAATTTTTATAACTAAAAATGCACAAATTACTCACCTTGCCTATTTAAATTAAAGCCTATCAAAATATTTGGACCCATCACATGAGAGGAAAATATTAAATATAAATTATATACTCTTTCGGAGGGTAAAATGGTCATCGCAACTCGCGCCACATCAAATCAATATCAAAATTCAAAAAACAATATTTTGAATGCAAATTTTTTAAAGGACAAATCCATAATCTCACAACTTTCCACGCAAATGTATACTCAAATTTCTAAACAAAAATTTAAGAAACAAATTTTTATAACTAAAAATGCGCAAATTACTCACTTTGCCTATTTATATTAAGCGTGTTAAGCGTATCAAAATATTATGAAAATATTAAATATAAATTATATACTCTTTGGAGGGTAAAATGATCATTGTTGGTTGCGTCACATCAAATCAATATCAAAATTCAAAAAATAAATATTTTGATAGCAAATTTCGGAGGATAAATCCGTAATTTCACAACTTAATTACAACATTTCACGCGAATATATACTCAAATTTTTAAATAAAATTTAAAAAAAGAAAAAGAATTTAAAGTTTTATAACTTTTTTTAAAAAAATTCCTCCAAAATTACTCACCTTGCCTTTTGAAGAGCTCGAATTTGCATCACCACCACTCTCTCCACCAACCAACTCATTATTATTATTATTATTATTAGCACCGGGACCAATCTCCGCGCGCCACGTGTCCGGCGCCAAAATGGGGGGATGGATTTCCGATTTTGCCCCTGCGAGCAACCGCTCCATCGCGCCGTAGAACCGCCACGTGGACGACGATCCCCTCCGCCGACGAAACGGGCCCGACCCGGGCCGGGTCGACGACTCGGGCCGGGTCGAGGACTCAGGCCGGGTCGAGGACTCGGACCGGAACCGCTTCTTCATCGACTCCACCTTGTTCTTGCACTGCCTCGCGCTCTTCGCCCTCGTCGTCGTCGTCGTCGTCGTCGTCGTCGTCTCCGGCGAGGGAGCGCGAGATCCGAGGGACACGTGGCGCGCTATTCCGGCCCAGTCGGAGCCCCGCAGCTTCGCCCGGCCCCGCAGCGACCACGCCGACTCGTACGCCTCGAGGAGGCGCCGCACCGCGCCCTCGCCCCACTCGTCGCGCCTCCCCCTCAGCAGCGGCGGCGGAGGCGGCGGCGCCGCCGCACCCGCTTCCGCCGCCGCGGCGGAGGCGTCCATGGGAGGGGAGCTTGGGGGGGTTTGGGGCTACGATTAGGGTTTTGGGGGGAAAATTAGGGCACGATTTGGGGGGAGGGGAATTGGGGGAGAAGGGGATCGGGAATGGGAATTAGGGAAATAAAATTCGTATTTTATTGGATTTTTTTTTTTTTTTTTGGGTATGTGTAGGGGGAAGTGAGAGAGAGAGAGAGAGAGAGAGAGAGAGAGAGAGAGAAAAGTTTTATAGAGAGAGAAAAGGAAGTGAAGTGTGAAGAGAGAGAGAGAGAGAGAGAGAAAAGTTTTATAGAGAGAGAAAAGGAAGTGAAGTGTGAAGAGAGAGAGAGAGAGAGAGAGAGAGAGAGAGAAAGAGAAAGAGAAAGGAGAAATTATTGCTTAGACCCGGTGCACCACCAAATTGGCTAAAAAATTGGTTGATAAATGATAATCCCTTTCATTTAAGATGTGATACCTAATGTTTTCTAAAGAGGAGGAGAGTTTCATTATATAAAATACAATTTCAAATGGTTATTTCTGTAACCTAATGCATAATCATCTAAAAAAGAAAATAGTTAAGCTCATCTATGTAGGAACATTAAGGAGAAAACTAAAAAGGAGATACGAAAAAGAATCAGGTCCTCGACGTTAACAGAATCAGCAATGGTAAAGTTAGTCATGAAATTCTCGGCAAATGTGATGATATAATATACTGCTAAAAGATACAAGGGATGAAAAGAATGATCGGCATCTCGAAAGTTAAGTGCGTAGATCTTTTCCATCGAAACATAGAACGGATCGACAAGTTCGTATTGTCGCATCGAAAGATCACTTGTTGGTGGAGGAGGGTGACGTATAGTCATTTGAAACTCGATTTGTATCGGCGGTGGTAACGGCGGTGTGACACTTCCAAAATTTAGAATAGTCGTATATATAAAGTATAGTAGGATTAAAACATCTAAACTCAACTATAATGTTTTGGGAAGTGGCTAAGTCCAAGAAATTAAGAGGTTGAGTTAGTCTAAGACTAGAGTAGTTATAAGATGGGTGACTCCCCTGGAAAGTTGGTATTAGAGCCAATCACCAGCCGAAAGTGTGAGATGAGTCTCGACTTAGTCAGGGTCATACAATGGGTAAGAGCATGGATCCCCTGTTGACGATTGTTGTGGGTAGAGCGCGGCTCTTCGTAAGGTCGGATAAAACTAGCAAGACGAGTCTCAAATTATCTGGTGCTTATGAGTGTGCTTGAGCCTTACGAGGACATCAGGCCTTAAAGGAGGAGGAGGGGCGAGAATGTGACAACTCCAAGATTTAGAATAGTCATATATATAAGGTAAAATAAGACTAAAATTTTTTAATCCGACTATAGTATTTTGAACAGTGGGTAGGCCTAAGAGGTTAAGAGGGTTGAACGAAGACCTTGTCTGTATTAACAAAAAAAATTCCTCTAATTTAATCAAAATTTTCAATTGTACAATTTTGTAAAAAACAAATATATCTAACTATGACTTATTCCTTTCAAAATCAGATCCTTAATTTTTTAAAAATTTATTTCATATAAAAATTCTCAAAATCTAGAAAAAAGCTCTAAAACAAATTAACTAAAATAATAATTTTGAAAATATACAATACAAACCTTTATATTATAGTTTATTTTTTAGCTATGTCATTATCATGCATTATATAAGGAAAAAAGCTAATAAAAATTAAGATATTTATGTATAGTTCTTTTAAATAGTTATAAATCACTATATTCGTCTTTTTAGAATTATCGATTAATTAATAACTCAATCAGTATGGTACTATATAGCGATCATAGAGATAGATTCTGAGTTCGAATCTGAGATCTTATTTTTCTCTCGGATTAGGTTTTATATGATTTAGAAATATCTGCGGCCCGATGAGGGAAAAAAAAAACTATTTAGGATTTAATTTTGAGGTTTCTATGGAAACAGGTCTACGGTGGACCACGGTCCATGGAAATAATTTATTGAGAACAACGGGGGACAGAGGGACAGCACCTGAATGCCACGTGGACGAATAGGGACCGTTGGCTGTGGAACGAAGCGCACGAGTGGATGCTGACGTCAGCGGCGAACGTCACGAATTTTGAAGTACAGGTGTAAAGCGCTAAAGTGGCTTACCCCACTAGAGATTGAGAGAAGCTGTTGCAGGTGACACAGCGGATGAGTCGTGCGAGAATTTGCATAGAAACTTTTCTATGCGGAAACACAAGAGTCATTGCATAAATTTGTATACGGTTAATTTCATACAGGTCCCTGCAAACATAATGAATTGTAAATATATCCCTACAAAGTTTAACTTTTATATGTTGTTCCTGTAAAAGTCCTAATATTTTCAAATATATCTCTACCGTTAGAATCCGTTAGAAAAATTTAGTTAATCATAGGTTAAATATTTAACCATGGTTAGTCAATGATATAACTTGACATTTTTACCCCTCTTATATTAGCTGTTGTGGCTTTTGAAGAGACATATTTGTGATGGCAAAAAGGTCATTTTATTTATCTGCTGTTAAAAAATAAACAGTGCTTTAATGATAACAAACCATAGGAACATATTTGAAAATATTAGGACTTTTGTAGGGACAACATATGAAAGTTGAACTTTGTAGGGATATATTTGCCATTCACTATGTCTGCATACCTGTATGAAATTAACCCATTTTTATAAGGTTAATTTGTATAAAAAAATTCACTAATTTTATATTTTTATAGAAAATAAGCTATATGGATTCCTAATAAACTAATTAAATTGTTCTTATTTTTCTTTCTTCTTTCCCGCCCCCCGCTTCCTTTCCCTTCTCCTCCTCTTTCACCGCCCTCGTGTCACCGCGACGCTCCTCCCCATACCTTGCCCACAGCTCCGTCGAAGATACGGCGCAAATCGCATAGGTGCTCCTCACAGAAGCGCCTCGCGCAAGAATCGCTCCTCGTCCTCTACCGTGGGAGGAGGGAGATGCGTGACGAGTTCGATGGCCTCAACCGCGGCGACAGGAAAAACGACATGTTCGACCACGATGACGACTACAACTAAGTTGCACCATTTTAGTCTAAATTGCACTATTTAAGAAATTATACAAATAATATAATTTTTAGTCTCAAGCAGTGCAACTTAATCTTAAATGGTACAATTTCTTCTTCTTTTTTTTCTACTTCTTAGCCTTCCTCGGAACGCCCGCAGCGTGTAATGGTCTTTTCAGGAGAATATATATATATATATATATATATATATATATATATATATATATATATATATATTAAAATTTTGATTAGTTTAAATATCATATAATAAGGGATAATTGCCTATATACCTCTCAGAACTTGAAAAATATCTCATTTACTCCTACTTTTTTTTTCTTTCCAATATACCCCTCATACGTTCCTCCGTTATTCAAAAATACCCCTACAGTTACCACCCGTTAAGTTAACTTGGGTTAGACGTGAGTTAAATATCTATCAGAGTTTTAAAAAATTAAAATATCTCTTTTGCCCTTAACTTAAGGACAAATAAGAAAAGTTGGTAATGGTAGAAGGGTATATTTGAAAAGATCAAAAATCAAAATACTTCTTTTGCCCATGACTTGAGGGCAAATAAGAAAAGTTGGTTATGATAGGAGAATATATTTGAAAGGGCAAAATAGTAATTTTACAGAGATAACGACTATTGCTAACAGTTCACTAACAGAATTTAACTCTAGGGGTATATTGGAAATAGGTTGGAATGTAAAAATTGTATTTTCAATATTAGCCTCGTAAGAGAGGTAAATCAGAAAGTCGGAAACTTTTCAAGGGTATATAAGCAATTGCTCTAATCTATATAAATCTATTATTCCTCAAAACCATCACATCATCTCCTCAATCCCTCAACATGCCATGTCACCACTTTGGGCCCTAGCCAATTAGAGAGGGCCATGTGTCTAGAGAAAATTTTGGACGCACCCGGTGCACGATAAAATAATTCTAAAATGTACCTACCTACAAGATACATTTTGCTATGTCTAAAGAAAAATATTGGATGCTGCCGGTGTACCGGAAACCAATTTTAAAGTATAAATAAAAGATAAATTTTAACTATTAAATTTTATAGATCAGATATATATTTAATTAAAATTTAATAGTACAACATTGTCATCTAATATAAGTTGCGGAGTATAGCATATTCATATATACCAATTGCATGTAATAATATCTTCTCACTGCAATTAATTTTAACAAAATAAAGACACCCTCATCTTTTTGGTAATTTAAAATAAATTCTTCGACTTTAATCTTTTAGTTAGAAAATATAGATACAAAATAAATTCTAAAATTATTTAGTTTGATTGAATTTTAAATAAAGTTATTAGAATAATTTAACCTTTTTAATACTGCAAGTTAAAACATATTAAGAAAAAAATATTATTTTTTATAATATATACAAGATTAATTTATAAATTTTGTTTTTCTCTTTGGTTATAATTTTTGTAATCTTAAATTTTTTAAATAAACTGAAATACTATCTACTCGCAGCAAAGCGCGAGCACTACACTAGTAATGATTTAAACTTTGTTAGGGTTGTTGTACTCACTAACTACATAAATTTGTTTAATTAGAGACTCTTCTTTAGGACATCCACCTTTCCTACTTTTGCTGCACCTATAATTTGGGTAGTTTGTAAAATAAATCTCAGAGAATAAATTAAAATTTTTAAAAATAACAAAATATTGTAAAATAGAGATGTGTCATATATGGTGTTTAAAATAAGTTTATCTTAAAGCTAGAAAATTTATTAATACAAGTGAACTTAGCTATTTAATCTATTTTTCCTTTTCTGAGTCTCTGTATTCGATTATTCTAGCTTTGTATCTGATTGGCTTGACTTTTATAATAAATTTAAAAATAAAATTCTAATTTAAAACTTTTGCTTTTGTATTCGTAGATAATACTGATGCATCAACAATAACTAAACAAATAAGTAAGGAAAAAAAAATATTAAAAAAACAAACAATTGCCCAAAGTGCTTTTTTCAAGGGCACCTTATCTCTCATAATAATGAAAAGCCCAAATTTATGAGGTGTTTAGTTTCCAAAAATATTTGAGAAAACCCATCCGTTTAACTTTTAAAAAAGAAATTTAAATATTTTCAGATTTTATAAAATAATATTTTATTTTCCGAATTTTTTATCCGAAAAACAAAATCTATGGCAAAAAAAATAAAATTTAACGAAAAATGACTTTTAACGCTTTTCTGAGAAACCAAGCAACTCCTAAATTTCATTAAATAAAAGAGAGAAAAAAAAGGAAAAGAAAAAAACAAAACCACATAGTTATTTGTTGCATTGGTGTTCTACATAATCCAATATATTTTCATGTGATTGTTGAAAAAAAAGAAAAAAAAAGAAGAAAGAAGAGAGAGTACTAAAGACTCACCTATCCACTCCATTTACATTAAAAATTATCACATAACACTTCATGTGTAGGTAAATTATAGTGCAAAAATAATATGGTCTCTATTTACAAATTATCAGAACTGTTAAAAGCTTCAACAAAAACCACAAAAGCTAAATTCCAAATCAAAACAAAAAAAATAAATAAATTAAATGTAGAAGATTCTTTAGGAGCAATTCGAAAGCCGCAACTTTCGACTGCTCTCTCGATGAGACGCCGACCGCTTCAACTCCGGCCTCGAGCATCTCGCACGGCACGGGCTCGTCGTGTCGCCTCCGACGCAAAGTGCGGGATTGAGCTTCATCAATGGGACTCTTCGGAAGCTAAGAGACCGAGAGGTCGAGCACCCCAGTTCGACGTCGGAGTACCGGATCTTTGGTTTCGCAAGCCGATGGGCCACCGAGCTGGACCCGCTTGAGCCTCCGGACGAGCCCGTGGTGCAAAGAGTCAAAGGCGTTTTCGTCCACGGAAGCTCCTTGAGTGGCGTGGCGCTCGAGATCTTGGCGAACGAGACGATCGGGTGGCGGCAGAGGGGGCAGGGGATCGAGCCGGGAGGACCGCGGGCGGAAGTTGCCGAGGAGGCACCGTTCGAGCACAAGTGTAGCGCGCATTCGGTGCAAAACTCGTGACCGCAACCTATGAAAATAAGATATTGATGTGCTTATCATAGGCAAAAAAAGAGGACTAGTAGAACTATGCGTACCTCAGAAGGTACGCACTCAGAATGTAGTTGATGATGAGTCAATATTGAACAGATGGTAGCTGGCGAGTGGTTTAGCTCGTCAGTGGAGCTGATTCATCAACAACATTCTGAGGCTTTGATGTGCTTATCGTATTAAAAAATAGACTAGCAATGCTATGCATATCTCAGAATGTAGTTGATGATAAGTCAGTATTGAATAGACGGTAGCTGGCGAGTGGTTTAGCTTGTCAGAGTCGACGCACATTACAGGTGTCACGTCTGAAAAAAGCTAAACCACTACGAAGCTGAGTCATCAACAATATTTTGAGGTGCAACCTTTTATCGACATGACGTGACATGACAAAGAAAAGAGAGGTGTTGATGTACGTAGCTAAATAAATTTGGTAATATTACGACAACACTTGAGCGGCAATCGATAGCAGTATTCTTTTACGGCAATAGTTTTTCAAAATATAATCTAGTAAAAACAAAAGAATAAGGTGCTCGAAATTACCTTCTGCGGCTACCTTGCACTTCATTTCCAAGCAAATAACACATGGATCAAAACAAGCTGGTGATTGTATTCTCTTTCTCCATCCACACTCTCTGCAAAGGATTAAAAATAGCTCAGTAATTTTTTTTTTTTTTTTTTTACCCTCTCGTTTCCGAGCAAATAGAAAAAAACAAAATGAAACTCACCGAGCAATTTTGACGATGCTCATGAGAGGAAGCGAAAGATATGAGGACGGAAGAGCACGTAAGCGACCTTCTGGTTGTTTGCTTAGAATAGTCTCGAGCCAGCTTTTATGCCATGAACGAGCGACCATCACAGGTGTCCAACTATAAGCAAATCGCAAAAATATAAAGAATAAATATAAAAAAATCATGGTTGATTCAACCTAAAAAGCACTTTCAGAAGAAGCATTCAAGAGTTTGACAAAAAGAAAACCTAGCGCTTTTGATGTGGAGAGAAGCTTAAACGAGATTCTAAGCACCAAAAGCAGAAGCTCGAACTTAGAGCTTTCGTCGCGGAAAGGTGTTGGGGGAGTCTTAGTGCAAAAAGCTGTTAATGCTTCTTCAAACAACTCTGCTCAGACAACAGCATGCAAAAGCTATAGCCGAGCGAAATAGGCTTGACGAAGGATCCTAGAATTTTCATCCTTCAGAACAAATCAACACACATAATTGAATTCCGATAAACTTTTTGTAGCTTTGAACCTTCTTCGAATCGCCTCGCTAGAAGTGATTTTGGATAAAACCACTTCTACCAGCTTTTTCATTGATACGCTCCCTCAACAGCTTCTCATAATAGGAAAAGTCGAAGCTTCAAATTAGAATTTCTACCTCTAAAACTTGAAAGCTCATTTAAGCTTCCCGCCACAGCAAAAGCTCTAGACTTTCTGTTTGCCAAATGCTTAGCTACTGCTTTTCAGTACGACAACCCCATTCAACTCTTCCAGAAACGAGATGGCGTTACTTTAAACATGCAATTTGTATCATTTAGTATCGAGAATTTCCTATTTCCCGTATATTCAATCCGTATAAAGTATGAAAGTGATAGATTATAATACAAACCCCTTAGCATTCACGGCAGTCAAACTCGCCCCTCCTGCAATAAGAAGCTGCATTTGCAAACAGTCGACAAATTATAATCATCGCGTTCTCAAGAATATTTGAATACCTCTCCACACAAAAAAAATACAACATTTAAATAAATAAAAACCAACAAATTTTACATACTTGGCAGCATGCTGCGCTTCCTCCACAAGCGGCGTAATGAAGCGGTGTGCTTCCTGCGCCTGCCAGACAGAGGAAAAAAAATAAATTTCTAGTTACAAATTTAGCATCTAAAAGTTTGACCATCGTTCGATCACGTCTCGAAATTTCAAACTTAATATTAAAAAAGCTTTGAGCTTCCAGATAACGGTGTTTTTAATATTTATATTTAACACATCCCCTCACGTCCAGGCTCGAGACTTTTTGACAAGCCCAAGATGTGAGATTGAATTAAATGGAAGAAAAGGGGCTCGAACTCGGAATCTCCTGCTCTGATACCATGTTAAACTGAAGCGAAACAACCGTTGTTCTCCGAAAGCTTAAGCTGCTAAAGAACGGTGTTTTTAATATTTATATTCAACACTTAAAAATGTTCGAATATGGCTTTTATGTTGCCAACGAACCATACCGAAAAAAAAAGAACTACACGTTGAGGAGGCAACTAAAAAAAATCACCTATTAGATCAATCGTCGACCCATCATCGACGGTAGTTTCGGAGACACAAGCTCCTAAATCCAATAACAACTGTACGCTCTCGGCATGTCCGTTTAATGCTGCTAAATGAAGCGCGGTGACGCCTCCGTCTGCTTTTTTGTTCACTATCTTAGAAAGCGCACTAAACAAAAAAAAAAAAACAAAAAAAAAACAAAGAAAAAAAGAGATATAGACTTACAATAGTCGTAAAATGATTATGGTAAAATGTATGGATAGTTCTTGTACTATTCTGATATTGCGACATATTCCATGAACTTTTCACTTGAACAAGGCGTTTAAGTCGCGTCATCGGGATAGCGTAGAAACTATCCGTGCATTTCAACCGAAAAGATTTATATCGAAAGATGTAGATTAGAATTCAACATACACCTCATCAACGTGCGTATGTAAAGCATCTTTTTTCGAGTTCGAGTTCGAGTTCCCCCTCATAATATCCCAAAATTCAGGTGAGCTAGGCACGTAATCGGTAAAGAGGAGCCGAATGCAGCGGGTGTGGCCGTTTAGAGCTGCAAAGTGAAGAGCTGTTCCGCCGCTGAGATAATCCTTTCGGTGTATCTAAAGTTTTAAAAACATCCAAATATTCGTATCAATTCAAATTACTAAAGAAATGAAGTTAGAATACAAATCGACAAGATTAGGCGCCGCAAATATACCAAAAAAAAAAAAATCTTACATTTGCTTTGAAGAGCATCAGAATTTGAACAACCTTCCAGCGACCGTGCAGACAAGCTTGCATTAAAGCCGTCTGTCGAAAAATAAATAAACAAAAAAACATCTTTCAATCATACAAGCTTTTATCATCTACACTTTTTAAGATCAAGCAAACTGAGAATTGCTTTTTGCGACGATTCAAGCTCAAACTATCATCGACAAATTCGAGGATCAACTTTTTTAGCCCGAAGAAGGTAAAAATGCATGTAGATGCGTAATTCGAGATCATCTAGCCCTAAAGTTTCAATTTTTTTTTAAAATGAAATGCCGAAATAACTCGCATCAAAACGAATCATAAATCTATGACAAGCAAATTTTACCTGGCCTCTTAAGTTTCTGAGATTAATGTCGACACCGGATTCGATCAAGAGAGAAACAACCTAATAAAGGAATTCAAAGCATATGAATGTAAGCGAGAATTTAAACCGAAGCAAGCGAATAATGGTAGTAATAGATCATTGCGGTGACGCAGTGATCACCTCATGGTGCCCCTGTGATGCAGAGTAATGTAGAGGGGAGTTGCGGACGCCGAACGTCGAGTACTTTGCGAGGCGGGGATTGAACTGCAAGAGTGCTTTGGCCTCTTGGAAGTCCCCGTCCCGCGCCGCGGAGACGAGCCGTTCTCCGGCGGCGGAGCACCCGAATGAGTCCCCCATCAACTCAAAGAGCCCCATACTCTCCCTTAGAATGTAAAAGATGCTTCTTTTTGGATCTAAACAAGTAGTAGTAGTAGTAGTAGTAGTAGTAGTAGTAGTAGTAGTAGTAGTAGTAGTCTCCTTCACTGGTTCACAAAAAGTGAAACCCTAATTGCCATTAATGGCGCAAAATGGAGCAGCAACAAAGCCATAACCTGTCTCTTTCAACAGCAATAACAACTACTACTGCTACAGCATGTATCCAAGGAGAGTGAGAACACCACAACAACCTACACCAAAAACCCAACAAAACTTGGGTCAAAAACAAAAAAGTAAAAAAAAAAAAAAAAAAAAAAAAATCCAACCTCTTTAGCACCAAAACACCAAATTTTTTTGTGGAATCAAAGATTATGGATCAAAGTAACAAAAACCCATCTCCCAAAATGGGATCTTTAGCTGTAAAGAGGGGGATTATGGATCAAAATAACAAATTACAAACTTTTGGAATCAAAGGTTATGGATCAAAATAACAAATACCCATCTCCCAAAATGGGATCTTTAAATGGTTGAGACCCACACAGGGATCAAAAATAGCTGTAGAGAGGGGGGATTACAAACTTTTGGAATCAAACATTTATGGATCAAAATAAAAAGTAACCATCTCCCAAAATGGGATCTTTAGATTGTATAGAGGGGGGATTATGAATCAAAATAACAAATTACCCTTTGGAATCAAACATTTTGGATCAAAATAACAAGTAACCATCTCCCAAAATGGGATCTTTAGATGATTGAGACCCACACAGGGATCAGAAATAGCTGTAAAGATGTGAAATTTTTAATTTTGAGTTGTTGGTTTGTTGGAGGGAGCATGAGAAGGTGGAGACAAAGCCCATGCAGGGGAGCAGAGAATAATAACTGCTTTGGAAGAGAGAAAAAGGGGAGAGTGTGGGAACATGGTTTTGGGGAAGAAGAGTAATTTAAATATTTAATAATAATAAAAAGAGGAAAAAAAAAAAAACAAAATTTGGAGGGAAAAATGAAATAAATAAGAATAATAAGGCTAAAAATACATAAATTTTTTCTGTAAAAACTATTCATTTATATTTTACTCTTTTAAAATCTTAGAAATATGTTTAATTCCATCGATAAAGATAACTTAAACCAACTTTTTCATAGTTTATCATGAGTTATTTTTAGAGACAACTTCAAAAATCATTCCTGTGGTTTCATGCTTTCTCACTTTAGTACCATATAGTTTAAAGTGTATCACTTTAGTGTCTTGTGGTTTCGTTATTCTCTTTTTGTTATTTTTTCGTTAGTTTTTTTGTTAAATTAGTGAGAAAGTTAAAACCACAGGATAGTAAAGTGAATATTCGATAAATCATAAGTGAGGTATCTGGAGTTTTTTCTATATAATTTAACGAAAAAACTAACAAAAAATAACGAAAAAAGAGAATAACGAAACCACGGGACACTAAAGTGATACACTTTAAACCATAGGGTACTAAGGTGAGAAATCACGAAACCACAGGGGTGGTTTTTGAAGTTATCCCTTATTTTTAAGATAAAATAGAGATTTTATTAAGTTTGACGTTAACTTAATTAAAAATTTAATGAACCTATTCGCTTTTTAGTTGGTGTAACAATCAATTTCGCTTATATTTGAAGGCCAATAATAGAATTTTAATTTTCAAAGAACATCCGAAAATAACTCAAATTAAAACAAACAAAAGTAGAAAACACATTAATTAAAAAAAAAAAAGGAGTTAAGAGGGCCACTCCAAAATTATGTATAGTTGAGGATCTTAATGAAATTGTACCAAATAATAAGTAGTGGTGTAATTAGAGGGGGACATGGTAGGATGTTTATTTAATTCTTTATTTTCTTAATTTTTAATTACTTTTTTTTTAATTGAAAGCCTAAACCCACAAGCAAGCATGCTTGTATGATTAAGAGTAAAAGGGACCCATTTGTACTATTACCATATGTGAAGGACTTTTTTTTTTTTTTAAACAATTTTATTTTATTTTATTTATTTTTTTAACATGCATTTTTTATTGCACTTTATTGGATTCCCATATACCAGATCTTGACCCCATCTCCCTTTTTCAACAAGGTTTGTCCAAGGGTTCACACAGGTACTAGTCAATGAGAAATTTTTTATTTCCTGCACCAGGTGTATGCATACTTTTTATGCACCGCGCCTTTTTTTATCTGTATCTAGAGCCAGGCTGGAATACTTTTAGAAGTATACAAAGCCATTTACGTAGTTTCTGGCAATGGAGCACCCGAATCGACGATCGGTATAATTAAATCAGATCTAGAATATTTGAACATCTTATGTTTTAAATTTTACTTCCTACACTACATATACAGATAAACTCTTTGCACCGCACCTTTTTTTGTCTGTATTTAGAGCCAGACTAAAATACTTTTAGAAGTAAACAAGGCCATCTATTTCTGCATTGTTTCTGACAATCAAGCACTCGAATCGATGACCGATATCATTAAATGAGATCTAGAGTGTTTGAACATTTTAGATTTTAAATTTTATTTCCTGCTGCAGCACGCATCAATTTTTTGGAGCCAGACTAAAATACTTTTAGAACTAAACAAGGCCATTTATTTTTGCATCATTTTTTACAATGGAGAACCCGAATCGAAGATCGGTATTATTAAACGAGATCTAGAATATTTAAACTTCTTAAGTTGTAAATTCTATTTCATGTAGCAGGAGTATGCATACGCTTTATGCACCGTACCTTATTTTATCTTATCTAGAGCCAGACTAGAATACTTTTAAAAGTAGATAAGGTCATTTATTTTTGCATCATTTTTGACAATAGAGCATCGGAATCAACGATCGGTGTCATTAAACGAGATCTAAAGTATTTGAACCTCTTTAAGTTCTTAATTTTATTTCCTGCAGCAGGTGTATGCATACATTGTATATATCGCACCTTATTTTATCTGTATCTAGAGCCAGGCTAGAACACTTTTAGAAGCAAACAAGGCCATTTATTTCTGTATCATTTCTTACAAAATTAATAAGATATAGATTATTTGAAGTTCTTAAGTTCTAAATTTTATTTCCTGCATCAGGTGTATGCATACGCATTATGCACCGCACCTTCTTTATCTATATCTAGAGCTAGACGAGAATACTTTTAGAAGCAAACAAGGTCATTTATTTCCGCGTCATTTCTGACAATGGATCACCCGAATCGACAATCGGTATAATTAAACGAGATCTAGAGATACACTAGGTGTAGGCAACAATTATATGTACACCACAATCCTAAAAGCATGTATTTGGGTTTTTTCTCTTTGCCTTTTTTTTTTTTTTTCTCTCCCCTCTTAGAGGTTGGTGAGTAGTACGTTGTGGTTTGTTGTGTGTCTCACATTTTTGGTCCTACATATATAGGAATCTATTTGTTTCACATGAAGCTTCTACAAAAATGCTTTTTAAATTTTTTGTAATTTGATAAAAAAATATTTGTTTGGCTCTGTTTTCTGCTGTAGTTCTACTTAGGATATGTTTGGTTGTAAAATTTTTTTTAAAAAAAGTGAGATTTTTCAGAAAGTATTATTTTTGAGAAAGTATTATTTAGAAAGTGAACATCACTTTTTGTTACGAATTTTTCTGACTTCTTATATTTGGTTGCCTATAAATTTATTACATAATAAAAGAGTTGATAAAAAAAAAACATGTGTGTTTATGGTGGAGTGTTGGGGTAGATAGAGAGAAAATCTGGATTAGATGAGGAGGCAGAAAAAAGTTAATGCTTGAGGGCCGAGAAAAAGAGTTGATGCTGCGGGACAGAGGTAATAAAAATGTGATGTGAGAGAGGGAGCTTCAGAATAATCGCGCGGGGAAGGGAAATTAAAAAAAGTCGCATAACTTGTTACCCCACTTTTTACGGCTTTTTATCTTTTATCTTCTTTTTTTTTGCAAGAAAGGTAGCATGCTACCCGCTTCGTTTATTCCATAACTTAGCTGTAAATGTGAACCAATTAGGCTTCGAACCTGAAACCTCGGGTACCAACCATCAAACATTTTGCCACTTGCGCTAGAGACGGTCAGTGGCTTTTTATCTTATTAGACTGAAAGTTGATTGAAGAGAATTCTATTATAAAATGAGATTCCACTTTTATGAAAAAAGAGTGACATACGATCTACCTTTTTTTAATCAAATAGTCATAATAAATTCAGTTTCTAAAAGTCCCATTTTCTATCCTTTACTTTTCATCAACAAATCATGCCCTTAACAAAGTATTACTTTCAAATAATGCGTTTGGAAGAAGCACTGTAGAAAATATATCTTAGCAGCTTCTTTTTGCAGCAGAATTAGAAACACTGAATTGGAGCTACTTTTCTTAAGACTTTGTATCCAATATGTGTTCTTCCCTGAGATTGCGGATTCTTTAGATTTTCTTTTTTTTGTCAAATACTTTAAAACTATCTTTGCTGCTAAATGCAAAAGTAGAAACAAGACTAAACAGTCCACAATAATTTTGTGTAACCAATAACAAGTAGCCATTTGTCTGTCCATCGAAAAGGTAAAGTTCATCCTTATCACTAAATAATAAAAAAAAGTAAAAATATACAGAAATTATTTGAACTATAAATTATTTTGATCCGGCTATTCAATCTTTCAAATTTTTGATTTTACTATCCAACCATTCAATTTATTCCATTTGAGTTAGTCAATGGTATTTGGACTGTAAATTTTAAATTAACTACTTACTTTAATGAATTTATAGTTGTCAGAATTGCGTAAAGTATACTAACTAAATCCGTAAATATAAAAAAACACATTCAAATTTTGAAGGCAAAATACTGTTGACTAATTTAAATCAAATAAATTAAAAAGGTGGATGGTAAAAATTAAAATTTTGAAAGATTTGGTACCCAGCACAAAATAGTCCATAGTTTAAGTAAGTTATGTACGTATTTTACCTCAATCAAATAGTCAGGTTGATGTTTAAATGTTTGGGGGGAAAAGAAATTCTAAGTTAAAAAAGTTTAAAATTTTATGCAAGTTGAATCAAACTTTGATCCTTGTTAGGTTTGGTTTCAAAGGTTGGTGGTGTTGTTCAACAATATGGATAAGGGATTGAAAAATTAGTTGAAAGGGATGTGGTGAGTAATGAGGAAGGGATCTCCTTAAACTATCCATAGAAATTAAAGTAGACAACACTTCCATAACCATCCAAAGAAACACTTTTTATTTTTTTTAAGGCTAAATTACTGAAAATCTCTTTATAAATATCTGTTTGTTTACTTTTTCTTTCTGACTTTAAAAATCTATATTTTAACCTCTCAAAATTTTAAGTTGATGTATTTAGTCCCCTTTCGTCAGGGTTTCGTCAATATTCCGTCCATTTCTTATAATTTATATTAAAAATATTCTTAAAAATGATAAAAATATATTAAAAAATTATTTTTTCTTATAGAGTAAGTAAGGACAATTTGATCATTTCACCATCTTTATTAATGCTGTAACTCTCTGAAAATATTTCTAAAATTTTATGTGAGCAGAATATAGATTTTTAAATGTCAAGAAAAAATAATATGAAAAAGCGAGTATTTATAAGAAAATTTTCTGTGTTTTAGCTTTTTTTTAATAAGATTTTTTTTTCTCAAGAAGTTTTGATATTTTTTGTCAATCAGGGATATATTAGATATTTTTGAAGTTTTGAAAGGTATATTAGATATTATATTTTAAAAAGCATTATAGGTGCGGTGTATGGAGAGTGCGTATACACCGGGCGCACGCAATAATCTGTGTCCAAAGAGATAAACCCTCAAACGGAAACGTATGGCTCTCGTTTAACGGCGCCGACTAAAAATTACAAGCACGAACGCTTAACGCCGTTTATGCCTCCGCACTAACCCATTCAAATGGCCGCCGCCGTTACCTCCGCCGTTATCCTCCGCCGCTCTCCGTTATCCCCTCTCCCTCTCCTCCCCTCCCCCGCCTCCATTAGGGTTAGGGTTAGGGTTTCGGCGACGATGGCGACCGCGGTGGTTCCCGCGGTGATCGTCGGGGGAGGGAGGGTCGGGAGGATGCTGCAGTCGCTCGGCGGCGGCGTCGGCGACGTCCTGGTCGGCCGCGGCGAGGCGGTTCCGGCGAGCCCCGCGGGGCCGATCTTCGTGTGCACCCGCAACGACGACCTCGACGCCGTGCTCGACGCCACGCCCCGGTCGCGGTGGAGCGGTAACACCTCCTAAACCCTAATTCTGTGTAGGATCTTTGATGGCGAAGTAAGGCGAGGAACCCTAATTCTAGTAGGATCTTTGATGGGAAAGTAAGATGAGAGAGAGTCATATAGGAATTACAAGGTATAGATGATCAATTTGAGGGCAAAAAAAGCCAAAAAGTGAACAAAGTAGCAATTAGATGGAATTTGGGGGTGGAAATCATTAGGAATTACAATGCATGGATACACAAAAAGAAGTAAAATAAGTGTTAGTTTGGGCCAAATCATAAACACAGTGTTTGATGCTAAATGATAGGAATGGGATTCATTTGCATTGCACAAAGGATTTGTGGTTAGTTTCCATGAGAATTGTTTAGCTGTTTTGATAGATGTGTTTGAGAAGCTTGAAAGAGTGTAAATTCGCCCTCAAATTCTCGGATTTGCTTACGCTTACACTTATCAAAATCCATCCAAATAAGTGGGAACTAATCCAAATTATTGTACTAATTAGCTTCTGATCAAGTGAATTTTGGAGAAATGAATTTTAATCCTGTTCATTTTAATGATATGGGTGTTGCAAACAAGGTGTAATCCTTTCCTCGTAAAAATCAAATTCGTACCGAGAACGAACAAAACTTTACCAGAGATCAAATTTTGCATCTAGAGTGCTTATCCTATTCTAACATTGGAGCAGATTTGGTGTTCTTCCAGAACGGGATGCTCGAACCATGGTTCGAGAGCAAGGGTTTGGGCGATGCCGATCAAGTGTTGGCTTACTTTGCGGTGTCGAAGGTCGGGGAGCCACCGGTGGATGGGAAGACAGATACGAATCCGGAAGGGTTGACTGCGGCGTATGGGAGATGGACAGAGGCGGTGGCGGTGCGTCTGCATAGTGGAGGGCTATCATGCAAGGTATTTACTTGGCTTGGCTTAAAATACAACTTCTCCATTCCAAGCAGCAGTAGTCAATTGTTTGCTGAACAAAAGATTTCAAGCTTTTAATGTGCTGCGAAGCTGAAATGAATTTATGCCCCGAAAACAGGAATCTCCACTTTGAAGCTTTAGCTTCTGCTGCAGCCGGAAGTTGTTGGGTTTGTGATAGTAAGAAAAGCTGTTAGTGTTTATTCAGATGGCTACTCTAACAACACTTGCGCAAAAGCTTAGCTTGATCCGAAACCAAACAAGTCTTATATGATGCTACACTCGTGCACCAGGATGACTCTCAACATTTCAGCAAAGCTTCAGCTTTGCCCTCGAAACATTCATTTTCTACAATTGGGATGTTAGCGTTTCAATCAAATTCTTCTGGTTGAAGTGCGTGTGCGTATGTTTGTACAACTGTCTTAAGAAATATCAATCCTAATAAACAAAATTAAAGAGTGAAGAACTATTGCTTAAAAAGGCAACTACATGGATATCTCCAACCATTTAACAAAGAAACTCATTAAGCATGTAATATGATTGAAGGTTAAGGATCCCGTCGTAATAATTGAAAGGTTACCGAGCGAAATGCAGCTTCTCTAGAAAGTTGAGGATCCCTGCTGCATTTTATTATTGTCCTTACAATCACCCTTTTTTTTCTGGTCGTTTGTTTCAAGGATCTAAGTGCCGTAGTACGAAATCGTGCCGAAAACTTGCCGGCACGGTACAGCACAGTGCGTGCTGACTGTGCCAATGCGTGCCGATCATAAAAATACATGTGTGCCGACACATAATTGTATAAAATATTTATTTTCTTTAGCAACAAAATATTTTAATTGCTTATTATGTATTTATTATCAAGTCATTTGAACTTTATTGAGAAAATTACTTATAATTTAAAGAAAAGAGAGTTTTGAACTGTGCCATCGGCATGAGGACTGTATCGTGCCGATAACTTATTGGTACGATACGGCACGGTAGATACGGCTTATACCGATGGGCGCTTAAATCCTTGGTTTGTTTATGCAAATATAGGAGCAGAGTTTCAGATTTCAGATTGATTACCTCTTCTGTTTTAATCTACTTTAGGTCCTTGAAAAGGAGCCTTTCCAAAAACAAATGCTGGAGAAACTGATATGGATTGCAGCGTTCATGCTTGTCGGAGCTCGTCATCCAGGGGCTACCGTCGGTGCTGTCGAGAAAGATTATCGGCCAGAGGTAATTGCTTTTCCAAAGCCATATTGCAATGCTGCGTTCTTCGATATGTTGTTATATTACATTTCTGGTATTTATTGATTATATGTGACACAAAAATGTGGGTTATTTATCCCTGAATTGGTCTTGAATAATGTTGTCGGAAATCTCATGTATTAGCCGCATGTTACGTATGAAGCTACCTGATTGGATGCGTCTATGTGACCCTCGTAATGCACTTATAGCTTTGTTTGTATAACTTTATAGTTCTATTGAGGATATCCTTGGGCCGTTCGCTATAACTATTTTTACGTAATACGGTATCGTAGCCAGATTAAGCTCCCTCAATCGTTTGAGGTTGTGGGTTTGAATATCCGCGACCGGTATTTTATTGGTTAAAATTTCACCTTGCGCAGTTCCACGTGTGTGTGCGCGGCTCTTAACATTATTCCTAGTTTGTTTCCTCTCAGATCGATCTCGCAAATAGTGGTCTCGTGACAACCACACCACGTAAACATTTTTGAACATTTTTGTTACAAAGCAATAACTCGCATGGCTATTTTTGTCGCAGGTTTCTAGTTTAATTGCAGAATTGGCATCTGCCGCATCTGCGGAGAAAGGGATTGCATTTGACGATGGCGTGGAAGACCGGCTATGCGCTTATTCCAGGGCTGTTTCCCACTTCCCAACTGCTGCGAAAGAGGTAATTCTACATGTACTTTTCGAGATATGTTACCTATTTACGTATATTTCCCTGCAAATTCCAAATTGTGAAAACCGATAAATCTGCAAAACCTTAATTTCTCTCACAAGAAAAACCTTGTCTAATACAAAACCAAATTGGATCGCTGTCGAGAGGCGATAGGGAAACACAGATTTTGCCGCGATATTTGTGGAAACTGATGATTCTGCAAAGATATAAACATGCAAAAGAACCTAGTTGTTAAATTAGTTGTTAAGAAATTTTTAGTTTAGACTAAATTACAGAGAACCTCCCTGTAAATACCAGCTTTTTCACTGTGCGTTCCTGACTTTCAAAAACCTACATTTTGTTTTCTTAAAATTTCAGAAATATTTTCAGGGGGGTACGGCGTTAACGGAGAGGGCAAAATGACCAAATTACCCTTACTTCTTCTATAAGAACAAATAATTTTTTAATATATTTCTGTCATTTTGAAGAGCACTTTCGGTATAAATTATAAAAAATGGACGAAATAGTGATGGAACCCTGACGGAGGGAGGATAAATGCAACCGTTTGAAATGTTGAGGGGGTAAAATATAGGTTTTTGAAAGTTAGAGAGGGAAAGTGAAAAAACGGATATTTATAAGGAGATTTTCTGTAATTTAGCCTTTAGTTTATTGTGTCGGAAACTTCAGTTAATCTTAATAAAACATATCAAAATGTAACAGTTCAAGTGGAGGAATGGATGGTTTTATTCGCTTTCCGAGAAAGCGCTTTCGCAAGGAAAGCCAGATCCATGCCCTCTCCACACAGCTTGGCTCAAGGAGCTCAAGATCATATGACAAAAGAGTATCTTCTTCTTCACTGTTGTTTGTTTCTTTTCCTTTCCCCTTTTTTTTTTTCTTTTTTTTTTTTTGTGTGTGGAAGTGCTTTTCTGAGTAGATTATGAAAGAGAATTTGATTGAGTGCCCATCAATCTCTCTCTGTAGCAAATATTTTGTTGAAAATGAAAATAGTATTTCTTTATGCATCAATAAATATTTGAGGTATTTTTGAATTATGGTATTTTGGATTTGGGATAATATCTAATATACTCCTCAAAACTTCAAAAATATCTAATATATTCCTGGTCGACCAGAATGTCCTTATTGATTTCTAAATATTCTTTCAAATATACCCCTAATTTAGGGTTTAGAAGGGTATTTTGGGAACAGGGGTAAATTTTAAAAAATTTAGTAGTGGTGAGGGGTGTATAAGCAAAAAAGCCCCTTTGGATTTTGTAGTTATTAGTCAGCTCGAGCTATTGTAACTGTTTGGCCTTTCTGTAGAGCGTAGTATTGTTTGAATTATACTACTAAGGCAAATAATATATTTAAGTATTTTGAACAGGTTTTTTTTTATTTTTTTCTGGTTTGTGTAGCAGAATCCAAAGTATTTAATTGGAGCTTTTTTTTTGGGGCTCAAAATCTTATTTTTGTTTCCCACTGTAATAAATAAAAAAACTATAGACATATATATATATATATATATATATATATATATATATATTAAAGATAAATGCGTCAATAAAGATGATTGGTTGTAAAAGTAGAAGTAGAAGCAAAGCCTGAAAAGACCTTTTTTAATTTGTTTTAACTCAAGAACACAAATACTATATTAAAGCATTTTGTTTTGTTTTGTTTTGTTTTTTTTTCTGTAGTAGAATCTGAAGTATTAAAATCTTCTTCTTTGAAGGTTCAAAATCTCTTTTTTGCTTTCTCTTGTAACATGAGTTTTAGAATTTTTTTTTTTTTTTTTTTTAAGATAAGTGGTCCAGTAAAAATGACTTTGTGGTAAAAGCAGAGGTAGAAGCTAAGCAAAAAAAAAAAAAAAAACCTTTGATTTGTTTTGTGTAAAGGATTTGAAGCAAATAGGAAGGGTATATTTTCTAGTAGGAACCTAATGAGCAAAAGAAGTGTTAAAATGCTATCTTAATTAGTGATGCAAACAGGGCAGATCTAGGGGTTCTCTACCTTCAGCCCTATTTTTTGGTGGGTCGGAGCAGATTCAGGACGGATTAACTTTTATTTTATTACTTGCCCCCACTTACTGCTTCATTCGAGGCTGGTCAGGTGGGAGCGAATTTTTGATGAATTTTTGATAAATTGTGACGAATCAAAGGCAGAAAGGAGTCCTCCAACTTTCGCTTCATTTCTTTGGCAGATCCGGGCTTACCATCCCATCCGGGAAGGGATCGGAGCGGAAGCTCCACCAACCTGGACCCATTTGTATCTCTAATCTTAAGGTGATAGTAAATTAGAAAATATATATTTTTGTGACTTACAAAAAATAGGAATTTTTTTAGTATTATATTCAAAAGCAATACTATGTGTACGCCGAAAAATCGGCGTAAATCTTATACCATATCTATTTAAGGACTAATATTTTTATACTAGTTTTATCGTTACCGTTTTTCAAATATTTAAAATTTAAAAAGAGCAAATAAATCATTGGATGAGCGAGTTTAAGATTTATACCCTACTTTTTTTGATATATAAGTAGCATTTCTCTTTATAGTTCTTTGCTGAAAATTGAAGTGGATATTATAGGAGGGTAAAGTATTACAATCTAACTACATGTAGTGGGTAAATTATGAAGGGGTAAACTTTTGGTATTTACAGATAATTATTTAAATTTTCAAAATTTAAATATTTTCTCTTCAAACTTTTAAAATCTTGCAGTTAACCGTCGAGATTCTTATTTCATCACTTAAATGATTAACATTAGCCAATTGATTAAAAAACAATAAAAAATAAATAAATTCCACGATATAAATAAGTCTTTTGTACATAAAATTACTTTTGTACATAAAATCGACCATAATAATTATATCTAATTTGTAAAAATTAAATGATAAAAATCACTTTTTTAATATTGTAAGATTGAATTCTGACATTAAAATGACTCTTCAATATCATCAGCATGTGTTTTTTATCATTTCTTGATTAATTGGTTAATATCAGTTATTTTAAATATTAAAATATTTTAAAAAACAAAATTTTATAAATTTAACGAATTATTTGTAAATAGGCGAAAGTTCAGATAGTTCTGGTGCATTTAACCTTAACTATAAAAGCTCTATGTTAAAAAGAAGTGTTTGTGAAGTTTTAATTATTAGTTATGATGATGATTGGTGCCATCTCTTATGATTCTTGTGAACTGGTTTTGCTTTTGTGTTACAACATCATGATGTGTAATAATAATTAAAGTTCCTTAAATGTGACAAAACTTGTATATACCAAAAATGCCACTTTTAGTTACAATATATCATTCCTTTTAAAAGGTGAATTGGTACTCTTAGTCTTGAAACTATGAGCTTTGTGATATTTTGGTTTTAAAACTTTAATTTAAGGACGTTTGGTTCGGTATAAAATGAATCAAAAAATTATTTTCGGTATGAAAAATATTTTTTCGCTTGTTTGGTTTGACGTGAAAATATTTTTACAGATTTCGAACAAAATTGAAGTTTTCGTTTTCCCCTGTTTTTCAGCGGAAACGAAAACTCAAACTGCGTAAACTTTTTTTCATTCATTTTTTTCTACCGAACTAAACAAATATGATTTTTTTTCCTTTTAACAAAGTAAATGTTGATGAAAAACTACTTTTCTTTTCCTACAAACTAAACACTACAAAACTTAAAACTGTTTTTTCACCGAATGTTTTTTTTCACGAAAAATTATTTTTTACGGTTTTACGTTGAACAAAACTGACCCTTATTATAATTTTTAGTTTAAACTTTTAGAATTATTACAATCAAACTTTATAACTCAGTTTAGCTGACTAAATATTAATGTATCTCTAACGTAGAAGTGATGTAACAGTGTTGTGATTGATGACGTGCCTAATAATTAAGATGATACATCACTTTTACATCATCGTTGCGTCAACCTTTAGTCAATAAAATTGATTTGTCGGATTTGATTGTATAATTTTGAAAGTTTGGGCAAAAAATTATAACAAAATAAAGTTTGAGAACCAAACGTGCAATGTACCCTTTAATCTTAGGCAAAAGTTTTAATTACACACTTTTAAATTACGTATTTCTTAAGTAAGTTAAAATCTAATTATAAAAGTTTCAAAATGAAAATCTAAACCTTTGTAAGTGTTTTACAACATATACACTGTATCTACCATATGTAACATCCAATCAAATTTCTCCATTTAAAGATAAAAGTATAATATGTTTTTTTTGGCTAAAAATACAGAAAATTTTCGTATAAATATTCGATTTTTCACTTTTTTTCTTTTCACTTTCAAAACCCTATAATTTACCCTCAAAATTTTAAATTGATGCATTTAGTCTCCATCAATCAAAGTTATGTCACTATTCTATCAATTTCTTATAATTTATACCGAAAATACTCTTAAAAATGATAAAAATATATTAAAAAATTATTTTTTTGTTATATAACAAGTAAGGGTAAAATGGTCATTTCGCCCTCTCCATTAACGCCGTAACCCTCTAAAAATATTTCTTAAATTTTAAGCAAGCAAAATATAGGTTTTTAAAAGTCAATGAAAAAAAGTGAAAAAACGAGTATTTACATGAATATTTTTTTTATTTTAGCTTCTTTTTTTTAAGTCGTTATGTCAATGAGTAAACATCAAGAAATCGTTTGGTTCAGGGATAAGGAAGGGATAACCCCTTATCTCCCTCTTTATATCCAAACGTAAATTTTTTATCCGAGAATAGTAGTTCTCGGATAATTGGAATAAGCTGGTATAACTATCCCCACCTATGCATCAATTTTCTATATATAACTACCCATTATTCTTTTTATTTCATATTATCTATCCAAATGCTATTTTTCTTATCCCCGGAAATAACCCAATTTTCATTCAAACGCTATTTTTTTTATACCCACACTTGTATCTATTTCTGAAATAGCTAGTTCTTACTTATACCCGAACCAAACGAATATGGGCACAATTTGATTGGTTTGGAATATGGATGGCGTGGTGCAATTGCAATAATTTAGACTTTTTCCTTATCTAAGAACTCTTATTCTCTATTCGTCACATCAATATTTTTTTAACGAAAATAAACCCAAAACACCTATATGGTGTGTTTATTTCACTGAAAGTGAAGGGGTGAAGTGATTTTCAACCATAAATTCTAACTTCCATTGTATGGTCCATCGTAACTTCATTTTTGATCGAAACTCAAACTCCTCAAAATAATATAACAATTGTGGAAAAAGAAAGTAAGAAAAAAAATAATAAAATATTAGCTCATCTATCACACCTTCGACTTTTATGCCATTTTTACTTCCTGCCAAACAAATAGTAAAACTGGAGGAACAGCTATATAATCAACAATAGAAGGAAAGTATTCTACCCGCTTTGTCCATTTTTCAGAAATGAACACAATAGAAGGAAAGTAATTCTCATTTAAATTTTTTTTTTTGACAGAGAAATATACCATGTTATCCGTTTCGTACATTTTTTTAAAAAATAAACATAATAGAAGGAAAGTAATTTATATTTTTTTATATAAATGTAACTGAAAATATAAAGCAAATAGCCTTTGAACTTAGAATCTCCTGCACCACTCATCTTGTCCTATGTCATTTGTGCTGGGAACAGTCGGTGAGTAAAAAATTAATTTTTATCTGAATTTTAATTTATTCGAAAGTCTATTTCGACCTAAACTTCATCTTTGGTGAAACTGAGGTGTACACGTAGTATTTTTTTGGGATAACTTCAAATACCACCCATGTGGTTTCGTGCTTTCTCACTTTAGTGCCCTGTGGTTTAAAACGTATCACTTTAGTACCCTGTGGTTTGGTTATTCTTTTTTTTTTGTTATCTTTTCGTTAATTTTTTCGTTAAATTATACAGAAAAAATTTCAAATATCACACCTATGGTTTATCGAATATTCACTTTACTATTCTGTAGTTTTAACTTTCTCATTAATTTAACGAAAAAATTAACGAAAAGATAACAAAAAGAGAATAACCAAACCACAGAGTACTAAAGTGATACGTTTTAAACCACAGAATACTAAAGTGAGAAAGTACGAAACTACAGAGATGGTATTTAAAGTTATCCCTATTTTTTTTTTTCAAATATGCTTATAATTGTGCTTCCAATGCAAGATGCGAATAACTAAACAGATGTTGGGATGAAAGTGATTAGGATAAATTTTGATCGAATTCGACACCGAATTTAATAAGATGTGAATATGAATGTCGAAATTTAGCATCGACCTGTATTCATATCCAAATTAACTTTAAAAAATATGTATGCGAATGTGGAAGTCACTAGAGTCGGTCCTCTCTCCCTCTCTACTTTCTCTCTCTAAATCTCTCTCTCTCTCATTCTAAATATCAGAGCTTTATTAACCCATTAATAAATCCCTTCAAACCCTCGAATTTGCTCCCTTTTTTTTTTTTCCCCCAATTTTCACCATCTTTTTCTCCCCCAATTTCTCCATCGAATTCACCAAATTTTCTTTTGTTTTTAATTTTTTTGGGGAATTTTTTTGCTATAAATTTTTCGATCCAAATGAACCCTTGTTACTTCGCCGCTCCCGAGCCCTGCTCCCACCTCGCCGAGTACAAGCGGGGCCACGGGACCCTCCGGTTCCGATCCGTCCAATCCCTAATTAGGGTTCCGGCGATCGCCGCCTCCGGCGGCGGAGGCGGCGGCGGCCGGCGCCGGCTCCTCTGCCTCGAGTGCTCCGGCGAGTCGTGCGGCGACCACGCCATCGCCGTCGACGTCGACCGCGCCGAGCTCTTCTGCGGCGGCTGCGGCGACCAGGTCTACGACCCCGACTTCGACGCCGCCGTCGTCGCGGCCCGGATCTCCGCGGCGGCGCCGCCGCCGCGCGGCGCGCTCCCGCAGCTACGGCGGCGGCGGCGGAGGGGGAGGCCTAGGGTTTCGGAGGAGAGGGTTTTGCTTAGGGAAAAAGAGGGGGCCAATTGTGGGGGGCCTATGTGGGGATTGAGGGGTTTGAACAATTTGGGCAGCACCTGTTTCATGAACTCGGTTCTACAAGCTTTGTTGCACGCGCCGCCGCTGCGGAACTACTTTTTGAGTGCCCGGCACGGCGCAGAGTCGTGTCGGAAGAAGCGGAGGAGGAGCGGGCGGCGGCGGAGGGAGGCGGAGGGTAGAGGCGGTATTGTCAGCGGCGGCGGCAGCGGCGGCGGCGGCACCGGAGAGCCCTCGTGCTTGTGTTGCGAGGTCGGCGGTGTTTTCGCGGAGGTGTTCTCCGGGGAGGCGGCGCCGTATAGCCCTGCTCGGTTTCTGTACAGGTATATATACATATAATGTTATCATCAGCTCTGAAATTGGATTGCTTTATGCATTCATTTAGCGGCATTCGATCGAACACCTTGTAGGCAGAGGAATTTAGTGTGATGGACTCATTTGATGCCAATTTTTACTGCTAAGTAGGTGTTGTATAATGAAATCTTGGATCTTGGATCCGCATTGATTCTCTCCTTAGGGCCTGCTTGTTATTCACGATTCGATTGGATTGGATTGGAGAAGACAAATTGAGAGAGAGCGAGGTTGGCTGAGAAGACGGGTTTAGCGAGTAGGTGGTGCTAGGGTTCCAAGCTGTTGGGACCGTCGAATCCGGTCGGGCGATTGCTTGATTGGATTATCGAACCCTAGTCGAGAGTTTGGATTAAACAGTATCGGATTCGAAAAAGTCCTAGTGTTTCCCGCTTGACAACATACTGTTACTCATTGTGGAGCCCAACAGCTCCGAGTTGCTGAATCCTTCCTCTTTCCCAGCATCGCTCTCTCATTTTATCCTATCTAATTCAATTCTTGGTGCTAATTGGGGCCTTAAGACCTATATAATTTGGTGATGTGAGCCCAACTTGCCGGAATCTTGATGCATGTAATGTGGCCATGGTGCTTCTAAAAGCATTGTAGCTCAACTCTCTCTCTCTCTCTCTATCTCTCTCTCTCTCTCTCTCTCTCACGGCATCCAATCCCAACCAAATTTATGTACATTTTTGTTGATAATAATATGGCCATTGATCCTTTAATCTAATATTTCCCAGAAAATTGTTTAAACTATTGTCATTATTTCTCCGGCAGATATTAATTAACTTAGAGCTGGTAATTTTGTTCCTGTAGTAATTTTTGTTTTCCAATGTACTTTTTCGCATGATCGGCACATATTAGCTGTTTTGGCCGTCGGACAATGTAGCTGAATGTTGCTAATTTGAAGCCCCAAATTTATGCAAATCCTAACCATTTGAGTGTGTTTTCCATACGGAAATTGTAACTTTATCAAACAAGCAGTACTTGTATCGCTGGATGGTGTGCTTGTATTTGCTTATTCTATGGATAAAATGCAGGAAAAACCCCTAAAAATATCACGATTTTCACATTGTCCCCTGTTGCCTTATGTAACATGACGGAACATGCAAAGCAATGAAATCTTATAAGCCAAGGGGGATAATTTATCGATTTCCCTACTTTCGTGGGAGTGGTGAAATTCGTGATATATGTAGGGGGTTTTCCTGCATTTTAGTGTTCATTTATAATTCAAGGCTTCTGGGTTTTGAACATTTTTGTTTTTCTTCTTTTCTTTTAAAGTTGGTGGCAGCATTCATCGAACCTAGCTGGTTACGAGCAGCAGGATGCTCATGAGTTCTTCATCTCGGTGCTCGAGAGGATTCATGAAATGGATCAGTCTTACTTCTTAAATAAAGGTACTTATGCTTCTTATTATTTATAGTACCTCTAGATTTTGCTGCATATATTCTAATTGATAATTTTATCTAATTTTAGTTGTGAAAAATTTATCAGAGGTCAGCTGTTAACCATATTTTTACTTTTCTTTCCGCAACCATTAATTTGTTACATTTGGGTCTGTAATTTTAGTTCTGCGTTAAACTCGTCTAATCTAATTGGACAGAAATATCCATGGGTAATCGACATGTAGCCATTATTTTATTTAAGGAGGAGGAGTAAAATTTCAACATAATGTGAAGTTCAGATATTAAATTATGGACTATTCCGTGAAATTTTAAATAGAGATTCTCAGAAAGGGCTTACTTTTGCAGCAGGGAGTGGAGAATGCCACTGCGTTGCTCACAGGGTGTTCTCTGGGGTTTTACAGTCGGATGTCACCTGCACTATTTGTGGGTTCACATCCACAACTTGTGACCCTTGTGTCGATCTATCCCTCAACTTAGAACAGTCGAATAAAGCAAACAATAATCATCGAATCTCTACTCTCGTGGGATGTTTAGACCTCTTCACGAGGCCCGAGAAGCTGGGCCCCGACCAAAAGCTCTTTTGCCAGCAATGCCAGGTGCGGCGCGACTCCGTGAAGCAGATGTCGATCCGAAGGCTGCCGTTGGTCCTCTGCTTCCACATCAAACGGTTCGAGCACTCCCTGACTCGAGGAACTTCGAGAAAAATCGACGAGTACTTGCAGTTCCCTTTCTCATTGGATATGACGCCTTATTTATCATCTTCGATAATAAGGGGCCGGTTTGGGAATAGGATATTCACAGTTGAGGAGGACGAATTTGATATGCCTAGCGAGCTGTCCTCAGAATTCGAGGTTTTTGCCGTGGTCGCACATAGTGGGAGGTTGGAGTCGGGGCATTACGTGACCTATATTCGGTTTGGGGAGGAATGGTACAAGTGCGACGATGCTTGGATTACTAGGGTGACTGAAGGTGTCGTTAGGGCTTCGCAAGGTTATCTGATCTATTACGTGCAGAAGGAGAGGAATTAGGGTTTGTTTGACCCAGCTCTTTGGATGGCTTCTTCACTTGAGAAAGCTAAAAGCTTGTAGGAACTAGTTGTCTGGCTAGCAAGAAGTCCCGAGCTTTTGCTATGACCTTTTCAAACCCAGAAGCAGAAGCTCTAATTTGAAGTTTCTATTTATACTTAGCAAAGGCCACTAGTATTGGTACTTCTATATATATCAAAAGAATCGGTTTCGCTATTTATCGACTCAGGAAGGCGAAACTGATTGTTCTCAGAAGACCGAAGAATTGAGTGGAAGCGCGCGAAAGGAGAGGAATCAAGCGCTTTTTTGGCTTCGGTGTTTGGAATGGCTTTTCCAGTTGAGAAAGCGGAAACTTCTTAAAAAACCAATCTTTTGGCTAATAAAAAGTCTAGAAAGTTTTCGGCCATCAGCGACAGAAGCTGCAGACGGGATTTTAATGGAAAATTACTCTACTCAAATAGTACTTCTGCAGAAGCTCCAATCACGCCAAACAGGTTGTCGAAGATGATCACTAGAAAAGATCGACCGAGGGAAATCTCGATCGGGCGAAGAAGCTCATAAGATCACATTGAGACCCAGAGGTGATTTGGTACCAATCGACGATACTTTTCTTCAAGCTACTGAGGTGTGTGATCTCATCTTGTTTGTTCACTTGTCGGTCGAAATTTGTCAACTATGCTCTTGTGCTTGCATAAAATGCCTCCCTTGGGCGCCCCCGGGCGTACTTCTAAAAGTGAAAAATATTCATAAATCCGGCCGACGTAATCGGAATTGTGGTGTAAATGTTTGGAATTTATTCTTCTGGTTGTTGTTATTACATTGAAACTTACTGGAACTGTCATAAAATTATTATTTCTTCGGTGATTCAGTATTTCTGTGTTGTAAGGGCCATGTGTAAAATTTTATGTATAGTCCCTGTACTATCCCCTTATTGCAACTCGGCCCCTATATTTTTCACTTGATTTCAATTAGCCCCCGAAATTAATACTTTTCTTATATGTATTAGTGAGTAGAGATAGAATACTTTTAGAAATCAAAGGAGTCGTTTGCTATTACGTCATTCGAGTTGATGGGACATGTTAATCGGTTTGGTATCGTTAAATTTGATTAGACTATTTTGAACTTTATAGGTTCTAAATTTTGCAATTTTTACTTCAAAATTGACTACTTTTAATGACTAATATAAGGTGAATTTGAGATCACTTAATAAGTAGTTAAATGATGCCATAAAATCACAAAATATGGTTTTGAGGAAGTTTAAATTACTTTGTTCAAGTTTAACGCTGCCGATCGTCGATTTAGATGTTTCGTTGTCGGAGATGATGACACTAGTTGTAAATGGCTAAGGTTATGTTTAGAAGTATTCTAGCTTTACTCGTATATACATTGGTTATGATTCAGTAATAGTGATAAATGAATGTTGGCATGTATGGCTCAATGGGTTTGAGAGTACTTGAGATTGGATTTAGTTGTCTTTTTTTATTTGACTATTGTTTTTATTCCTTTGAGTTGGAAAAAAAAAAAAATAATAATAATAAACTAGCAACACCAAAATCAGCCTAAAATAGTTGATAAGATGTAGGGAGACCCCATCAATTATAGCCCATTTTGAAGTAGCCCTCTCAACTTATTAACTTTTTAAGTTAGTTAAGACCCTCCACAGAATCAAGTGATTTAGTCAAATAAATAAGAAATTTTATCAAATCCATCAATAATTTTACCAAATCTAATATTTTAAATTGCTAACAGCTAATAGGGCCATTAAATTCAACTAGATTTCTAGCAAAAATGACTAGAATAATTTACCGTCGATAAGTTAAGAGATGTCTTAATCAAAAATCGTTACAATCAAGTTCTACAATCTAATTTAGTTGATTAAATTTTAACACATTATCGTTGTAAAAGTAATATGACATCTTAACTATTGGTGCATCATTAATCACAATACTGCTACATCACTTTTTCGTTAGTGATACATTCATATTTAATTAACTAAATTTTGGGTTATAAGACTTCATTACAATAATTCTCTAAGTTCGAGACAAAAAATACAATAAATTAAAATTTAAGGATCAAAATATTACATACCTCATAGTTTGAGAACCAAACGTGCAATCTAACCCCTAAAATAAGAAAAACATTTCAAATAAAATCCAAACAGGACCACTCCATGTTTGTTCCTTTGTTGTTACATGCCCATAAAAAATCTTATTTCGTGCTTAGAACATGATCCGAGCTACAGACTAGTTGTCCAAAATAAAAGTAACTAGCCAGCTAATCTAGCAGTTAGTGGTGAAAATTTATATAGTTTTAGCCAAAACCTTTCGATCAGAGGATTAAAAGGGAAATGAGGATCGCGTCGACGGCAAGTCGTATAAGGATAGAAATTGGAGGTGGCGCATTGCTGCCATGGTGGTGACGACGAGCGATTTGCGCGATGGCGCCTCCGACCGGCCTCCCGCCGTTCACCCTCCCGCCCAGCCTGCGACCGCCGGTCTTGTGCGAGTTGCTCAACATTTTCTCGGCCTCAATATGTTCGTTTCCTTTGAACAAACACAATTTTGGAATATTAGATTGGTTAGGATTTTTTCTGGCCTTATTGTAGGTTGTAGTGCTGTTCAATGAAGTGCTGTTTTATTAGGAGGAGACCTATTATGAAATTCAGTATAGGTTCGCCGCGCGCGAGAGTCAGAAGCTCAAAGAGCATCTAGTTTCAGGCCCTATAACTTGTTTCTGCTTCTCCCAGAGGAAAAGCTCAGGAGTTTTCCACTTTTGCCAACCACTAACTAGTTTTTTTTTTTTTTTGAGAAAGGTAACACGCTGTCTGCTTCGTTTATTTTAGAAATAAACTCAGCTAGAAATGTGAATCAATTAGGATTCGAACTCGAGACCTCGGGTACCAATCACCAAACCCTTTGCCACTTGCGCTAGGGACGGCCGGTAACCACTAAATAGTTATGGCAACAAAAAATAACAGCTAGTAGAGCCATTATATTTAAAAAAAAGTTTAACAAAAATAACTAGAATAATTTACTGTAAAAAATTGTAAGTTAAGAGATGTCTTAATCAAAAAAAAAAAAAAAAAAAAAAAAATGGGGTGGGGGGGGGGGGGGGGGGGGGGGGGGAACTGAGGGGAATGGTGTACAGTTGAGAGTTCTTCATACATTTTTACCAAAATAATTAGAGATACAAAAAAAACAGGGATCACAGAGGTGGGCCAGAGATCAAGGTGACCTATAGTAGGGTAAATTGCATGTTTGGTTCTTAAACTACCAGGCGGGTGACATTTCAGTCCTTAAATTTTAATTTATTATAATATTTTACTAGAATTTTTAAAATTATTACAATTAAGTCTCAGAGTCTAATTTAGTTGACTAAATATTGATGCCTCACTAGTACAAAAGTGATATAGTATCTTAATATTAGAACATCATTAATCACAATACTGCTACATCATTTGTACATTAGCGATACATTAATATTTAATCATATAAATTTGAGTTATAGGACTTGATTACAATAATTCTAAAAGTTCGTGTCAAAAATTATAACAAATTAAAATTTGCTAACCAAAATGTCATCCGGCTTATAGTTTGAGGACCAAACATGCAATTTACCCACTGAAATAAGAAAAACATTTAAAATAAAATCCAAACAGGACCGGTCCATGTTTGTTCATTTATTGTTACATGGGCATCAAAATCCTCCTATATAGGCACCCAAACATGCACACCGTATTCGTACTTAGAACATGATTCAAGATACAAACTAATTACCCTGGATAGAAGTAGCAAGCCAGCTAATCTAGCAGTTGGTGGTGAAAGTTAAATAGTTTTAATAGCATGAAAACAGATTTTTTTTTAAAAGAGAATAGAAGTAAAACAGCAATTTCAAAATGATAGTTAGCAGTGACGAACGAGGCCTAAACTATCCGATCAGAGGATTAAAAGGGAGATGAGGATCGTGTCGACGGCAAGTCGTTTAAGAATAGAAATTGGAGGTGGCGCATTGCTATGATGGTGGTGATGCTTTCGACGAGCGATTTGCGCGGCGCCGCCTCCGATCACCTTACCGCCGACCGCCCTCCCTCCCATCCCGTGACCGCCGATCTTGTGCGAGTTGCTCAACATATTCTCGGCTTCAGTATGTTTGTTTCCTCTCAAGATTTTGCTGCTATTTGATTCGGCATTTTCATTTGCTTCTACAAACACAATTTTACAATTATCAGATTGGTTAGGCTTTTTTTTCTTTTTCTTTTGTTGGCCCAATCGTAGGAGTGTAGTGTTGTTCGACAGAGTGCTGTTTTAAGCGGCACCACTAGGAGGAGACCTATTATGGAATTCAGTATAGGTTCGCCATATCAAGAGTCAAAAACTCAAAAGAGCATCCAGTTTTAGGCCTAAACTTGTTTCTGCGTCTCCCAAGGAAAAGCTCATCAAAGAATGCAATGAATAATCTGTTTGGCCAAGCTGAAGCTTCTGCAGAAACATTACTTCAATAGTGTTGGGCAAAGAGGCTAATAAAAATTCCTACTTCACGAATCTTCTCTAGAACTCCTACTGTATAAGAAGGGGCTCAAAAGCTCGTTTTAGCTTTCTACCGCAAAATGTTTTTTGTTTTTGCAATCTCTTGATAACTGCTGCTTCTCGAGTAAAGAAGATGTTCGAAAGACAGGCGAAGCAGGTAGTAGTAATTCGTAAACCTACAAAGCTGACACAGAGAGGGAGGCTCCAACCTGGGAGGTCTTGGCTTGGGTGTTGTGGCAGTTGATGAATTGTTCCATTCTGAGAAGTTCCATCAGCCATGGTTGAAGTGAGCAGGAGCATGAGGATGAGGAGACAGCACTGGAGAAGAGAGATCTTCATCTGAAAGATTTTGACTGGCTGGCTGCCACTAATTTGATGTGATAGGTTGGTGGAAGCTCTAGGAGGGCTTTTGTATATGCAGGGCTGATTGGCAAATTAAGAGGAGGAGACAGCTGCAGAAAAAGAATGACTACTCTGGCTTTGCTTGTAGCTGTGCTTTTTTTAAGGATACCTAGCACCTCAAAGACATGTTTGTGCTTGCTTGCTTATTTATTGTCTTTCGAAATAGCTTCTCTATAGTGAGAAATAGCAATTAGCTGTACGGTAAATTTGAATGTCTGGAGTTTTTACTACAGTCAAGAGTTGACATGAGCTTTTGAGTTTCAAAGTCAGAAGTTTCAATTCGGAGCTTTTACTTCTACTACAGCCAGAAACTATTAGAAGATTATAATAAAAATATTATTAGTGTTTCTTTAGATAACTCTACTTAAAAAACATCTTAGCAAAGCTCTGACCAAACTAAAAAACTACTAGCAAGCTTAGTGGTAAGGTGCCTAGTAGTCTATTCTAAAGATCGGGAGTCTGTATCTTCACATGTGCCTAAAATTAGGGCTTGCGTTCTGAGCTTAGATTTTAATAAACTATACATAGATCTTTAGAGAGGATATTTCAGATACGAGATCTACATGCAACTTCAAAAAATAAGTAAACAAATAAATAAAGGAGCAAGAATAGAGAGAACTAGATTACACTAGAGAATACTTCTAAAGGAAGGCGAATAAAAGTATGCACAGTGGCTCCTGGAAAAATATGAGGCAAAGTATAATCTTTTATTAAAAGGGCAAAGAAGTGTAGGTGGGGCTCCATTCTGATTATAATGGGTAAACAACAAGGAGATAAGGATGGCATCAAAATGACAAAAAATTGTAATCTTTTTTTGCACATTTTAATTACTTTAGTTGGTGGTGGGTCCATAATTGCTAGCCACTACTATGCCAGACTTCGATTGAGATGTGGATGGTAAATTTGCAGAAATTTACAAAAAAAAATTATAAATTTTAGCTAATTTAAAAAATTAAAGTTTCTAAGCTTCATCAAATAATATAATAGGCATCTCTTTTAGAGCAAAGTTACTAATTGAACACTTATTTTTTTATCGCATGTCTTGCACATAATTTTATATAACTTCAAACAATGAAAAACAATATCTTTTTTTCGAGTTATGATAATTAAGTATTAGGATCGAAAAATAAAATAAATTCATCTGCAATTTTTATTGCTCTTTTACATGTTAGAATAAATAAAATATTTTTTTTTTGTATTTTAAAACTTTACAAGATTATATACAATATAAGTAACGAAAATAACCGTATAATTAGTAACTTGGATTGAGGAGAGAATATATTGAACTATTTGCTAAAATTTAGAAAATCCGGTCGCCAACATTAAAAATTTAGTCGCCAACATTAAAAATTTAGGTGTCAGTTTGCAAAAGTACTAATAAGTTTAGGAGGCCTTTGTACATTTTATTTCTAATTTTCATTTTGGTTCTTAAATTTTTTTAATTTGTGAAATTTAATGCAAGTAATCGTTGAAAGCACTTTATTCTAAGAGCCAGTAATCGTAAAAAGCACTAAGAGCAAAGCTATCCATACACTATAATACAGTGTAAATTTTATATCACAAGTGGTTCATATTAAGTCACTAGTCTTATCAAAATAAAAAAGTTTTTACTAAAATCCTAAGAAGGGTATTCTCAACCCTCGGATCCAAGAATGTGAGATATATACTTATATAAAAGGTGTACAAATTTTTTAATTTTATTTTAATCTTAGTTTATTCATCATTGAAGGAACAATTATTGTTTGTACAAAGGATATCATTACATTCATGAATCATTGCATTTATAAACTTTTGGGACAAAGCCAAAGTAAAATAATCTGGCGTGTCCTATTATTTGATGATGAAAGTAAAACTTCAAAAAAAAAAAGAAAAAAAAAAGAAAAAAAAAAAGAGAGTTAGCAGTGCAATTATCTGATGCTGAAAGTAGAACTACTCAACAAAAAAAAAAAATCTAGCAGTACTGCAATCTTAATTAATAGAATCCTTTCCTTCTCTCCTAAATTTGTCCCACCACCGAACCACCCAAAGAATCTAAACTGTGCATATAGTATTCAAGTGGGGGGAGCTAGAATCTATAACCTATAATCTATAACTCTATAAATTTTCAATGCTAATGATGACGTGGTAAATTCTCTTTTTTTTTGAATATTTTTTTTAACAATGGTCCTCTCTAAATCTACTCCTCTCATTTATTAATGACACACCATATTCCACCCATGAGTAGGTTTTATAACTCTAATCCACTTCCCTTCTCAGCTTTATAATTTCAATCCATTTAACTCCTCCATTAATTACATGTATTATATTTCACTAATGAGTGAATTTTGTAACTCCAATCTACTCCTCTTCTTCATTGGATGGCTTTATAACTTCAATTCACTCCACTCCTCCATTAATTATATATATTATATTCCACCAATGAGTGGGTTTAGTAACTCCAATCCACTCTCCTTCTTATTGGTTTTGTAACTCCAATCCACTCCACTCCTTCATTAATTACACATATCATATTCCACCAATGAGTGGGCTTTGTAACTCAAATCCATTCCCTTTCTCCATTAATCCCCCCGTCTCCTCTCTTTTGCATGGCCTTTTATTTTCCATGCAAAAAAAAAAAAATCATCATCTAATCTCCCACCCCACACTCATCACTCTCTCTCTCTCTCTCTCTCTCGTTGTGTTAATGAAGATGATGGAGGATGATGATGAAGAAGAAGAAGAAGAGCATGTAAAGAACGAAAATTAAGAAGATGTATAAGATTTGTATGAGCAAGCTCGCGTGGATGAAGAAATGCTCCAAAAAGTGTTAGTTTTTTTAATTTATGTTTTTGTTTTATTTTCATCCTATGACCAATTTTTTGAGTAGGCACTGTTGTGGATAAAGTTCTTTTCGTAAATTAAGAAGTATGATATGAAAATTAGAGTCTAAGATCTCACCCCAAATTTTCTTAAGCCAGATAAGTTAACTTCTTATTTATGTGTTTCATATTTTTAATATGTTTTGATGATTGGACAGAGGTACTTTATTCAGCTGGAGCTAGCTCTTTTTATCTTTCACAACGGAATGTTCAAGAGACACATAATACGATAAAATTGTATGTATATTACAACATTTTGATGATTTTTAAAAAAATTATATAAAACTTCCAGCTATAACTTTATTTTTTTAACAATTGACTTTAGTAATGCAGATTGTCCGTGCTTAACATAGTATAATTTTCTATACATCAATAAGCTGTAAATATAAATTTTATTAAAATTTTAAAATTTTTACTTCTATTATCTATCCGCTGCATCGCGCGGATTTCTACACTAGTGCTATTAATAGTAGAAAAATAATATTTACTATCAAATTTTTAGCTCTGGAATATCTAAGGTTTATAATTTCGTGGTTGCACTAGCATTGATGCAAGATCAAGCAAATTGGTAGTAAATACTATTACTATCTACTATCAATAGAATCCAAACTGACTCTTATTTAAGAAATTTCAAACTGCACACGCAAAGTCTTAACTCGCTGGCCTCCTTAATAGCACCCTCAATAATAACCCGTTACTTTTAAGGGCCTTTTTGATTTTACACAGTTACAACTATACTATAATTTTACCTGCACAAAATTTTTTAAGTACCCTGTTTGATTTAATACACTTGAATTCAACCTCTGTAATTAGAGAGAATGATTTAAGATAAGAGATAAGATTACCTATCTTACCACTTTTTAAACTAATCACCTTTTAAACGGAAAAAAAAAAAAGTGTTGTTCTATTTAGTGGTGATTTCATTATCTTTAAAGTAACAAAATTTATAAATATAATTCCCTACTACATACATCCAAATAAATCATTTATAAGTGTAGTACTTTCTGTTAATCTAATTAAATAAGATACATATAGCTATAACTACTACAATTCTAACTGCATATGCCTCAACTACACTGTATTTATAATTATAAAATGTTTATATGAACCATTCTATACCTACAAAACGTTTTGCACGCGCAACACATCTACTCTGAAACTTATAAATCATGTTGATAGATACTTTAGGTAACGTGTAAAATGTTTATGGGTACGGTAAGGAGATTTTCTATTAAGTAATGGTAAATGTGATAAAATGAAAGGTTGAGAAAAATGCAACATGTACTTTTTGGATCAGTAATTGCCAAATGGTTATGCAATGCAATTTTGATTTTTCCTTTTGTTGCTCTCAGCAAAGTGAGAGTACAATGGGGCATATGAGAACTATGTTTAAATGTATAGATTATTTGTGCCTTCACATATTTTATAGTATATAATTTATTAAGAGAAGTAATACTTTCCTGTACTAACCTTATATTGCACCTTGGTCCCTGCTTATTCACTTGAACAATTAAATCCCTAAATCTTCACTATATTACACTTTGGAACCTAAATATAAAATAATAATAGTAATAATAATTCTTTTTATAAGTTAATCATTTTGTCTATTCTATAAGGTGACATGCTTTTTCAGTTTTATTCCGGCCAGTTTAAAAGACCAATTTTACACTTTATTCACTGTTAGGGTCCAAAGTGCAATATTTTATCTACATAACAATTGACAAATTTGGGAGCAAACGTGTCCAACTTAAAAGCAAAGGGACCATGTAGCAATATCAAGATAGTACAGGGACTATGCGTACATTTTACCTTACAATTTTGGCCCCTCAAGTTATATCAGATGATCCAAACCTGTGCAATATTTGACACACATTCCACACAATACACCATAGAAATTTGTACTGAGGAAAAAGAGAGGCAAAAAGCTAAATTGGAGAATCCAACAAAGACTAACACCTTTACTAGGAGAAAATTTTTCTTTATTCTCTTAATATAAAATGCTTTATAGAGTGATCTACATATAGTTTTCGAAAATCTTATATAGTTTTATCTACAAATATCAGAAAGGAAGAACCTTTATGTATGTTTAGAGATATAAAATGTTCCTGTAATCCAATTAAGATGTATTTATTTTCAACAAATTTAGAATAGATGGGGTTATGAACAAAATGTATATGTATATTCAGGAGAAGAGTTTAGAAAGAACTTGTATGTCGAGCATCCCTTTGGTGGCGACGGGGCCCAACTCCTTCGCCAACTCGCCAACGGCTCTCTCCATGTAGAGCATATAGAGCCCGTTCATGTTCTCGAGGAGTTCCAAATCCTTGCGTGCTTTGAGAATCAATCTCACCCATTCTTCGAAAAGCTCTGCATCATAACACGTCATGACTCGCATTGAATTTGATCATTGTACTAATTTGGTTCCGAAAACAAGTTATATGCATTAAGGCAACCACAAAGAGATAGCAAAAGATGTTAAGTAAACATTATATGTAGTTTGTTTAAGAGGATTCGCTACTTTATCGATGAATATACACTTTTATAACATTACCAACATTTACAGTGCATGTCTGGAGAAAAGTTTAAATCAATGAACTAAAAAAGTATAACACATAGAGGATGAACAAAAAGGTCTTGAAGGAAATATTAGAGGTATTAGCACCACACAAACTAGTACATGGTAAACAGAAAAATCAGGTTGATGTGTCCATTGTGGCGTCAAAGACAGAAAAATTGATGATAAGTTCACGATCATCGAGAAGAAAATCTTCGAGTTAGAGGTGGTGCTATCCCATCGTTCATAGTCTACTAAACCTGGCGAGTGGTGTCTACCACGCCTACAGAGCGTACCATTGACAGTACGAAAGGAAGAAAGCCATAGAGTCATATTCGTGTGTACAACCTCTTTGAAAGAACCTGTGAATGTGCAGCGGAATCCCGTTTGTATTTTTCCTCAAATATGTTAATACAGGTCAGACCCGAAATATGAACCGTAAAAGAAAACTCCAAGAAAACCGAGGACTGGAATACCAGTTACAGTACCTATCAGGCAAAGATGGATGCTTACTCTTGTCGAAGCGTTCATCGCTCATCCAGCTTTTTATATAGTCCGAAATCAGGAACTCAATAAGTTGAATCCTGTTTCATCAGAAAAAGATACATGAGAAACACAACGGTTGAAAGAGTGAATAAAAAGAAATGCATATTCCTGATGAAAGTCAGTAGTAGAGTAAATAATAGTGCGACAGCATAAGCAAAGATTATGTTGTTATTTTTTAAGAGTTGAAGGAGATGCTTACATCATGAACATGCTGTCATGCATTCCAGGGAAAGTATCATCAAATGGATCGGTGAAGAGAAAGCTCTCAGCTACAATGGAGATCTTTTGTGAAACCGAAAGCAATATTCGCTGGCCAAAATATGCTTCATTTCCTAGCTTGCGAATTAAGTGTTGAACGCAGAACTGGGAATCCGAAAAAGAATCTGCAGATCCTGATACATATTACGAGAAATTTAGAGATATTACATACATAACACTACAAAGTTGTTATTACATCTATCTTCCCAGCAAAATCTGACATTTCATGCTATGCTTCAAAAGCTTAATTTCTTTCATAACATTTGTTCCAACATTATCCTGTGAAAAAGAAAATCAGCTTTCCTGCTGCAAAGGCGGCATCCCCCATGGCTTCCGATGACTCCACAACTTAAGGGTACTTTTATAAGAAACCACTCGCACTTTCAAGGGGTATATTTTAAGCTTAAATTTACAACATAATATAGGTTAATTGATGATTTTGCAGGGATATACATGTAAAAACCCCGAGTTAAATGCCAGATGTTAACTACAGAATCAGAAATTAAGCATCACAAGATGCAAAATACATATTTGCTCGCTTCTTAATATATCTTCCCAGCCATAGCTCTATTGAGGTGAAACAATTTGTAAGGTTAACAAAAGAGGTAGCTCCAAAGTTGATAACAGGAATTTATACATAGTTGAAATGAACTGCATGCTGAAGAACAAAGAAAGAAGTAAAAGGCATTGGAACACAAACAAGTCAACTGAAGTAACCATCAACGGAAAGTTAAACGTGTAGCAAAATAATTGAGGACAAATTGTACGAAATAAATTTAAAAAAAAAGAAGATCAAAGTAACAGCACAGGGAAAATGGCAGATATTACAAGTACTGATTGTTACCATATATATTATATACCATATATGTATTATATATATTACCATATATATTATATATATATGCTACCAAGTATATCATATACATGTATATAATATATATGGTAACACTGATCAATACCGAAGTCGGAAGACATTATTCTGTAATACCAGAATAAGAGCAATTCATGCTTTTCACAAATAAAAGAAAAAAGAGCAACTTATTTGACCATCCAAAACATGAGGAAAAATATATATATTTGAAATTTGAAGCTTACTTCTTATGTATTTCCAAGCAATTATACTACATACAATGGCCTTTCAGAGTCGACTATTCAGTTCCACCTACAGCCATATTATTCATCATACATTGAAACTCACCAAGTCCAACAGACACAGATAAGAACAAAAATATCACCTGAACTCAGCTTGCTATCATTCATGGTGCACATTCTTTTCATCAGACGCATGATCAATCCATTGGCCATCTCTTCAAGAAGTTCACTCTCCTTTTGTGATGATATTATATTCTTCAATGAGGCTTTAAGAGACAACAGTTACAAACCTTATTATGCACTCAATTAGATAAGAGTAGAAAGAACTTGTGCAATTGAGAAAATAGCTAGTCCTGGTTTAATTGAATTATGTGATATCACAAGACCATGCAGTGACCAGAAATAGCCAGCTAGATGGTACGAGAGAAAGCCACAGATGTCACATGCAAATATGCATGGAAGAGTAAAATCAAGCTTTCAAGTTTTATGTGCAAATTTTAATATAGAAATGTCAAGCAGATATATGTCAATAAAAGTACCAAACTATTCATGTAGATAACCAAGAGATTTTTAGCAGGCACTTGGATCTTATAATCGAACTTGTACAACAATCCAAAGTAAGGCCTGAATAATTGAGTTTTAATGAAGATTAAGATCTTTTTTTACCTTAAACGATTATCATTTTTCATTTATAAATTTGTTTATCTCATCTAGATGATTTGGGAAGATAGTATTATCTTATTATCACTGGCTACCTATATGCCATCGCGTGATTGGAAAATAACAAGAGTGGGAATAACAATTACGTTTTTGACAAGAGAAACGCTTTGGGTACCCCACTTTGGGGTACCTCACAATATTGTTGATGTGTTGGCAAACACATGTGGAGGGGTTAGGGTTTAGGATTTAAGGTATAATAATGGTGCTTAGAGTTTAATAATGATGTTTGGTATTTAGTAATTAATATATAGGATGTAATAATGACAATGCCACGTCATCAACAGTATTGTAGGGTACCTTCTAGGGTACCTCTAGCAGCACTCTTTTGACAAAGGTTGACATAGTGTGATTCCCTATTAAAGGTGTGCAGTTTGATGCCGAAACTGATGAGTAAGGGCTGCCCTACATTTGATGCCTTAAAAAAAAAAAAAAAAAAAAAAAAAACTTTCTGTTTTTTCCTGCATCCGGATTAGGAGGAAAATATGATTCACAGAATGAAAAGGGCCACATCTAAACAGCATGTTTAATATTTTACAAACAGAATACAGAATGAAGAAAGGAAACATGACAAACATAATCATCACAACAATCAACTTTAGTTACCAAACATATCATCCTTACCCAAAATAAAATCTACAGCTTGATGAGAGAATGTAGAGAAAGAGGAATCATATTCTCCCTGTAAAATAAATTTAGATGTTAAGAAGCAGGAGAAGTGAAAATCCGAAATAGATCTGACTGCGGAGATCTACCTTCCCCATAATATTATCAGATAGCTCCACCAGAAATTCAATTGATGTGCCAAGCCGCTCTATCTCATTTTCGTTAATGAACTCTTCATAAATCAAAAAAAGAGAGTGTCGTTAAGGTTCTTACGATATCCACATAAGGAATGCATGTTCCTTTTCACCTAAATATATAATGTGGCAAAAGCTAACTATTACACACTTTGTTTTGGATCAAAATCTCCTATGTAACATGAGCGCACATGAGCTGACAACGCCAATTGTTTGTAGATTGGAAGCCTAATAAACCAATCACTTGCTACTTAACTATCTTCCTATTAATATTTCATCTCTGATACATATCTACTTAGTTATCTTTGCTGCTACAAATTTATGTTAGTTAGTGTTGTTAATAAGTAACGTAATCAGATTGCTCGCTGAAATTTTTTAAATGTTCGGAAATGAGAGTTCTTGCATAATGTCACTATACTGCTAGATCCACATTACATATACATGCACAGAACACACAAAAAATAAAAATAAAAAGAATAAAGAGTCTAATATCATTTTCAATGCCCAAAATACCAGATATAAGAGTTAACACAATTGATCTCTTCCCCACAAACAAGAACTAACTACAACACTTTAGGGATGTAATGCTATTTACCTACGAAGCTTCTCCGACGAATCGACCCATCCACCCTTTTCCTCCTCTCTTTCCATCGAACTGCAATCCACACACACAACAAACACAAACACATCATCTCAAACCACCAACAAACGCTACAAAAGAGGATCAACAGATACTACAATCAAAACCCTAGCAGGAAACGAATCAAACCGCACATACCCAGCCTCAGGAACCGCCTCCGGAGCACCTCATCAATCCAATGCCCCCCGCCGGCCCCATCTCCGCACCCGTCGAAGAAGTGGCACCGGCACGAGGCGATCGGCGGCGGCTCGTCCTCACAACGAACCCCATCTAATCAATCCCCAAATCCCAATCACACGATGCATTGAACGGGACAAGAGGGAGAGAGAGAGCGAGGGGGCACCTTGGAGTAGCTTGAGCTCCTCCCGTAGCCTCATTAGCTCCCGCTTCCGATCCTTCGCCTGGGAGAGGAGGAGGAGCGTGGGGTTAGGGTTAGGGTTAGGGTTTTGGAGCGGGGGGGGAGAGGGGTAGGGTGTACCTTGCGCTTCCAATGGAGGAGGGGGTCGGGATCGGCGGAGGAGGAGGAGGGGGGAGGAGAGAGAGGGTGGCGGCGGTGGCGGAGAAGGGCGAGGGCGAGCGCGACCTTGAGGGAGGGAGAGCTCGGAGTCGAGGGAGCCATGGCGATGGGCGAGGGTTTTGGGTGGGGGGTGGGGTTTTATAGCGCGCGCGAGGGAAATGGGAGTGGAGGGAGGGGAAGAAGACGTAAGAGTTTTTCAAAAAAAAAAAAAGAAAAACAAAACAAAAGTACGGTAAAGATTGTATAGAGAACCCCTCAACTATATTTCCAACTTGAAATTGAACAGCTGAGAAAGAATCGTTCAGTTGCGCCCACAAGGAACAATTGGTTATTCGGTCCGGTAGAGAGTTGGTGGGTCATTTAAAAAGTTAGGAATAATATAATTTTTAGACAAATTTTACCAGACCCCCAAGCTAGCTGTTTCTAAGATCAAATAGTTGTTCAACCTCTGGATGCAGACTCTTTTTTCTATCGGATACTAATATCACTACTATTATTATTCCTTTTTTTTCTTTTTTTTTCTTTTTTTTGTGTGTGTGCGTGCGTGCGTGTACCTACACCTTCTTCGAGGCCTTCGTTGCCTCACTCATTAGCCTAATTCATTTCTTTAATAAATGAAGCAGATAGCGTGCTATCTTTTTCTAAAAAAAAAAAAAAAAGTTTGAAATTGAACCCTTAACTATTTTTTTATTTTTCATTTTTCTAAGTTTTTATACTTACTTAAGTTCAGAATTTTTTTAAATTTAATAACTTTATTAGTTATTAATTATTGATTGTAACTTCATTAGTTATTGAATATTGCTCATTTGCTTGGTTTAGCTTTATTTACTGAAAAGTGATTAAGTTTATTAAATTAGATAAAATCTCTTTTTTTTTTACTAATATTATTTAATTTTAAAAAATTAAAAGTTAGGAAGTCTCAATGAAAAAAAATATAAAAGTTGTCATGGCATATAGTTGAGGGGGTCTCTGTTTTTTTTTTGGTTCGATTGAATATATTCAAGTCCCGGGTGATCTTAGGATGTGTTTAATTCTCTTTAGATTCAGAAGAGGCTAATGAACTCGTTTCTTAATTGCATGAATCATAGATGGCCTTTTTGCATAAAAAATCCACTAGTTTTGGGTTTTTGCAAAATTGGATCGCTATTTTCGATTTTGCAGATTCAGTCCGGATTTTCAGCAAACTGACCAAAATACCCTTCTTACTTTTTCTCTCTCCTCTTTTTTTTCTCTCTCCTCTTTTTTTTTTCTCTCCGAACGGCGGAGGCGAAGGCGGAAACGGCCCACCTCGCCTCTGCCCCTCACGCCCTCGCCCTCGCACGCGAACCCTCGCCCTCCTCGCCTCCGACCCCGCCGAGGCCGCGCCGCGACTCTTTTTTTTTTTTTTTTAACCTCTCCGACCCTCCTCCACCCGCCGTCCCCACCGCCGCCGCCGGCGACGAAGAAGTGTTTCTTGGGGCCAAGAAGCACGCCGGCGAGGGAGGGGAAAAAAATAGTTACACTCCGGCGAGGGCGGTGGGTCGTGACAAAAAAAAATTGTAAAGAGAAAAAAAAAATTAATAATAATAAATAATATTTTTTTCTACAGGAAAGATCAAAAATCATAGAAGAAGAAAGTAAAATATAAAATTACACTGTTAAAATAATGTTGCACTATTTTTAAAAAAATTTACACTGTTTTAAATAACTTTGAGACATAAATTACACTCTTTGAGATGAAAATTACACTTTTTAGACTAAAATTATACTATTTGGATGAAAATTACACCATTTCTTTTTCTCTTCTTCTTCCTCGTTGCACCATTTCTCCCCGTTGCACTATTTCTTTGCACTCTTTCTTCCCAACCAAACTCGATCCGGTCACCTCCCTCTCCGGGCCGCGCGGCGCGCTGCGGATCTCGAGGAAGCACTCGGAATCCGGGGGAGGCGGGGAGGAGGAGCACGACGACGAGGAGGAAGCCTCAAATGAGGAGGAGGAGGAGGACGGAATCCGCGCGGGGCGGTGGTGGGCGCGCGCAGAGGGCGCGGCGAGCGCAGGGGGCGCGGGCGCGGGTGGGAGCGCAGGCGCGGTCCCCCTGCGCCCCCTCTCCCCCCGGGACGCGCCCCCTAGGGGCGCATGGAGCGCCCCCTGCGCCCACCGGGGGGGCGGGCGGGGGCCCAGGCCCGGGCCCGGGCGGGCGGGGCGCAGGGGCGGGGGCCCGGGCCCGAGCGGGCGGGCGGGCGCAGGGGGCGCGTCCTCTGCGCCCCCTGCGCCCCGCGCCCCCCCCGCGCCCTCGCCGCCGCTCACCGCCGACGCCCTGCGGCCCCAGCGCGAGGGCGGCCCCCGTGCCTCGCGCCTGCGCCCCACGCCCCGCCGCGCCCCCCTCGCCCCGCGCCCCGCTGCGCCCTCGCCGCCGACGCGCTGCTCTCGCCGCCGACACCCTACTCCCGCTCGCCTTCGAGATCCTTGCCCGCGGAAAGATGGACGAAAAATAAAAGTACAACGAATGTGTAAAATAGTGCAATGAAGGTGTAAAAAAATGAAAAATAGTGCAACGAAGGTCAAAATGGTGCAACTAAGGTTAAAATAGTACAACGTTAGTTGCACTATTTTGATCTTCGTTACACTATTTGTCATCATTTTGCACCTTAATTGCACTATTTTATATATTCGTTGTACTTTTATTTTTCGTCCATCTTTCCGCGGGTAAGGATCTCGAAGGCGAGCGGGAGTAGAGCGTCGGCGGCGAGGGCGCGGCGGGGTGAAGAGATAAACGGGAAGAAGGGAGAGGGGAGGAGGGGAGCAGCGCGTCGACGGCGAGGGCGCGGCGGGGCGCGGGCGCAGGCGCGTGGCGCGGGGGGCGCAGGGCGTCGGCGGCGAGGGCGCGGCGCGCGGGGGGGCGCAGGGGACGCGCCCCCTGCGCCCGCCCGCCCGCCCGGGCCCGGGCCTGGGCCCCCCCCCGCACGCCCCCCCGGTGGGCGCAGGGGGCGCTCCATGCGCCCCCTGCGCACGCGCCCCCAGGGGGCGCACCCCTGCGCCCCCTGCGCCCGCGCACGCGCCCCTAGGGGGTGCGTCCCGGGGGAGGGAGAGGGCGCAGGGGGACCGCGCCCGCGCTCCCACCGGCGCCCCCGCCCCCCTGCGCTCGCCACGCCCTCTGCGCGCGCCCCACCACCGCCCCGCGCGCGCCACCTCCGACGCCTCCCTCTCCCTCCTCTCAGTTTACCTCTTCGACCCCCACGACTATGGCCGCTCCTCCTCCTCCGGCTTCGACCGCATCGGTTCAAAAAATTATTTTGGAGTGTGAGAAAAGAGAGAGAGAAGGGGGATGAGGATGGAGAGTGGAGGAACAAGGAAGAAATAGAGAAAAAAATGGTGCAACATTATTCTAAATAGTGCAATTTGGTCTAAAGAATGTAAATTTATCTCAAAAGAGTGTAATTTCTTTTTTAAATAGTGCAACATTCATTAAAACAGTGTAAATATTTTTTAAAACAGTGTAATTTTTTTTAACAGTGCAATTTCATAATCTTCTTTATTTTTCTCTATTTTTTGTTCTTTTCAGAAACAATTTTTATTTTTTATTTTTTTTTTTACAATTTTTTTTGTCACGACCCATCGCCCTCGCCGGAGTGTAACTATATTTTTTCCCTCCCTCGCCGGCGTGCTTCTCGGCCCCAAGAAGCACTTCTTCTTCGTCGCCGGTGGTGGCGGCGTGGACAGCGGGTGGAGGAGGATCGGAGAGGAAAAAAAAAAGAGTCGCAGCGAGGCGCGGCCTCGGCGGGGTCGGAGGCGAGGAGGGTGGGGGTGCGCGGGCGAGGGCGAGAGGCGGGTCGTTTCCACCTCCGCCTCCGCCGTTCGGAGAGGAAAAAAAAAGAGCGAGAGAAAAAAAAAAAGAGGAGAGAAAAAAAAAAAAGAGGAGAGAGAAAAAAAGAGGAGTGAGAAAAAGTAAGAAGGGTATTTTGGTCAGTTTGCTAAAAATCCGGACCGAATCTGCAAAATCGAAAAATACGGCCCAATTTTGCATAAGCCCAAAATTAGTGAATTTTTTATGCAAAAAAGCCATCATAGATTGCTAAAAAATTTATGAAAAAAGAAACGAAAATGTATTAATATTAATTATACGTATTTATTTGATAAAACTACTATTTTGGGCTTTTTGGGATATATTCCACATCAGCAAAGTTCTCTTACTTAACTCAGAGAATGTACTCTTTGTAATAATAACCAATTCCAAGCCCAAAATTGCAAAGAGGCCTTTTCTTGCCTAAATAATTGATGCACCGTTAAACAAAATAAAGCATAGCTAAATGAGTTCAGCTAGAATACTATCGATAGCACCAAGCGCTTGGTGTTACTAAGTTTTTTGTCCTTAAATTTATAACTTTTATTATTTCTAACCGTTAGATCATTCTATTCAACCAACTACCAACTCAACCTAGCCGGGAACCACTATCAACCTAGCCGGGAACCACTATCAACTTAACCGTATATTTTTTCATCCAAGAGCCGAAAATCTAATAGCACCAATAACTTGATGCTATTAATAATATTCCAGCTAAATTGTACTCTTAAAAAACATTTGTTATAAAATATTTAGATGCTTCGAAAAAATATCTTAAAAATAAAAAATAGTTAAACTATCGGTCAAAATATAAAGCCAATTCCCCAACAAAAAAAAAAAAAAAAGAAAAAAAAAACCATTCTCTCCTATCTCTCTCCCTTCCACTCCTAAAGTGTTGTTTGGTTTCTTACAAAAGTGCAAAAAAAAAATTGTAAGAAAAATTTTTCCAGAGAAAATTCCTTTTCAGTTTTTCATCTATTTAATTCTACGAAAAATTAGTACTTTTTATTTTTTTCAGATTTTATGAAAAACTAAAATTTTCGTTTTTCTTAAAAAAAAATTGAAATACGAAACCACTAATTTTTCATTAAATTTGAAAAAAAAGCTTTCCTAAAAAGTTATTTTTTTTTAAACCAAACGGATGGAAAAACTTTAAAAAGAGTTTTTCGTGAAAAACTTTTTCTTACAAATTTTTTTTTTTTGTACTTTTTCGAAAAACCAAATAGCTTCTAACCTACCACCTCCGTGCTCCGTCGGCGAACGAAGTCCATGAGCTCAATTTTTTTATTTTTCCTTTCTTAAAGGAAAAGGTGTGTGATTGTCGTCATTAGAGATGTCAACGGGTTGGATTCGGGACGAATTTTTAAAAATCTGAACCCAAACCCGACTCCAAATCCGAGATCCGAACCCGACGGATTTTAAAAATTCATATCCAAATCCGAACCCGACCAAAAATTCAAAAACCCGAACCCGAACCCGAAAATACGAACCAGAAATATATATTTTTTCCAATATTTCAAAATATATTATATTAAATCTAAATTTTTAAAATAAAATTCAAATATAACATCAAAAAAATATATATATATTATATATAATGCAAAATAAATTCGGATTCGGGTCGGGTTCGGATCAGGTACAGTCAAAATCCATATATGAATTTATATCCGTCGGATTTTTATTTTTGATATCTATATCCGAATCCATATCCGTTTAGCGTCGAATATATCCGCTCCATTCGGATTCGGATTCGGATAAAATTTCGGATATCCGTACCCATTGACATCCCTAGTCGTCATTCATAATTTACAGTTATAGAGATATAAAAAGAAAAGAATATAAGAATTACCAGTTGTGTGCTTCTAAAAAATTGATGCTTTTAAAAAGACCTTGAATAGGCTGAGAAATAAGAGAAGTCTCCTACGGCTAGTTTTTTTTTTTTTCCGAGCTCTGTAATGCTTAATTTAACGGCTAACTTTTGGGAATGAAGCTTTCGAACAGCTATTTTTTTCTTTTCCAAATTTCGAACTCTATAGTTTAATGACATAGTTTTTCGAATTAGAGCTTACTATCTATATTTGAAAAATATTTAATAAGTTAATGTTCAAATTTGAAGCTATAATGCTAAATTTTTAAAATCGACAGAAATCCTATGATATTACAATATATATATATATATATATATATATATATATATTCAAACAGTTTAAACATAAAGCTACGAAATGCTGTAGAATTACAAGATTTTCTATTTTAATCGGGCCTAAACCATAAAATATGAACCCTATGAAATTTTCTAAATGTGCATCGAAAAAGCACGTAAATCCCTAACTCAACATAGAGAGGCCCCTATTGCATAATAAGTGCCTAATTCAATATACAGAGAGTCACCGACCGTCCCTAGTGCAAGTAACAAAAGATTTGGTGATTGGTACCCAAGGTCCCGAGTTTGAATCCTCGTTGATTTACATTTTCAGCTAAGTTTATTTTTAAAAGAAATAAACGAAGCGGATAGCGTGCTACCTTTCTCTCAAAATATATATATATATATATATATATATATATATATATATATATATATATATAGAGTCCTTTTCTTACCCAATAAATGCCTAATTCAATATACACAGAGTGGCCTGGTCCAGAAGAAAGTCTAAATTTACTCGTGGAGCATATAATAATTAATTGCATGTTGCATGAATGCATATACCAGATATGAGCTGTTCAATGGGAAATCAGAGTGTACAAAAACATAAGATGATGTGGCTACTGGGTCGGGTCGGACCGGATGTAGGAATTTGGATCTGGATCTTAACCGTTTTATGTTCGGGTCCAAACCAGATCTTGGTGGGGTCCGAAAGAACAAATAATCACTAACAAAGATTGGTTAATGGCTACAAAGTTATGAGACCATCAAATACAGAGAAGCAACAAACTATAGACAAAGTGATATATAACCCTATATAGTATATAAATGTAGTACTAGATACTGATATGAAACAACTTTGCATTAAACTGAGTGGTGCCATTAAGAAATAGGTTTATAAATACGCTGAACGATTCAATTACCTAAGTTCTTAAGAAATCGATGCCAATTGTCCTAATATCAACCAACATATAATACAGAAACAATAGCTTAGTCAAGCTAAATATAAAACTCTAAGCTTCAATAACTATTTTTTATGCACAAACTAGTCTTTTTCGTCCATGTAGACAAATGATACAAATGCTAGAGTTATGATGTATGAAGCGGTTTTGTTTAAACTTGGCATGTCAAAATAGAAAAAGAAAAGAAGAGGATAAAGGAAGAGACATAAAACTTGTATATATGGCAACATCCTACTAAAGCGTGGCAAGTTGGATATGAAGTTAAAAAAAACTTAAAAATGTTTAGAACCTTCATAACTGACATTTAGACTCAATAAGTTTTGATTCACTTCTACTCAAAACTCAAAAAGATGCTTCAGGGATCAACCATGTTCCAAGATTCTCTGTTATCTTAACTCTCTCTTATCGATAAGTGTATCTTTTATCCGCTTTTTATCCTTCTCTCAAGTTTCATTCAAGTTTCATTCTCATATCTCTCTCTTCTCTTATGGGGAAACTTTGTCTATTATCTTCCTTGTGTAGCAGAAAAATTCATGACAAACTGTTTGGTTCAAACTCTCTGATGCTAAATTAGTATTTTGTACTTCTAAAACTGATTCATTTTAGAACAGACTAGTTTATCATGGACTTATATTTGGCTTTTTTTTTCACAATAGAATTGACACATTGTTCTTATATAATTCAGGATACAGCATAACAGCCTTCAATTATAATAATAGATACCTTTTTGCAAACACCTTTTAAAGGAATATTCTTCAATTAAAAGAACAGTTAAAGACTCCACTGCCTAAAGGGACATAAACTCTTCAACTCAAAAGTCATAATTGAGAAAATAATAATGAAGTAGCCTGCAACCACTGCACTTTCCTTTCTTAGCTTTTTCTTAAAAGAACTCCAACAAATCTCGCACTCATTTCTAAAATAGACATTTATTCTGGTAAATCTAGAACAGCAGAAGGAATGTCCACAAACATAATACATATTTCTGCATAATTTGAGAGCAATGCATTTATTCTTATACCATATGTAATATCCATATATGCACGCAAACGTATAATTTTCTATGTTTAAAGAATTTACACATACACCCCTCCCATTAAACCAGTGTTAATTGCCAGTGAAAATTTGACATTTTACTACTTGTGCTATACCTTTTTGAATATGTCCTCAAAAATGTTTTAGGGGGGAAATTCAGTGAGGACAAAGTGTTTTAGATTTGTTGTTGAGATGGGATTAAGAAAAGATTGCAAGGAAAAATGGCAGTTAAAATATTACAGAGGGATATATTTAAAAGAGTATGTCTCAACTGACACAATCAAACACTTTTGCAACTTGGATATTTTTAGAAGAATTAATGAATAAGTAAATCCTTTTAGAACAAGGATATTTTCCTATAGAAAATATTGGCTCAAAAATCAAAAGTAAAGACCTCTTAATTATTTGTCTACTAAGCCCAATAATAAGCAACATACATTCGCAAAGCACATCAATTCAACAAAAGAATGATTAGATATTAACCAATATAATAATAACACCAATTCAGCAAAAAATGATTCTCATGAAATTAGCCAAGAATATTTGGAAAAGAAGAACATTAGATGCTTACAGTATAACAAATCAAGCATGCATTCACAATATCAAATCTAACTAATCTTCCCATATCACCATAATCATCAAACTACATAAAACCAGCTAACAATAAGATCACAGTAAATTACCACAAATCCAGGAAGTTTGAGTCAAATAGAAGTATTTGTAACGAAGACCCAAATCTCACGTTTCAATCAAAGAATTCAAGCCAGAAACATATATAATCACAAATATTATCAATAGCAAATCCAGAGGCAACTGAAATTTGTTTCCAAATTTTTTAACCAAAAGAAAAAACAAAAAACACACACACACACATTATATGCATATGATGTACAAATCAGAGGCCCATTCACAACATTATATTATATATCCACAATAACAGAACAACATTTCAACACCACTAGTACAATCAGATCACATATTCCATCAATCCACATGGAATCAATTCAAATCCAGGCATAGATAACCAATAATAACAATATAATACCACTAATTTAGGACAATTAATTCTTCAATTAAAAACAAAATTAGATGCTCATAATCTAACAACCCATTGCATCTCCACACTACAACCAAACGAGAACATAACATCAGGAAATCAACTCAGAATCATCATATATCAGAACAGAACGATCGGATCCAGAAAACACAGATAAGAACTCAAATAGAGAAGAAGCGTCATCATCACCGATTCAACAAAAAAGCAGCGGGGATCGAGGGACGGAGGGGGCAAACCCTAGGCGAGCGGCTCCTCGAGGTCGCGGGAGAGGCGATCGGGTTGGACGGCGACGATGACGTAGACGGCGTAGATGATCCCGGGGATGTAGCCGAGGATCGTGAGGATCAGGGCGATCAGGAACTCGCACTGCAAGGTGAGATCTAGGGTTTAGCGAAGATCTAGAGAGATCTACAGCGATCCGGGGGTCTATGGAGAGAGCTTACGCTGCAGCATCCGTAGCGGAGGAAGACGCCGAGAGGGGGGAGGACGATGGCGAGGAGGATCTCGAAGAAGGTGCAACAATTGCCGGAGCCCATCTCTTCGTCTTCGTCCTCTTCTTCTTCTTCGTCGTCGTCGTCGTTGGTGCGTTTGTGTGTGTGTGTGGGGAAATGGTGCCGCTTAATAAATGCGCGTGATGGTGCAGTGGGGACTGGGCATATTTACGAAAATGCCCCTGTGGATTTATTTATTTATTTATTTATTTTAAATAGCGGTGAATCTGTCTACGTGTCGAATGGGATTGGATCTCAAGTTTAATTATCCAAATTTTCATTAGTGTTTTTGTGACGCCCCAACTTTCTAGGGGGTCATCAGTACTACTCCCGTCCTAGTACGCTCAACTCTCTTAACCTTTTGGGTCTAGCCACCGTCCAAAATATTTAAGCCGGGTTAAAAGTACTCGTCAGGCTTAAACTCACAAGTATCAGGCGATGTGAGACTCGTCTCTCTCCGCTGTATAATTCTAGCTCATCCGAAATTTATTTCACACTTTCGGCTGGTAATTGGCTCTGATACCAACTGTGACGCCCCAACTTTCCAGGGGGTCACCCATTCTAGGACTACTCCCGTCCTAACACGCTCAACTCTCTTAACCTCTTGGGCCTAGCCACCGCCCAAAATGCTTAAGCCGGGTGAAGAGTTTAGCCCTATTATATCTTATATATAGGACTATCTTGGGTCTCACAATCTCCCCCCCCCCCTTTAAGCCCTGACGTCCTCAGACTCACAAGCATCAGACGATGTGAAATTCGTCTCGCTAGCCTAAACCGACCTTATGTTGAGTTGCGCTCCACTCATAACAGTCAACAGTATGAGAGTCTCGCTCTCCCCGCTGTATAATTCTCGCTCAGCCGAGATTCATCTCACACTTCCGCATGATAATTTGCTCTAATACCAATTGTGACGCCCCAACGTCCCAGGGGGTTACCCAACTACTCCCGTCCTAGCACGCTCAACTCTCTTAACCTCTTGGGCCTAGCCACCGCCCAAAATGCTTAAGCCGGGTTAAGAGTTTAGCCCTATTATATCTTATATATGGACTATCTGGGGTCTCACAATTTTAAATTCGAAATTGATTATGATATAAATATATTGGCGGATTCGGAAGTGTTTGTTCAACCAGTAGTTAAATCACTGAGTTTAATAAAGATAGTATAACGTTATAAATATTTAATTATTATTTTTTATATTATACATAATAAAAATATATTCTAACCTATAACATTCTACATTATTTTTAAATATTATAATAGTATATATATTTAAAAATATATTGAGAATCCAAATTATTAAAATACTAATACATATATTTAATTAATTATTGAAATACAAAATAAAGAGCAATTCTGCTAGTTCTTATAAATCGACCGATTAGCAAATTGAAATGACAGCCAAAAGATGTTAAAGTAGGTCTTAAGTTAGTCTGATTTTATAGATTGAATCGAATCAGTTTGGGCGCTAAGTTATAATTTGACAGCCCGGTTCAGGTCAGATTTTAGAACATTGGTTTTCGTTAAATTTTTACGGAATAGAACACGCCGACTCTAATAAAAACTCTGTTTGATCACATAGACTGTGGTCACGGTCTGATAACATTTAGTTAATTTTAACACTAACTTTTTCAAAATTCTTTAAAAATTTGATAGCACAATCGACTCGACGTCAAAACGTAAGATGCTCGAAATATCGAGATGGTTGTAGACGCAAAGAATGATATGAAGGATGGTAAAACTTGGCTTGACATAAAAGGCTCCCTTATAGGAGGAAAGATTAGAGGACTAAAGTCAAAAACCAACAGTGCAATTAATCCTAAAGTTTAAGAATTTAATGCGATGACCAAAATAAAATATCAAGTAAATTGGGACCAATTGTGTAATTAATCTAAGGTAAAAGCGCACAGAATTTATTTGAATTATGGGCAATTTTGAATCAGTTACCTAACCTTTCAAAATATTAATTTTACTATTCAACTTTTTATTTTGTTCGATCTGAATCAATCGATAATATGTTGACTTCAAAATTTAAACTATTTACTTATTTTAATGAAATTATAGTTGTGAGAACCAATGTTTTAAAATCCGAGTCGACCCGGCCGGTCAAATCGGGTGGACCGTGACCGAGTGCCCAAATCAGTTCAGTTCAACTCATAAAATCGGATTGGTTTAAATCCTGTTTTAACCCATTCAAACCAGTGTTTCCAACTTGTGAACCGGTGAACCGGCCTGAGTTTATAAGAACCAACCGAATTTTTTTATTTTATATTCTAATAATTTATTAAAAATATGCATTAGTTTTTTAATAATTTACCCTTTAAATACATTTTTATCAGATATAATATAATAATATTTAAAAATAATATAGAAAATTATACTTATTATATATTTTTTATTATATATTATAGTATAAAGAAATAATAGTTAAGTATTTATGATGACATACTGAATCATTCAATTATGTGGTTGAATCACTAGTTCAACCAGTGACCCATGATCTGACAATACTTTCATATCGTAAACAGTTCAGAATTTTAAATTATTGACGAGAATTGCATAAATAATAGTAATTAAACCTACAAAGATAATGGATACATTCATATTTTAAAATCAAAGTTACATTGGCCAACTCAAATCAAATAAATCAAAAATTATATGGTAAAATTAAAATTTTTAAAATTAGATAGTCAACTTAAAACTTCATAGTTTTGACAAAGTTCTGTACATTTTTATTTTAGGAGATGTTTGGTTTCTCAGAAAAGTTTTTAGTTTTCATCTATTTGATTTCAAGAAAAACTAGGTGTTTTTAGGTTTTTGTTCAAATTTCATGAAAAACTAGTGTTTTAGTTTTCCTTTAAAAAAAGTAAAATAATAGGTTTCTATAAAATTTCAAATTTTTTTTCCAAAAAAAATAGTTTTTTTTTCTAAATAAATGGGCAAAAAAAATTTTAAAAAAGTTTTTCACAGAAAATTTTTTCTAGAATTTTTTTTTTATAATTGTTTGGGGAACCAAACAGCCCCTTAATCTAATAAGAAAATTAACCAATGTGAATATATTTGAATTCAGGGGCTAATTGGGGCGACTACTTGGTACACGTGGCATTGAGTAATACGTGCACGAAGTTTGAGGTTTGAAACGGGAAAGATGACTTTTCCTTCTGTAAAGGAAAAAAAATTAAAATTAAAATTTAGCAGTCACATGTAGGAGAATTAGGAACGAATGTTTAAAAATTCCAATCGGAACCGATTACCAAACCCGAAATCTAAATACGAATCCGACGAATTTTAAAAATTCACATTTAAGTCCGAACCCAATCAAAACTCTAAAATTCTAATACGAACCTAAAAATCCGAACTAAAAATAATTATTTTTCTTTACTATATTTCAAAATATATTAAATTAAATTTCAAATTTTAAATTACAAATTTAAATATAACATCAAATATATATATATATATATATATATATATATTTAAAATTAATTAGGATTCGGGTCGGATATAGACAAAATTCATACCTGAATCAAAATCCGTCAGATTTACCTTTTTTTATCTGTGTCCGAAACTATATCCGCTTATCATCGAATAAATCCACTCTGTTCGGATTCGGATTCGAATAAAATTTCGAATATTCATACCTAGTAACATTTCTAGTCACATGAATGACTTGGTATTTTCAACCAATTATATTTGTCATGTAGAGTTCACCGATTTTATCATAACCTTTTTTTAAAATATTATTATTATTATTATATTGTTATTTTTCAAAAGAAAATTCTTTTTTGAGAGAAAGGTAGCACGCTACCCGCTTCGTTTATTTCTTTTAAAAATAAATTTAGCTAGAAATGTGAATCAACTAGAATTTGAATTTGGAATCTCGGATACCAACCATCAAGCCTTTTGTCACTTATACTCAGGACGATCGGTCAAAAAAAAAATTTAGTTGGTGGGATATGAACGACGTGGTGTCATGACGCACGCGACGTGTGTCAGTGTGGTTAGATAAGAAGCTTGACCGGCTCTCTTCACGTGACAGGCGCCACGTGCCGACAGTGGGTCTCCATGTGCGTTTGTTTCGTGAAATGCAGAGACGACCGGAGTAGTCCATCTACTGTAATAAGTATATACTTTTAGGCCCAGTTGGATACCTCTGAAAACGCAGTATAATTAGAGCTTTTTTTTACATTTGGCCCCCTCAAAAAAAATATTTTTATAAATAGTTTCATCAAAATTGTATTTGTAATTTTGACCATGTCTCTGCCACGCGAGCGCCACATCAGCACCATGCGGGCGGCCGCCAGTGTTAAGTTGAACACGGTAAACCATTCACCGTGTTCAAATACGGTGAATGGTTCACCGTGTTTAGTTATTATGTGGACCCGCGCACCTAAGTCAATATAATACACTAAATATGGGTCCATAATAACTAAACACGGTGAATCATTTACCGTGTTTGGATACGGTGAATAATTCACCGTGTTCAACTTAACACTCCTCCGTCCGCATGGCGCTGATGTGGCGCTCGCGTGGCCGAGACAGGACCATTTGTGAAAATACTTTTTTTGAGAGGGCCAAATGTAAAAAAAGCCCTATAATTAAATTATGCTACACTGATAAAAAAATTATCCTGCGAAGTATTTGGAAGAAAAAAAATTGACATAATTTTTGGAGCATAGTTATACTGCATAGTTATACTATACTTAAAAAAATGGAGTAAAATTACAATCCACTCTAACCAAAGGAAACGAATTCCATCATTCTTGGGCTCCCTTACCCAAAGATATATCAAATTCTAAATTTTAAATTTCAACATAAAATTTTAATCCTAGATTTTAAATTTCAAAATTTAAAATTTTAAAATTCAACTTTAATTTCAATTTTAAATTTTAAATTTTAAATTTTAAATTTTAAATTTTAAATTTTAAATTTTGAATTTTAAATTTTAAATTTTATAGTTCGAATTGATATTCAAATTTTTTATTTTTAAATTTCAGATTCAAATTTCAAATTTTAAATATAAAAAATTTAAATTTTATAATTTCAAAATTTAAATGTCAAATGTCAAATTTTAAATTTCAAATTTTCTACTTTTATAATTTCAAATTTTAATTCTTGAATATCAAATTTTAAATTATAGTTTTCAAATAATAAATTTCAAAAAAAATTTAAATTTTAAATTTATATTTCAAATTTTAAATTTTAAATTTCATTGTGTGGGAATATTTTCAAGCAAATTTTAATTTTAAATTTTTTAATTTTCTAATTTTATAATTTCAAATTTAAATTTTCAAATATCAAATATCAAATTTAAATTTTCAAATATCAAATATCAAATTTTAGTTTCCAACTATCAAATATCAAATATCAAATATCAAATATCAAATTTCAAATTTCAAATTTTAGTTTTTTTAATTTTTTCAAGTTTCAAATTTTAAATTTTAAATTCAAATTTTAAATTTCAAATCTCAAATCTCAAGTTTCAAATTTAAAATTTAAAATTTAAAATTTATTTTATAAATTTTATATTTTATATTTTAAATTTCAAAGTTTAAATTTAAAATTTAAAATTTATATTTATATTTGATTTTTCAAATTTTCATATATCAAATTTGAAATTTTAAATTTCAAATTTCAAATTTTATATTTCAAATTTTAATTTAAGTTTTAGATTTTTAAATTTTATTTCAAATTTCAAATTTTTATTTTTATTTTTTATTTTTTTTATTATATTTTAAATTTTAAATTTTTTAATTTTAAAATTTTAAAATCTAAAATTAATTTTTAATTTTTAGTTCTTAAATTTTAATTTGCAGAAATCCAGTGAAATCAGACAATATGGATCCAAACAGTTTAAAAATCGAATGTGTGGAACTTTTTAGAATTACAGAATTTCCTATTTAGCTAGAGCAAAACCATAGAATATAAACTCCATAAAAAAATTTAACTGTGCACCCAAACAGGACCTAAATTATTTGATTTATCCTTACTTTACTTTTAGGCCAAAGCACGATTTTTTTCAAAATAACGTAATTAATTTCGGCCCACCTTAATCTGAAGTCAATTACAATAATGATAATAATAATAACAACAGGGGCTTTTGGTTATTTACTCTCACTACTATTTAAAATTTTAAAATTTACTCTAAAATTATCTAAATATCCTTCTAAATTCCAAATCTAATTAGTAAATCGTAGAAGTTTGGGAATATTTGAAGGAATCTTTTTTTGATATCCCATAATAGTAAAAAATAATAATAAAATATTAATTCATTTCTTATACATCAAACTTTTACATCATTCTACATTCTGCTAAATAAATAACAAAACTGAAATAACTTCATTTTCACAGCTATACAAACAAACAGTAGAATAAAAGTAATTTTATCTGATTTCTAGTTTACTCAGTAATTTACTTCAACATAAACTTTACCATTTGGTGAAACAAATACGTAACGAGCTCTCCGCACGAGACATGCACGATCTAGTTTGTTTCCTTTTTTTTTTTAAGGCATCTCAAAGGTTGAATTCGTAAATTTGAAAAAAAAAATTATTAGCATCAGTATTTATTTTGGCATCGAAAACTCTCAGTTATAATTATACGAAGATTGGTATGATGGAGGGTAAAGTCGAGTTCGCGAAATTTACATGTTTCTGACTCTCCGACTGTACGATCCCATACAGCCCCTTGATTCAAATTATTATAAGAGAAACTAAAATCAAAATAATCTAAATCAGTTAAAAACATAAAAATTAAACAAATGTAAAAAAGCAAACCAAATTAAATTAAAAAGATATAAACTCAAATTTCGGTCATAACTTTATTATGGTGAGCCAAATACTATGCTGGTTTACGGTCGAAACGTACTTCCTCCTTTCCCACTTTCGCCCAAACAAATAGGTATCCATTAAATCCTTTTCGTTCCGATTCTATTTCGAGTAAAATTAGAGGTATCTATATCTATTAACATCCCTGCTGTGGCAGTACTTCTTTTTAATGTTTTCTTTTAACATCTTTTTCTCTCAAATATACTTTGAATTTTGAACTTTGAACTATTTATAATTTAAATAATTTTCTATTAAAAATGTGTGGTTATATAATTAAAGTTTAAGAAAATTTGAAAACTTAGATTAAAAAACTAAAATACTTGAAATATAAAAAGATAAAAAGATAAAATATTGGACTTGCCCACAGTACAACTCGTCGCAGTACAACTTATACAGATAGAACTGTTAGACCGGAGATTTATAGCTCAAGTGCGAATCTATGCCATGCTCGTCATGGCCATATTAGGCTCCGTTCAGAATTACTAAGGAATTGTTTTCGAACATAATATCATGTTGCATATATCGTAATGAGTCGGTTACAATATATTATGTATGCTTTCTTCCTAGCCAGCCTATGGGACATCCACGGTACCCTGAGGCTCCAAGAATTTGGTGCAGCCCTGAGCTCCAATAATTTTTTAAAATTTTTTAAAATATAATGGTCATGTTAAAGTAATATGAAAAAATGATTAATAGACTTTAAGAGCTTAATAATTATATAAAAAAATAAAATTTGGAGACTAAAGAAAAATTGGAGTAAAGTCAAAGACAAAAGTTGTATTTTACTAGCAACATACAAGAAGTTTCCACCTTCCCAATTTGACTCTAATTTTGTCCAAGTGACTTTAAAAATGAGTTAACTCTCTATAGATTCTAATTAATTTTCCCCTCTATTTACAGCATGTTTGTTTTTCAGAAAGTGAAAGAGACTGAAAATTTTTTTGGCCGTAAATATTCACTTCTATCCTTTAATTCGCCATACAATTAAATTCACCTGTAATCTTCTTTACCAAAACTACAAAAGTGATCTTGCCTAGGATGGTGACGAAGCCAACTATAGAGGAAAATGAGGCAAAAAATTATTAACAAATTACTGTAATATTTATTCACTCTTTTATATACTAGTGTGAAAATTTTAATAAAATAAATAAAAAATTAGACAGCTATAATTTAAAAAACATGGACTTTCAATGAAATAAAGTGAAAAAAATAATTTTTAACTAAGCGGGTATTTATAGAGAGGGTAAAATATAGATTTTTGAAAGTCATGAAAGGAAAGTTAAGAAAAGATATTTATAAAAAAAATTTCTATATTTTAACCTTAATATATAGCATGGTAAGATTACCTTTAATAATATATATATATATATATTATTTATTTAAAATGATTAGGTATTGTAAACTTGTCTTTGTTTTACAAATTATTCTCTCTAACAATTGTAGTTGAAATTGTAGCCAATTTAGACATAGTTCCAATTGTCAATTGAGATAGTTGAGCCTTCATGTGCAATTGTAACTGCAACATTTGAATTTAAATGCATCAAATCAAATTATGTATATGAGTCTGTATATAATTATAACTGTAATGCAATTAAAATTATTTGCTACCGAATAGTCCTGAAAAGCGTCAGTTGTCAGAGAGCGATATTTTAATATTTTGCGTCGAAAATAGTTGTTTTGTTCAATAAAAGCAAATTAATGTTGCATCATCATAAACCTGAGCACCAGATTACATGATTAAACATAGAAAACTTTGGGGGCAACTTCACCATCATACAAGCACCTAAGTCTCCTCTAATAAATGTGGTGAAAATATACAAAGACCCCCTCAATTATAAGCTATTCTGAAATGACCCCTCAACTGTACATTTTATTGGCCGATAATAAATAATTTTAGTTAAATAAATAAAAATTTTCTTCAAATTCATGAATAATTCTATCAATTCTAGCAAATAAAACTAGTCAATTAGCAACTAAATTAAAAACTGCGTTTGAAGTAGTTATTTCAGAAATTATAATAGGTGAGGGGGCTGTTTACATTTTTACCGATTGTAATCCAAAACTCCACATCACCACCACATGAATATGCACACGTGTCAACAATCCGTTGGTAGTTGTTTTTAATTTGGTTCTGTGAGAGGGACATATCCGGACCAAAAGAATAGTATAGAAAGTGATAGCAATAAATAAATAAGCGATTTTTCAAAAAGTGTTTATCTAAAAAAAAATCTAAAAAAATAAATTTAACTTTTTCTAAAAAAATATTAATATAAATTACAAAAATTAAATATATTAAAAATATCATTTTTAATTGCATGACAAAATAAAATAAAATTTAGTTGGATTCAATTATGCCGAACAAAAAATTTCATTAACCTTTGGATAAAGACAAAACTGACACGTATCAGCAAATCGGATGTTTTTTAAGGAGACATTATTGGAAAGCTCACCACTGAAGGTTTTTTAATCGTTGGAGAGCTCCTGATTGTAACTTTTTTTTCGAATATGGATAGAGATTTAAATGCTACTATTTTTTATACAGTTTTAACTATAACAATTAAATGCAAGTATATTAAATTAATGGATTAATTACATACAGCTTCCTGTAAATATATAAAATTACAAATATATCCCTACAAATTTAAAATTTTTATTTTTATCCCTGTAAAAGTCCAGTAATATTCATATTTGCCCCTATAATTTGTTACCGTTAGAGCACTGTTTATTTTTTAACAGTAGTTAAGTGAAATGATATTTTTGTCCTTACAAATATATCCCTCTAAAAGCCCCAATTATGCAGAAATATTCTTCCAAAAAGTATTTTATCCAATGACATAAGATGGTTAAAAATATCAATTTAACTCATTCACTAATCAGGGTTAAGTATTTTACTCATGGTTAACTATATTTTTTTAACGAATTCTAACAGTAGAAAGAACTTTGAAAACGGCAGGACTTTTACAGAGATAAAAATGAAAAGATAAACTTCATAGGAATAAATTTGCTATTCGATATATTTATAGAAAGCTGTATGCAATTAATCAAATAATTAAATTAAATTAAACAATACATTTGGATACAATCACTAATAAGCTCTCTTACATGGTGCCAAGTGGGGTAACGAATACGCAAGCAACAATTATTTGGGAGACAAATATAAATAATAAATAATAAATAATAAAATAATAAATAAGTAAATAAAATAGAATATAATAATAGCAATTAATGTTCTCCGCCGTCTCTTTAGAATTCGGGCGCTCGTCTAGAATTTCTCTTGGTTAAAATGTAGGCAGACACCCTCAAATATACGGAGTTTTGAAATCGATCCCTCAACTTTTATTTTTTAGTAATTTTATCCCTCAGCTTTTGATTTATTAGAATTGAGTGATTTTGGCTAATTAATTTGGAAATTTTATCAAATTAATTGGTAATTTTATTAAATTTAATAGCTTATACTTTAAAATTAGATCAATTAATTGCTAATAACTTAGTGGAATAAAATTATGATAATTTTTTTTTTCACACAATTAATTATAATAATTTAAATAAAAAAAATTATACAGAACTTACCTGAACTATGGATCAATTTTAGTTGGCTATCAAATCTTTTAAAATTTTGATTTTACTATCTAGTCTTTTAATTTATTTGATTTGAATCCGTCAGTAGCACTTTAGCTTCAAAATTTTAATGCATTATTTATATTTGCAGATTTAATTAGTATTTTTATATAATTCTCATAACTATAAATTTTTTAAATAAGTAATTAGCTTAAATTTAAAGTCAAAGTATCGATTGAAAGGTTGGAATATAAAATTAAAAATTTGAAAGATTGGATAATCGATTTAAAATAGTTCATAGTTCAGATAATCTCTGTATATTTTTACTAAAAAAGATTAAACTATCAAAAAATTTCTGTAAGTACTTTTTTTTTTCTCGCCCTAGCTTTCAAAAAACTTATATTTTACCTCATCAAAATTTTAGAAATATTTTGAAAATATTACAACGTTAATGGAGAGGGCAACATGACCAAATTACATTTACTTATTTTAGAAAAAAAATATTTTTTAATATATTTTTGTGATTTTTAAAAATATTTTGGATATAAAATATGAGAAATAGACAGAATAATCACGAAGTTACGACGGAGAGATGCTAATTGTATTAATTTAAAATTTTGAAAAAAAAAAGTGTAAAGTTTAGAAAGTGAGGGGCGCACGTGAAAAATAGATATTTATAAGGGGTTTTTCTGTATTTCAGTATATTATATAGTTGAGGGGTCTCCATACATTTTTACCATCTCTCCTCTTCCTCTTTCTCTCTCTACATCTCTCTCTCCCACTCCCTCTCCTCCTTTTACCGCACTGGGATATCCATCGACCTCTCAAGAGATCCCACCTCACCCATCTCCCCCAATCTCAATCCCGATTCCAATCCCAATCCAATCCCGGCTCCACTAGGTTTCGCCTCAATCTCGTGAGTTTGTCCGGATTCCCCGATCTGATCGTTTTTTTACCCTCCCTGTAATTTGTGGCTTAATCTGTGAAATTTATGATCCAAAATGGGTTTAACCTTGTAATTTGTGGCTTATTCTGTGAAATTTTTGATCCAAAATGGGCTTTGTGATGGGGGTTTTTGTTTTTGGGTCGAATTTTGAGGTAGGATGTTGTTAAATCGTTCGTGAGTTAGCTATACTTGATGAGATTTTTAGATTGGGGAGGTTTCTCTGGAGTAATTTGAATCATTGGAACGTGTATTTTGATGTGTAATTTAAGTATGATAAGCGGGTGATTGTTTAGTTAGTGAGATTCAAGTGCGGAGCAATTATAACAGGTTTTGGTTTCCGCATCATTTGTAATATTTGAATGATAGTTGTGCTAATTTCTGAGTTGTTATTATTATTTTTTTTACTGTTACAACATGCCGTGTGGGAGATTATGAGCAGTTGTTGGCATCCTAAGATTGTGAGGAGATAGTTGGATTATGCCAGTTTGTTCTTCACGAGTTTCATGTGATTCTTCCCTCACTGAATTGAATCTAATTGATTTTTTTCTCTTGTAATTTGGGGTGTAATCTATGAAATTTTTTATCAAAAATGGGTACCGTGATGTGGGTTTTTTACTTTTTTTTGTGTTGAATTTTGTGGTAGGACGTTGTTAAACTCTTCATTAGTTAGCTACTCTCGATGATGCTTTAGATTGGAGAGGTTTTGTTGGACTAATTCGATTCACTGGAGTGAGTCTTTGATTTGTAAGGTAAGTATGATAAGGGGGGTGATTCTTTGGTTGGTAAGATTCAACTGCAAGGGCAATTAAGAAAGGGTTTTAGTTTCTGCACAATTGGTAATATTCGAATGGTAGTTTTGCTAAATTCTGAGTTGTTTTTTTTTAACTGTTATAACATACTGTGTGGGAGCTTATGAGTAGTAGTTGGCATGCTAAGACTGTGAGAAGATAGTTGGATTATGCCGGTTTGTCAACGATGCCTGTGTGGTATCTTATGAGTAGTAGTTGGCATGCTAAGAATATGAGGAGATAGTTGGGTTATGCCAGTTTGTTCTTCACGAGTTTCATGTGATTCTCCCCTCACTGTATTAATCTAATCGATTTTTTCTTGTAATTTGGGGCATAATCTGTGAAGTTTTTGATCCAAAACTGGTATTGTGATGTGGGTTTTTTTTTGTGCAAAATTTTGTGGTAGGATGTTGTTAAACTCTTTATTAGTTAGTTATACTTGATGGTGCTTTTGATTGGAGAGGTTTTGTTGGACTAATTTCAATCATTGGAATATGTATTTGATTTGTAATTTAAGTATGATTAGGGGGTGATTTTTTGGTTGGTAAGATTCAAGTGCAGGGCAGCTAAAACAGGATTTTAGTTTCTGAATAATTGGTAACATTTGAATAATGGTTGTGCTGATTCCCAAGCTGTTATTTATAGTTACAGCATGCTGTGTGGTAGCTTATCAGTAGTAGTTTGCGTGCTAAGTTTCCTGAATTTCATATGATTCTCCCCTCTTGTTCAGAACCCAATTGCCTTTTATTGTAATTCGCAGTTTAATCTGTGTAGTTTTTTTATCCATAATGGGTTTTGTGATGTGAGCTTCTGTCCATGTGTTGATATATATATATATATATTTTTCCTTTGAGGGGTGGTGTGGGGTTGGGGAGGGGGGGGGGGGGGGGGTGGGGGGGGGTGGTTAATTTGTTTTTTTTTTTCTATGTAATTGTTTGGTGTAATTCTTCATTTTTGACATTGGAGAGGTTTTTAGTTTAAGATTCAAGTGCAAGGGCTATTAGGACAATGGGTTTCAGTTTCCACATTTTGTTTGTAAGATTTAAATGCTCGTTGTGCAAATTTCCATGCTCTTTTTTATTGTTACAACATACTGTGAAACATATATGCTAGAGAAAACAGTTCCCCATAAGTTGCATTTGAGACTAATAATTTAATAAACTTCTTCGGGTATGTGATCTTTTGTATAATCATTATCTTTTTCTGTCTAATGCAAGTGTATCATAGATGCTAGATGATAACATAGTTGTCTATAGAAAAGCAGTTTGATTAACAATTCCATATCCAAATCTTAAAGGATAATGGTGAAAACCTGTGACCACCCACTTCCCATGGGGTTACCTATCTTAGAACTACTTTAGCCGTAGCACGCTTTACCCTCTCAATCTCTTGGGTCTAGCCACCACCCAAAATGCTATAGCGAGGTTAAGAGGTTTAGCCCTATTATATCTTACATATGTAGGACTATTCCAAATCCTAGGGGTGTCACATTCCTTCCCCTTTTTAAGCCTTGACGTCCTCGTCAGGCTTAAACATATTCACAAGCATCAGGCGATGTGAGACTCATCTCGCTAGCCTTAGTAGAGTTTGTGGGGAGCCACACTCCACCCACAACGGTCGTCACGTTCTACCCCTGTATGACTCTAGCTCAATCGAGACTCATTTCACGCTTCCGATTAGTGATTGGCTCTGATACTAACTATGACGCCCCACTTCCCAGGGGGTCACACATCTTAGAACTACTATAGACCTAGCACGCTTAACCCTCTTAACCTATTGGGTCTAGCCACCGCCCAAAATCTAAATCCTAGGGCTATATTCTAGCTCTCTTTGTTCTCCTATTATGGTGTTACGTGTTATCGTTACTTGTTATTGCTGAAGACAAAATATAAAAAGGGGTTTGGGTAGCATAGTTTGCAGAGTTCTGTTTGTATTTTTTTTGTTTTGTTGAATATTCTCAGTGCTTGTTTTTTCTAACTGAACCCAGTTCGTTGTTTCAGTAGAGTTGTATGGGAAGTTCCGGCAATTTTTTCATTAAATCATCCTAATTGCAGTGTATCGAAGCCAAGTAAAAGTTCCAAATTGAATCTTCTGTATTTGGGTCTAGAGGCTAGTTTTGAGCTTGTGCTCCACTAGGAAACTACAATCCCTTTTGTTGCTAGAAGCATAGCTTTTGTTTCTCTAGTTGAGTAGATGTTCCAGAAGCCATGCTTAATAGTTACTTTATCCTTTAGTAGATGCTTTTGTGAAAATGAGGGATTTCAACTATCAAACTGTAACTAATGTTTGATTAGAGGGTTGATTTCAACTTTGAAATTTGAACAAGATTTCAATTTTGCTGTCATAGTTTCAATTGTGAGAATCTAGTATCTAAGCTTGTGCTGCATGACAAAGTCCTTTTTTTATTCAGTATACCATTTGAAAAGGTCACACATCAGCACCCTCCTTAGTCTTTCCTCATAGAGCTAAATTGAAACCAAGGTCAAACTTTGGGAGCGAAATTTAACTCGAGATCAAAGTTTAGGTTAAAATTGAACCTCTTGAGGATAAAATTGTAATTATTGTAAAACATCAAGAACTAAATTTTTACAAGTGAAACTTTGTGGCCGACCATTGTCAAACTTTAGGGATAAAATCCAAGTCGAGATCAAACTTCAGGGTTAAAATTGAAACTCTAAGAATGAAATGGAAATCAGGGTTGGACATCTGGGTCTCAATCACTGTAATTGAGATTTTGCGGATGAAATATTTACTTGGTTCAAAGTTCAGGAACTATATTCTAATTGAGCTATGGGATGTTTGTGCTGCAGGCTGAAGTTTGTGCAATTTGCGTGCCTCTGCAGATTATGGTCTGCATTTCCTTAGATTCTGGTGGTTGCTTTTCTGAGCTCAAACTGTCAGGTTAGATACATGCTACTCATTTTCTTTTATTCCTTTGATGTCACATAAAAAGCTATAAATTTGGTATATATGTCCCAGAATTCTGTATTATGCTTCCTTATTTACCTGAAATGCTTCGAAATACCACATGCTTGAGCACTAGCAAATTATATAGTACATAATCATTAAGTCATGCTCAATTGAGAAGAAAACAACTAATATGGTGCATGGGATAACCAGATAATATGGTGAATGGTTGTGGCATATCAAACATAATAATTGGATAAGTAAAGAAATTTAATTTAAGACAAACATTTGATCTGGGACATGGTAGTGGAACATTAATAGAGAAATTAGTGTGAACATTGCTTCCATTTTCCATGGCGATGAGACATTCTATAGTAATGGAGTATGAGAAAGAAACTGAAAAAGAGAGAAAAGAACTGATTATAGCATATCAGGATTAAAAGCAAAGGCAGAAGATAGGCAGAAATGAGTATAGGCCTAAAAGAACAAGTGACCCCCATCCCCTCACCCGCAATTGAACATCTATAGTGCATCTTATTGCCCAAACCTACTTTGTCTTCACTTTATGAAGAAAATAATCCTAGAAAAGAGGATTATATCTGTTGCTGTTTCCTTAAGAAGGCGATCGTCTTTTGTAACTTTGTTCTTTGTTGATCAGTGAACTGCCAACTGCTTTTAATAAATTCTACTCTTAATTAGTTGAACTTGCTTACGTATATTTAGCCTTTTAATTTTCATAAACTATAGGTGAAGCTGCGCCTTTTTGATTTGCAGGTGCTTCGTGTTAACAGTGTTGTTCATATTCCTGAACTAAGATTGTTGGTATGTGTTATCATGCCATAACAGCTATTTCTATATTCTTACGAAATATATTTCTGCTTATTTTATGAGGTGTCACCTTTTAGGTGGATCTAAGTACAAATGGGAGTATATCTTAGCACTCCAAAGACCGAAAAGTTCTCAGAGGATGGTGAGAATGACAGACTGAGGTTTGGCCTCTCTTGCATGCAGGGATGGCGCGCAAATATGGAGGATGCTGTCAGTATCTCTCTTTGAGACATACTTCTTAAGTACATTTGCACTTAAGCTTTTACTTCTATGTATTTATTCAAGTCTGTATAAAAATCCTATCCATCTAGGGCAGAATTACTCGACCTGAAGGACAACATATTGTTTAAGCGAGAATAAATATCTTTGATGTAGATGGGGGATATTGAACCAGATGGATTTATGTAAAAGAAATGGGTTGGTCAAAGTTTGTCGCATGTATGATAAAAGAAGATTAGATTCAATTTGAGGGCCTTAAATTAGAGATTTAATGTGTCAATTGATGGAAATCTTGGTTTTGCAATAGCCACCATTTTAAATTTGTTGCTATAATGGGGCAAGACAAGAAGATATTTTAAGAAGGAAGGTGCTCTTTAATGTGATAATTTTATTTCTATCTGCCGCTGAGTTTTTCTACTAAGTTTTGGACGGTAATTATCAGCACCATGCCTGTTTTGGTTAGTCTGTTGTAATTTTGTGAGCTTGTGTTAAATAGTAACATGAAGTGGAGATGAGCTGTTTGTTATGATAGCCATCATTTGACCATGTTGCTATAGATAATGCACTCTATCCCATGGAGTAGGAAGAAACTGCAAGAAACCGAGTCAGAGACTCAGACCCACTGGAAATACAGTAGATGTTAAAATGAAACTTATACATTTTTTGACTTGTCTTCTTTTGTTGAAAGCGCTTTGTTTCATTAGCGTTCATCATTCCTTATACTTCTAAAAGTTTTGGTTAGAAGCCTAAATTTGGAACAATTCTTGCGAACTACTTAAATTCAAGCTCATTGGCGCAGACAAACTGAGTCAAAATTGAATTGCAACTTCTGTTTTCTTATGTTCTTCGTGACTAAATTTTAAAATGTATCACACTAATGCTTCTCCTAGCAGCAACCATAAGCTTATCTCCGAAAGTTATGTTATATGTACTTTACATTTATCTTATTTCCGATGGTAAGTTATATTTCCTACAATATTCTGTTGCAGCATGCAGCATTGCCACATCTTGATGAATCTACATCATTCTTTGGTGTTTATGATGGCCATGGAGGTAAAACTTATTTCTTTCTTATACTATGTTAATTCCTTTTCCCTACATCCTTTTTTTATACCTCTTCTGTTTTAGGACGTGAATTTTATTTTATTGAAAGTGCAGAAACCAAGCATCATTTAGCAGTATTTCTTGGAAGGGAAAGTATATTTGCGTAACAAGCATCATAAGTCCAACTGTGGATTTATTACTTTATTAAGTTTTTCTGCATATATATGACACAACTTGCTGAAGATGCCCTTTTATGAACATTCCATTTTATCAAATGTAAATCTTTAATTTTGAAAGTGAAAATGTTCCTTGTGGTTATTAAACATTTGACTTGCAAAGTTACGTGATGGTTTTCTTTTTTAAGATTTATGTGCATCATTGGAACTGAAGTGCACCTGAGCTCAGTGGGTATTATATAGTTTTATGCATGAACTGTTAAATATCAGTAAGTTGGCATGAATAAGGTCTGAATAACCTTCTTATTTTGGAGGAAGATGGTAGAGAGAGGTCTTCAATCCAAGCAATATCAAGTCTTCAATCAAAGCAATATCAAATCGCTATTACCTTATACTATCACTATAATTTTATTCGACCTTCATTCCCAGGATTCCAATTCTTTGTATTAGGAATGAATGTCAGTATAAGAATGTGTGGCTTGTGAAGTCATCTGTTGCATGAATTGTTCCATTGTTCCTTTTATTGGGAATAATCTTATTTTCCCGGGGAGGAAGGGTCTTTCCTTTTGCTGTAAAATTTAAACTGATGTATAATTAAAAGTCTTGTTGAGCTTGCATAGAATCATAATGTAGTAGTTAGTATCAGCGATTCATACGAGATGTTTTGCTGTTTATCTTCATTTCATTTTATTTAAGGGTTAACAAAGGAGTGCTCTTTGATCTTCGCCATATTACAAAATAGTTCATGACTTCGCACTTAAACAAGTTAGTCCCTAAAATTTCCTATATCTCGCTATTGCATCTCTTGTCCTGTTAACCAAAAATATTTATTGTTTGTTACTTCATGTGCTTCATGCATGATCGTACTCATATCCATTCTAAATTAGTTTCAGAGAACCTAAATAAGGAGAATGTCATCTACAGGAGAAGGGTAAAACTATCTCTTCAGTAGTGACCTGTGCTCCACACATGGTGTAATGTTAAAGATTTTGCCTGGTTAATTGTGCCAGGGGTGCGATTGCAGAATAAAGTAAAGTTTTGGCACCATATTGTTCATTTGAAAAGTTCACGGACTAAGTTGCAATATCGCAAAATTACAGGGAGTGTTGTACACTATTCTTTTCTAATTCTTGGCTTTAGAAGGTAAAAGGCGGTATTTTGTGCTTCATTATTTCAGGAAAGGTGGTTGCTAAGTTCTGCGCAAAATTTCTACACACTCAGGTCCTCAAGAATGAAGCCTACTCGGCTGGTGATTTAGCTACTTCTGTTCAGAAAGCTTTTTTCAGGTACATACTTTATATATCTGCAGTCTGAAGCAAGGTTTAAAGTGCTGCCCCATGCCGTATGGCACGGGGCGGCATGTAAGGGGGCACGGTACAGGGGGGGTGCCGCGGCACACCCCCGCATATCGTGCGAGACAGCGCGATACGCAGGGGGGTGCCGCGGCACTGTGCCGTGCCGACACTCTTTTTTTTTTTTTGCTTTTTGCTTTTCTTTTTTTCCTTTTGGGGTACCCGAAGCATCCCGAGTACCCCAAAACCCCCAAAAGACATTGCAAATCGAAGGGCTACTTGTTAGGTAAGTCAAAAAATTATAATTTAATCAGACATCTATTTTTTCTTCACAAATTATTTTATCAATACTTGTCGCACCACGAAACTTTTGGCGAACTAGGAGAACAAAATCGAACTCAATAAACAAATTTTGAGGCACATCAAACATAAAATTTTATTTTTGCGTTAGAAGATTGAAAATATTGATAAACGCTAAATTAAATCAATTGATACTTAAATTTATTTAATTTATTTGTCATATAATTTATTGCTTAATTTTTTTGATAGATCTAATAATTTTTTGAAAAAATTAATTAAAAAATAATTTTTTCAAATAATTTTTAAAATTACTTTAAAAATTATTTTTTTGTATTTTATAAAAGAAAGACTGTAATAAGGTCAAAAGAAAGAAAAAAGATGTCTTTGCATTTTAAAAATCCTAACCTGTAAAAATTTCTATTCTGCATCAGGTATAGCTGTACTTTACATGCAAAAAAGCTTACAAATATGTTAATTGATGAGTATAGTAAGCTATACATAGCAAATATTCATAATTATTTGATTAAATCTTTCAAAATAACATTATAAGAGCTTATTGGAATCCAAAAAAGTGAAATAAGTTCGTGCCAAAGCGTGTCAGTAGGAGGTCATGCGTATTCATCGGCACGCAAGCGTACCATGTGTCGGCACGGAAGAGTGCCGGTGCCGTACCGTGCCAGGCAAACAGCGGCACGCCCCCGTGCCACGGCACTTTAAACCTTGGTCTGAAGCCCTCTAAGCTGAGGGTAAGAGACAAGTGATTAAAGCGAATCTAGCTCCCAGACGATCCGTTTTTAGTGTTAATTACAAACTTAGCCAGTGATGTTTGACCTTGATTTCAGTTTGCTCCTCATAGTTTCAGTTGCAACAATTTAGACCTTGGAAATTGTTTTGTGTAGAAGTTTAATCCTTCCTCTTATCTATTGTCTGAAAAATTGCCACATTAGAACCTTTAAAGTGAAATTCTATGGAAAATTGGGGACTGAATTGAAATCGAGGTCAAACATTATGAATTAGTTGATACCACTGAGGTGGAAATGGAAATCCTAGTCAAACTCAAGGAGTAAATGTGTAATTTATACTTACTTTTTAAAGAGATTATTATTGTTTTTTGGAGCTCGTAATTGCACTTCTACTATTGTTGCCTCAGAATGGATGAGATGATGAGGGGGCAGAGAGGTTGGAGAGAACTAGCCGTATTGGGAGATAAGATAAACAAGTTTACTGGTATGATCGAAGGTTTGATATGGTCTCCGAGGGGTGGTGATTCAAGTGAGGCGGAAGATAACTGGGCCTTTGAGGAGGTAGTAACGCATATCACTGTTTATTTGAGAGCCGTGTCATAGTTTTTGGATAGAACAAAATATTTTAGCCTTTATACTTTATTTATATTAGAATGTTGTAAATGATGAAAATATTGACTAGAACTGTGCATATATATGTATGTATATATACATATATGTGTGTGTATATATATATATGTATGTAGGTCTACTTGTTGGCTGGCTGGCCTTCCTTCATCCCATTCATCGCGATGATTGGAGAAAGAAGGAACGGCCTTTTTGACGGGAGATCCTATATATATAGTTTTTTTTCTTCTTTCCTTTATATGTATAAAAGCGTCTTCTTTGAATAATGCTTTCTAATAAAAAACCAAATTCCCCTCATTTTTCCCCGTGAATTGCACTACTCTGACCGAAATTTTTCAAGAAATTGCACAAGAAATTGCACTCTTTAAGTGTTAATTATGCAAATTCTGACTTCACAGGTATCTATGTTACCCTAGTGTAGAAAGTCTGGCCTATGAAATCTGGCAGTTCAATTTAAGTTCCTAATGCTGTTTGAATCATTTTAATTTATTTGTGAGATAACCAAACTTATTCTGGAAAATTGCAGCTAGTCTTATGCCCAATATTAATATTTTTCTAACTAGGGACCACACTCTGATTTCTCTGGGCCAACGTCGGGAAGCACTGCTTGTGTGGCAATTATAAGAAATAACCAACTTGTTGTTGCAAATGCTGGGGATTCTCGGTGTGTTATCTCAAGGAAGGGTCAGGTATGTTGTGCTTGTTTTGTGCTGAAGTTTCTTAGCGCCCTTGGGTAAAGGTTTCTCTTCTTCAGAAACAGAAGCTCCAATTTGCAGCTTCTGCTTTTGCCGCAGCAAGAAACTGTTGAGGATGGTTAAAAGAAAAAAGCTGTTATATATTCTTTGAACAACTTTATTGAGACAATACTTTTGCAGGAGCTCCAGCCGGGATAACCAAATTCTTTAATTAGTCATCTTTATAGAAATATATAATATTGCCTTCTCTTCTAACAGGCGTACAATTTGTCAAAAGATCACAAGCCGGAACTCGAGGTAGAAAGGGAGAGGATAGTAAAAGCAGGGGGTTTCATCTACGCAGGACGAGTCAATGGAAGTTTAAACCTGGCAAGAGCCATAGGTACTCTCTCGCTCTCTTTTCTTCTCTTTTTTTATTAAAAAAAACCTTGCGAGGTACTCTTTTTATTTCTGTAAGTACAAGAGTAGATAAGTAAGAAACTAAGGACTTGTTTGGTTCACTTTTTTTAGACTCTGGAATCGGAATGAAACTTACTAATTTAAAGGAGTCAAATTCCATTCGCATTCCACTCTGGAATGAGAATGGCCTAATCTGACTTTGAATTCTAGATTGACCCACTCCAAAATAAACCACTAAAAATCCTCTCTCACAAACACTTACCCCTCCTCTCCATTGATCACTCTTCTCTCCCTTAACCAAAACCTCTCTCTCAAAATCCTAGGTGTCCCATTAAATGTCCATTCCGACTTTCGTTCAAATAATGAACCTAATAATTTTGGATAATTCGTCATTATATTTCCCATTCCAACGCAATCCAATTTCCCTCTCGACGATGAAGCTTATCCCCCATCGTCTCTCATTCCCACTCGAATCATGAACCAAACATTCCCTAAGTTTTTTCGGAAGTTATATACAAAAATTCAGTTTTGCAGGGATTGTATGCTGATAGATAATTGGTTTTTGTGTATGCATGTAATTATCTTTATGTTTTACAATCGTTGCTTCCTGTAGGAGACATGGAATTCAAACAGAACAAGTTTTTACCGGCAGAGAAACAAATTGTGACAGCCAATCCTGACATAACCATTGTAAGTATCATCTGTCCCCGGCTTCACTGTAATGTTTCAAACTTGAAATTTGAATTGAGTTGAAACCTTTTCTGAGTAGTGTTCCTTTTTTTCCCTCCTTCCAACCAAAGTGTACTCAGATAACTTTTGGTTTTGTTAGGTGGACCTTTGCGAGGATGATGAGTTTATTGTTATCGCATGCGATGGCATTTGGTATGACTTCTGTATGCAATCCATTCTCTATTTTATGTAATGCATGCTTCCATCTGTACAAATGCATTGTCAGATTTGTTGTGTCTTGCAGTGCCTAGTGGCTATTTCTATATTAAGTAATGAAACTGAAATAAAAATCTATGGCCATGTTTTCTACTGCTTATTTTTTTTTTCTTTTCCCTCTTTTTATTCAACATTTATTTGATTGAATCCGTCAGCTGCAAGACTTTCCCTGTTATTGTTGATTAGCTTTAAATTCATCATTTTTTTAAAAGCGAAAAGAACAATAAAGCCAAAAAAAAAAGTAATTCATAAAATTCTGGTTTTTTGTTGCCAAACAAACCACATGTATGTATTGATCGCAAAAAACTGTCTACCATCTTCCGACACAATAAATTGCATAGAATTTAAGCTTGGTGAACTTGCATAAAGTTTCGGGTATGGCTAAGAAGGAAAGAATCCTTTCATAAGAACTTAAATAAGATGGTACTTTTTTCATAATGCGAAGCCAATTCTGACCAGATATTACTTTAAATTGTAATCTGAGTTCGCTATTTAGTCCTATTTGATATAACTTCAGTTGGATTCATTTTTATTTTTTCAGAACACCTGTATAACTTTTTGATGTATATATATATTTTTATTTTTTCTGTCATTTAAGCCATCGAGCGGGAAATAAATCTGATCATGATTCTATCATGATCCAGATCTGATTAGTTCCTATCTAAGGCACGAATCAAAAGTCTTTCAATATTGATTATGAAATCAGCAGTCTTTCATATTCGATATGAGTCACATGGAAATCACTACACCTCACCATCCTTGCAGATGACGATTATACTGCTTATTGTTCCAAACAAATTATGTTATAAAACGATTATTATTAGCGTGCAAGAAAGTTCCTTCCATCCTTTCGCAATATTTTTAGGTGTGACTTAGTGTTTGTTTGCTTGATCTCTGTGTTCTATAATTGCTTTTCATATGCAGTTTTTTTGTTTTGTTTTGTCTTGTTTTTTGTTTTTTCTGGGTTAAGTAATGAACTCTATTTCCATGACTTCCAGGGATTGCATGTCTAGTCAGCAATTAGTGGATTTTGTCCGTGAGCATATAAATACGGTGAGTTGTAAAATTCTCATTCTTGAGTCTTTGAGCAAATTCTTTGGAAGACTTTTTAGAATTTTCAAATTGTTGATAGTTTTTGTTTTATTTCCAGGGTAAAAGGTGTAAGGCCTCTCTATTGTGACTCGTAGTTCCTGAACATTAAATAAAACACTTTAGTCCTTGAATTTTCTCATATATTGAAATGCCATCCCTCACCACCCAAACATCCCGTGAAATGATCATTTTATCCCTTTTCCTATAAATGTCTTCTTAGCTTCAAGCCACTTGAAATAGGGTTACAAAATTTCATTTTGTAGGATAGTACGGCAATAAAGTTTTTAAGTGAGAAGTTCAATCTAAGTTGCAATGTTGGGATAGTATGGAACTATCCATACATTTTACCTAATTGCTATTTTCTACCATGAATTTAGAATTATATATTGAAAATTGTGTATATCCTTCTCTGTTAACGAGAAAGAAAATTTGCAGGAGAGCCGCCTCTCTGCTGTGTGCGAGAGAGTACTCGACAGGTGCTTGGCGCCGTCAACGATTGGCGGGGAGGGGTGCGATAATATGACGATGATATTGGTGCAATTTAAAAAACCAACTGACTCGACTTCTGCTTCTGCTGCCGCAGAGGAGTATAAGCAGACCGAGCCCGACGTTCAGATCAAGTAAGTGTTTTTCCATTACAAGTCTATGCCTGTGTATAGCTCAGTTCGAGCTTTCTGCAGACGTGCTGTTCGAGTTGATTATCTGAACGGCCTGATAGCTTTTTCCTCAATATTTAGCGGTTAAAATATATGAGAACTCCTTTTTTCCCTGACTTCATGTTCGGCAATCACATCCCTGCCGCAACTTGGTGATTCCTAACAAATCCTGCCAAAAAAAAAAAACCATTTTAATTATAGTACGATCCTTTTTCTTACGACATGAGTATTTTAGCCCAGGTGTGTGACCCTTTATCTGAAAAACTATTTGCTACAGTAGGGGGATGAGGAAATGGGTCAAGGATGTGATTGCAAATTGTAACAACGTTCAGGGAATAAATTGTTTTAGCGAATAATCCAGGGACTATGTTTCAGTTTCACTAAAAGCACAGGAGCGTCTGTCCATACATTTTACCAATACTGCCCCCCAACAGCTTCCTGCCGAAGCTAGAAGCAGAAGCTTGATATTGACAACTCTGCTTTTGGGGCCGAAGAGCTCATTTCAATTTCGTGGCACAGTTAAAAGCACCTTCTTATTTTCTTTCCTAATTTCACTTGATAGTCGTAAATTCATTTCCATGAAACTGTCCATTTTTGACCAGCGAACAATACGAGTAGAATGGCTCCTCAAAGCATCACGTAGAAAGCGCGCCGATAGAAGCAAATCTTAAGGAAATGGGAAGAAGATCGAATGTATATACTACAATGTTCAATCAGTCTCTCAGATTCGAGATTCGTTGTCAGGCCCTATTTCTTTCTCCTTTTTTAATTTTTGTTCTCTTTCTCGAGTCTCAGGGAAACTTTGTCAGGTATGCTATTTCGATCCATGTCGACACAACTCCTGTGGTTGTTTTGTTTGCGCATTGTTTTTAGTTTGTTTGTAGCAGTAAAATACGATACCATTTGTAAGAGTTCTCTTTGCTTCATTCATTAGGTGTATGAATTTAGCTACATAGTGTGAGGCAGCCAGGGCCTCAGTAAAACAAAGGATCAACAAAAAAGAAAGAGAAGGATACAAAAATGATAGCAGAGTAAATGTAGAAGTAAGCGTAAAAAACAAAGGGTATAAACAGATGCCAACATCAACTAGCTAGCTCTACAGAATTTGGCCCACTCTTTCGCCAGTACCCCAATGTGATGAGCCGCTGAGATGGCGTTCATAGGTCTGTTCTGAAAAATAGCATTGTTTCGTTCACCCCAGATCGTCCACCACATGGCCGCCACGAGTATTTGAGTTCTCTTTGCTTCTTGAAGTAGAAAAAGAAAGTGGAGATACTTCAATCTTTTAGTATGGCTTTCTTGTTTCCTCTTTTTTTTTTTTTTTTTTTTATTTTTAATTTGTGTGGATTTCTCTTTATTTCTTCCTTTTAATATCTCATGTCTCTTCTTTCATTTTATGCCGGATAAAATAAAAGCTTGATGGCAGAATGCTTGGAGGGGTTTTTGAGCGACTAATACTACAGAACTTTTTAATTATAAAAATATATATTCAAAAATTTTATCCGTAAAAAGAGGCTTAAGCCGTGAATAATTTACCGTTTTTAACTTATATATTTTCTACATCTGAATTTCAAAGTATGCATAAACATTAAACGGTAAAAATAATTTTAACGTTCGGAGAAAGCGATAAATAGTTTTAAAAAGCGGCGAATCATTTGAACTTCGGACATTCGTTTTCGCTCGGCTTTTGAGCTGAAAACATGCGATTAACTCCTAAACACCCTTGAAACTATTGGAATGGTTTTTAATCTTTTTTACTCACTAAAATTTCACAATTTATAAAAATTCAGTGTATTACACGCTTATTCGGCTGAAACTTAAGTGATTCCTCATAGCCTTTGTGATATCCCAGGATTCCGAATAGTCTTATATATGAGATATAACAGGGCTAAACTTCTTAACTCGGCTATAGTATTTTGGGCAGTGGTTAGGCCCAAGAGATTAAGAGAGTTGAGATTAAGAGAGTTGAGCGTGTTAGGGCTAGAGTAGCCTTAGTATGGGTGACCCCTTGGGAAATAGGACGTTACATTAATGTTTAGGTTGATCTTTAGTGTTGTTTTAGGTCGCTGCACTAATTTTTTTTCTTAGTTAAATCGTATGAAACTTATATAAACTATAGGCCATTTGGATTTAGCTATATGAGCTTTCAAAATTTTGATTTTAGTATTTAACTGTTCAATTTGTTCGATTTAAGTCAGTCAATGACATTTCGATCTCAAAATTTGAATGCGTCGTTTATTTTTATAGATTTGACTAATAATTTTCATAATGTGAGGCTGGTTCAAAAAGATCATTCTCGTAATATCACATGCCCATTATCAGATTATCGAAAATTTTCGGCATCATCAAACTTTCGAATCTCTATTTATGTGAAGTTTTTACGAAAGAGATGTGCGGCCGTGAAAATATAGCACTCTGGATGGACGAAAAATCGGGTTCCTAGCGGACTAAAAGATCCCCTTTCATTTTCAGCCGGGGAAGTAATGTCGATGAGCCACACAAGGCTCCTCATTTCATGAGAAATCTCTCTAGTTTCGCTTGATCCAACAGCGTTTTCTCGTCTCTCTTTGTAAACGTTCTAACTATAAATTTAAGTAAACATAAAAGTATAAATCTAATTTTCTATTAAGTGTTCATTATTATTATTTTACTTAAAAATATGTTAACAAACAAACTAATTATTTGGTACGTCCTAAATTTTTTTTCAAAAAAAAACTTTCACATAACAAAAAAGTTGTCAAAATAGAAAATTATTTGACACCAATACTACGAAATCTACAACATAAAAATAACAAAAAAAAATATGAAAGCCTAAATAAAAAAAAAACGACATAAGAATGAAATCTAGAAAAGTTAATAAAAAAGAGAGAAGTTCGAAAGACCTAGTATAAATAGAACATGTAAAATAAATAAGCCGTGAAACTTTTCAGAGTAGAGAAAAGAGTGAAGGATCGAGGATAAACAAAAAACAAGGGCTGCTAGAATGTTTGTCATACCTTGTGATTTCGAAGATGATGGAATAGAAGCAGAAGAAGAGGGGGGGTCCGGCCATGATTTCGAGATCGGGCTACTCGATAGGAGAACACACAGGATTGGTGTTGAACCCAGAGAGCAGCAGGAGAGGAGTGACTGACCGGCCATGATTTCGAGATCGGGCTACTCGATAGGAGAACACACAGGATTGGTGTTGAACCCAGAGAGCAGCAGGAGAGGAGTGACTGACTACTGTTTTTGTCTGAGAGGGAGAGAATGAATTGTAGGGAGTAAGTAAGTGTGTGTGAAAATAAGACAAATATGAGGCTTTTTTTTGTATTTAGTCCATTCAAAAATATATTTTTTTACAAATAGCTTTAGCTAATTTAGTGTAGTAGGAGGTTATTATCTTCTTACATTTAGTTTCTCTAATTTATTTGAATCCATGTGAGTTTTGTTATTTCAGGAGAGTGAAGTGTTGTTTTAGTGGAAGAAAACTAACTGGGAGTGAAGTCACAATTAATTACTGCTAAAACTTAAACATGCAGCAAATAATATAATTATAATAAATATTTCTAATAACTTAGCGAAATAAAAATTACAATTCGAAGATAACAGTTTTAAAATAGCAAATATTTTGTTTTAGAACGCGCTTCTTTCAAAACGTCAAATTATTTGATGATGTATTTTTTTCGTTTACTATTTTACTAATCTTATATGGTTATATAAAAAATTAGTGAAATAGTTAATATTTTTATACTATCGATTGGTTGGTGGCAGTATTATTTGATGTGATGAAGGTGACCACTGATGTTTTGAATGAAGCGTGTTTTGGAGCGAAATATTTACTATTTTAAAATTGTTATCTTCAGATTGTAATTTTTATTTCGCTAAGTTATTAGAAATATTTATTATAAACATATTATATTGTAAACATAACATATTGCCTTTAATCTAAGTTAGTTTCCTTCAACTGAAATCAATACTTCACTCTCCTGAAATAACAAAATTTACATGGACGCAATTAAATTAGAAAAATTAAATGTAATGAGAAAATTAATTACCTCCTACTACACTATATATTAGAGTAATTATTATTGTTCACTATATTACTCAATTTTAGCAGAAATATAATTGAATTATATATCTTTTTCTTATCGATCTTTATTTTTAACATCTCGTAATTATGACTTGCACATACTGTAGTTTTATTTCCTTTCCCTTAAAATAATAAAATTTTATCTTCTTTGAAATAACAAAACATAATCTCAGTTAAGTTGGAGCAATCAAACAAAAGGTTTAATTACCCTTACTGGGTTGATGTTTACTGTTGTTTTAGCTCGCTGCACTAATTTTTTTTCTTAGGTCAAATCGTATTAAACTTATATGAACTATAGGCCATTTGAATTGAGCTATCCGAGCTTTCAAAATTTTGATTTTAGTATCTAACTGTTCAATTTGTTCGATTTAAGTCAGTCAATGACATTTCGACCTCAAAATTTGAATGCGTCGTTCATCTTTACAGATTTGGCTAATAATTTTCATAATGTGAGGGTGGTTTAAAAAGATCATTCTCGTAATATCACATACTTATTATCAGATTATCAAAAATTTTCGACATCATCAAACTTCCAAATCTCTATTTCTATGAAGTTTTCACGAAAGAGATGTACGGCCGTGAAAATATAACCCTCTGGATGGACGCAAAATTAGGTTCCTAGCGGACTAAATGATCCCTTCTCATTTTCAGCGGGAGAAGTAATGTCGATGAGCCACACAACGCTCCTCATTTCATGAGAAATCTCTCTCGTTTCATTTGGTCCAACAGCTTTTTCTCGTCTCCCTTTGTAAACGTTCTAACTATAAATTTAAGTAAATATAAAAGTATAAATCTATTTTTGTATTAAGTATTCATTATTATTATTTTACTTAAAAATTTGTTAGCAAACAAACTACTTACGTAGTACGTCCCAATTTTTTTTTTAAAAAAAACTTCCACAGAATAAAAAAGTTGTCAAAATAGAAAATCATTTGAAACCAATACTACGAAATCTATAACATAAAAATAACAAACAAAAAAAAATCTGAAAGCCTAAATAAAATATATAAAAAATAACATAAGAATGAAATCTAGAAAACGTAACCAAAAAGAGAGAATTTCGAAAGACCTAATATAGATAGAACATGTAAAATAAATAAGCCTTGAAACTTTTCAGAGTAGAGAAAAGAGTGAAGGATCGAGGAAAAACAGAAGACAAGGACTGCAAGAATGTCTGTCATACTTGTGACTTCGAAGATGATGGAATAAAAGTAGAAGAAGAGGAGGGTCTGGTCATGATGTCGAGATCGGGCTACTCGACAGGGGAACACAGGCTCGGTGGAGAACCCAGAGAGCAGTTTGTCTGAGAGAGAGAGAGAATTGTTTGTAGGGAGGAAGTAGGTGTGTGTGAAAACAAGACAAATATGAAGCTTTTTTTGTATTTTGTCCATTCATTATTTTTTTTTTTACTATTAGCCTTAGCAAATTTAGTGTAGTAGGAGGTTATTATCTCCTTACATTTAGTTTCTCTAATTTATTTAAATCCATATAAGCTTTGTTATTTCAGGAGAGTGAAGTGTTGTTTTAGTAGAAGGAAACTAACTGAGAGTGAAGTCAAAATTAATTACTGCTAAAACTTAAACAGGCAGCAAATAATATTTATAATAAAATTTTCTAATAGCTTAGCCAAATAGAAATTACAATTCGAAGATAACAGTTTTAAAATAGGAAACATTTCGCTCCAAAACGCGCTTCCTTCAAAACGTCAAAAGATTCTATGATATATTTTTTTCGTTTACTATTTTACTAATATTATATGGTTATATCAAAAATTAGTGAAATTGTTAATATTTTTATATTATCGTAGGGTGGTGGTGGTGCTTTTTGATCTGATGCAAGTGGCCGTTGATGTTTTGAAGGAAGCGCGTTTTGGAGCGAAATATTTGCTATTTTAAAATTGTTATCTTCGAATTGTAATTTTTATTTGGCTAAGTTATTAGAAATATTTATTATAAACATATCGTAAATATTTATTGTAAACATAACATATTGAATTTACTCTAAGTTAGTTTCCTTCAACTGAAACCAATACTTCACTCTCCTGAAATAACAAAGGTTACATGGACGCAATTAAATTGAAAAAATTAAATGTAATGAGATAATTAATTACCTCCTACAACACTATACATTAGAGTAATTATTATTATTCACTATATTACTTAATTTTAGCAAAAACATAATTGAATTATATATCTTTTTCTTATCTATCTTTATTTTTAACATCGCGTAATTATGACTTACCCATACTGTAGTTTTATTTTCTTCCCCTTGAAACAATAAAATTACCTCTCTTTGAAATAACAAAGCGTGATCTCGGTTAAGTTGGAGCAATTAAACAAAAGGCTTAATTACCCTTATTAGGTTGATCTTTAGTGTTGTTTTAGGTCGTTACACTAATTTTTTTTCTTAGGTAAAATCGTATGAAACTTATATGAACTATAGGCCATTTGGATTTAGCTATCCGAGCTTTCAAAATTTTGATTTTAGTATCTAACTATTCAATTTGTTTGATTTGAGTCGGTCAAGGACATTTCGACCTAAAAATTTGATTGCGTCGTTCATCTTTACAGATTTGACTAATAATTTTCATAATGTGAGGCTGGTTCAAAAAGATCAATTTTGTAATATCACATGCCCATCCTCAGATTATCGAAAATCTTTGACATTATCAAATTTTCAAATCTCTATTTCTGTGAAGTTTTCACGAAAGAGATATGCGGCCGTAAAAATATAGCCCTCTAGATGGACACAAAATAGAGCGGACTAAAAGGTCCTTTTTCATTTTCAGCGGGGGAAGTAATGTTGATGGGCTACACAACGCTCCTCATTTCATGAAAAATCTCTCTCATTTTGCTTGGTCCAATAGCTTTTTCTCGTCTCCCTTTGTAAAAGTTCTAACTATAATTTAAGTAAACATAAAAATATAAATATATTTTTCTATTAAGTGTTCATTATTATTATTTTACTTAAAAATATGTTAACAAACAAGCTAGTTACCTGATACGTCCTAATTTTTTTTAAAAAAAATTACTTCCACAGAATAAAAAAGTTGTCAAAATAAAAAATCATTTGAAACCAATACTACGAAATCTACAATGTAAAAATAACAAAAGAAAAATCCGAAAGCCTAAATAAAACAACAACAAAAAAACGATATAAGAACAAAATCTGGAAAAGGTAATAAAAAAGAGAGAAGTTCGAAAGACCTAATATAGATAGAACATGTAAAATAAATAAACCGTAAAATTTTTCAGACTAGAGAAAAGAGTGAAGGATCGAGAAAAAACAGAAAACAAGGGCCGCGAGAATGTCTGTCATACATTGTGACTTCGAAGATGATGGAATAGAAGCAGAAGAAGATGAAAAAAATAGAAGAAAATGATGGAACAGAAGATAAGGTCCGGCCATGATGTCGAGATCGGGCTACTCGACAAGAGAACACAGGCTCGGTGGAGAACCCAGAGAGCAGCAGGAGAGGAGTGACTGACTACTGTTTTTGTCTTAGAGAGAGAATGGATTGTAGGGAGGAAGGTGTGTGTGAAAACAAAACAAATATGGAGCTTTTTTTATATTTTGTCCCTTCAAAATTATTTTTTTTAACTATTAGCCTTAGCAAATTTAGTGTAGCAGGAGGTTATTATCTCCTTACATTTAGTTTCTCTAATTTATTTGAATCCATTTGAGCTTTGTTATATCAGGAGAGTGAAGTGTTGTTTTAGTGGAAGGAAATGAACTTAGAGTGAAGTCAAAATTAATTATTGCTAAAACTTAAACCGGCAGCAAATAATATATTTACAATAAAATTTTCTAATAGCTTAGCCAAATAAAAATTACAATTCGAAGATAACAGTTTTAAAATAGCAAACATTTCGCTCTAAAACGCGCTTCCTTTAAAACGCCAAAAGATTAGATGATGTATTTTTTTCGTTTACTATTTTACTAATCTTATATGGTTATATCAAAAATTAGTGAAATAGTTAATATTTTTATACTATCGTAGGGTGGTGATGGTGTTCTTTGATCTGATGCAGGTGGCAGCTGATGTTTTGAAGGAAGCACGTTTTGGAGCGAAATATTTGCTATTTTAAAACTGTTATTTTCAAATTATATTTTTTATTTGGCTAAGTTATTAGAAATATTTATTATAAATATATTCTAAATATAACATATTGACTTCACTCTCAGTTAGTTTTCTTCCACTGAAACAACACTTCACTAAACTAAATGTAAGGAGATAATTAATTACCTCCTACTACACTATATATTATATTAATTATTATTGTTCACTATATTACTCAATTTTAGTAGAAATATAATTGAATTATATATCTTTTTCTTTTCGATCTTTATTTTTAACATCTCGTAATTATGACTTATCCATACTGCAGTTTAATTTTTTTTCCCTTAAAATAATAAAACTTACCTCTCCTTTTGAAATAACAAAGCGCGATCGCAGTTAAGTTGGAGGAATCAAACATAAGGCTTAATTACCCTTATTAGGTTGTTTCTTTAATGTTGTTTTTGATCACTACACTAATTTTTTTCTTAGGTAAAAGCGTATGAAACTTATCTGAACTATAGGTCATTTGGATTTAGCTATCCGAGCTTTCAAATTTTTGGTTTTAATACCTAACTGTTCAATTTGTTTGATTTAAATCAGTCGATGACATTTCGACTTCAAAATTTGAATGTGTCGTTCATTTTTACAGATTTGGCTAATAATTTTCATACAATTTTTACAACTATAAGTTCATTAAAAAAAAATAATTAGCTTAAATTTTGGAGTCAAATTATCATTGATTGACTCAAATCAAACAAATTAAAAAATTGGATATTACAATCAAAATTTTGAAAAGTTGGATTGCCAAATCCAAATAGTCCTTATTTCAGATAAGCTCATACATCTTTACCTTTTTTCTATTGCATCATTGAAATATCTTTTTCTTGTCAATCTTAATTTTTATTTCTTGTCCAGCTCCATGTTTTTTTAGTTGCAAAATATTGATAAATAAACTATTATTTTCTTATCCATCTCTATAATATTGCTAATAAATTTATTGTTCTAGTCTTCTAAATAGAAGCTAGTAACTCTATTAAAAGACACTAGATAGTTGCAAAAGGAAAAAATGAGCCACCAAGATAAATATATGGAAAGCTACTTAAGAAATTACGTTCAATGAGCAGTACTTCTTTATGGAACTAGTAATTTCTATCTAAAATTGTAACTTTATGACTAATATTGCCGAGATTGACAAATATATATATAGTTTACTGGTGATTTTGGAAAAAGGATAGCATAATATAAAAAGATGAAACGAACCATGAAGCTCAGTATAGTAAGTGAAATTTGAACTCACGATCTTCCATTCTACTACGAATACGATCGATCGGATTCAATCAGAATTTATCCCAAGCACTTTCACCCCTAAAATGCAGTGTATTGGTACTGTACAATTTGTTGTAGAAATGGACCATATTCTGGCTATATCCTTTGCCAAAACTTCATTCATTTTAATATAAGTTTGAAAATCTACTATGAAGTGTCTGGCCAGCACATATATAACTTAACTACACTAGGTGCATTCAACTTGGCCCAAGCTCTCCCTGGTACAGACTCCACCTTTCAGCCGTACTACCTTCAAGAGCTTTAACCTGGCCGTACTCACCTAAAGCTTTAACCCTCTTATTTAAAGCATTATATATAATGCTCCATTAAAACGTATTCCAATTCTAATATAATTGAATTTTAACTCTAATTAATATCTAAATTCATCTTAATTTATCTCCAATAGATTTAAATATTAATCTTAATCTATCTATAAATCAACTACAAATTCTAACAATCTCCACCTTACTTTGATTTGTAGTCTTTAACCGTTGCGTCGAGCTTACCATACAAACTCCACCTTGAGCTTGTCTTCTCCGCTCGATGTTACCGCATCCGGCGCTCCATCTCGAGCGACTGCACATCCGCGAACTTTTGGAACCCAAATTGCCCTCGCTCCTTTTCTGACTGTGCTCCCATTCAGAACGTATAAGTTCCCGCTATTGTTCGCCTCGCACACGACCCGATCTCGCTTTCGGACCCTCATAGCTCCACCTTAAGCCGAAAAATCGCAATCCTTCGAGTTCAACGCGTCTAGCGAGATCAAATTTCGCTTTAAACTAAGAACATGCCGCACATCTGTCAGCATCCTCACGACCCCATCGTGCATTCGGATCTTTAAGGTGCCGACTCCCACAACTTTGCACGCCGTCCCGTTCTCCATAAGAGCTTTTCTACCTTTAATAGCCTTATAGGTGACAAAAGACTCCTTCTCCGGGCAGACATGAAAGGAACACGCCGAATCGAGCACTTACGTATCATCCGAAATTTTTGCATCGCCGGTCGCCGCATACAACACATCAGAATCGATCACCTCCCACTCTGCCGTCTGTGCTGTCGTTGATGTCACCGCGTCTTGATTCACGACAGATTTTTCGATCTGTTGCTTCAACTTCTTCAAATCATTCTAAAGTTTCCGACAGTGCTTGATGTGCCCTTTCTTGTGACAGTAGAAGCACTCCACCTCGGATCACAGCTTCTTCTGTCAATCTCCGGTCGCCGATGCTGTCGCCTCCTTCTTCGCTTTTACCACAAGAGCAGTATCCCGGCTTTGCGTGCTGGACTCTTGAGTCATCTTTCGTATCTCATTCGAGAGAAGCGCTGCCGTGACCGCCTCCACGCTTATAGTCTCTTTGCCATAAAGCAACGTGGTCACCAGATGCTCATATGCCGTCGGTAGTGAAGATAGTAAAATCAGCGCCATATCCTCGTCATCCAGATTGACTCCGATGCTGGTCAACTGCGCTACCACCTTGTTGAACTCATTCAGATGCTCGTGTAGGCTCGCCGCTTCTTGCATCCGCAGCGTAAACAGTTGCTGCTTCAGATACAGCCTGTTTGTCAGGGATTTAGTGATGTACAGATCTTCCAATTTCTTCCACAAATTTATTGGTGTCGACTCGTGGCTACGTTGTAGAGAATCTCATCTGCTAATGACAGATGAAGCATGCTCAATGCCTTCCGCTCTATCTCCTCCCATACCGCATCCTTGACCTCCGCTGGCTTCGTCTCTTTCCCGTCTCGTCCAACTCTTATTGTACGATGATCATCCGTACTATAATTTGCCACAAGCCAAGATTGTTCTTTTCGTCGAACTTCTCGATTTTGAATTTTGTAGCCATCTCCGTTGATCTCACCCAAGAATAGGTAACCTTAAACTCTGATACCAATTGTTGGGAATCTGGTACTCGCCCTGATACCAGATTTTGAGAATCCGCAACACGCTCTGATACCGACTGTTGTTGATCCGGTACCAGTTGTTGGGATTCCGCAACGAAAGCATCAAATTGAATTTTTGCCATAAACCTGTCTGCTCAGCAAAAGCTGATACAATCACAAAAAAGAGAAAAAACCAAACAGAAAAATATGCGGATGAAATAAAATTTATTAAATAAGAGAAGATTGCACTTGACTTCTCTTCTGCATAGAGTAGCTTCAACCCGAGCCCTCTTCCTGAATCTCTCCCATCCTTCTCTTGCCTTCTATAAATCCAAAAGAAGACCTCTCTCTCATCATGTGCACCCATGTACAAAATATACTAATAACCCACCACCACGAAAGTTGCACACGTCCTCTTGCATCCATGAATTAGGTGCATCCAAAATTATGACCACCTTGGCCATGCCATATGGGCGTGGTTAAGTCGTACCACCACCAAAATAATAGCACCTATACTATATTTATAGCTTACATCAATACGTACCCTAATCCTAATATTATACGATTTCGACTCTAATTAATATCTAAATTCATCTTAATTTATCTCCAATAGATTTAAATATTAATCCTAATCTATTTATGAATCAATTACAAATCTAACCAAATCTTAACAATTAAATTCTTTTTTTATAATATGTATGGAAATTTTTTTTATTCCCATGTAGGATTCTGTCCGTCAATATTTATTTATTTTTATATATAAAATATAAATAGTTATTAATAGCATGAATCTATTTTTTAGTTAATTTATTTTCTAAATTAAATTTGTTACGATTTATTTTTATTTTGTTAATTATAATTATGTTATAATATTATATATTTATATATTATCCGCCTCCGCCTCCTCCCATCTCGTTCGCCGCCTGCGCTCCTCCCCTCGTCCGTCACCTCTGCATCTCCGCTTCTCCCGTCGGCTGGCTTCCCCCCCTCTCGCTTGCCTCCGTAGATCCGCTCCGCAGCGGCAGGCTTGCTCCTTGCACTGTGGATTGCTCCTTGCCGAGTGGCCTCAGAGGTGTTCATCTCTCTCTTGCTCTCATTATAGTGTGTGCAACTCTGCATAGGATGAAGTAAATTTTGTTTTCTTTTGCAGATAAAAACTATTTCTTTTTGAAAATTACAGAGCCTTATTTCAACTTGAAAAGAACTCTTAAAAAAGAGTTTCTAGTGCTTACGAAATATTATCATGATAATATGATCTTAAAGAGTTTTTCAGTGGGGCTTAACAATTGTTGGAAAGTATGTTGTATAGAGTCTTGCTTTTTTCAAACACGGAGTATGAGTTTAAGGGATTGCTTGTAAAAGCGCGAACATTCATTAGGTGTTTGTACCTATACCCAAAAAACTGTATGCTTTTCTTATCCCGTGCATGTATAATATATAGACTTCTCTTAGGCATGGAACTGAACACCTGAATTTAGATTTTTTCTTTTTCTTTTTTTTTTGTGGTTTTGCGTGTGTAATCGAACTGCATATTCTACTGCAGGTACTGCATTTTGAAACGCTGTTAGTCTATTGATTTTCTTTTCTATTCTATTTGATCATTTTCATGGTTCGAGTCACTCACAGGTCTCAACTTTCCAGGTGAATCATGGAAATTGATGATCGCACAATAGATGAGAAGATAGAAAAACTTAATCCATGGAGACGGCTACGTGCTTCGGAACATTGTGCGTTCTGCATAATTTTCTTTTTTTCTCCTAATTTTTAAGTTCATCTTCTTCCCTATCTTTTACATATATTTACATATTTTCAATTGTTACTTATTATTTGGTAACCGTAGCAAAGGATTAAATGGCATTCATTTTATTTTGTCAACGTGCAGGTTCAACCATCGTATATTTCAAGGAGCACTCTCTTCCCCTTACTTTCGACATTTTTGATGCTAATTTGTTTGTGGACATTGATACTAAGAGAGCTGCGTCAAAGACTTCTTCCTCCATCGTTAGTCTTATCTCTTACACAGGTACTTTTTATCGTGTTCACACTGTCCTTTATTTGAACTCATTAAGTGTTATTATAATTCTTGTATATTTATGTATCTTTCCTTTTACAGGTGATGAGAAATTGTTTTGTGGTTCGGGCACGATCATTGAATGTGTTGAAGACGATGGGGCCTTCGCCTCTATCATTTTAACTTCTGCTAGTCTACTTCGAAGACCCACTAATATGGATGAAACAGCATCGGACATTAAGGTTGTTATTCAAAACACTTCAATTTATTTTGTGTACTTGTCTTTAACCCTGAGCATGTATTTGTATGCATTTGCACTTTTTTGTAAGACATTGATCTGTAGTAGTGTTTATGATAGTCAAGAATTTTATCTATTTCTTCTTGGTTGTGCTTCGTAATCAGTAAAATGATAAATAATCAACATTCTTCGCAGGTTACTGTTCATCATTGGAATGAAAGCTTAAATGACGGTCAAGTGCTGGGTGTTGATTTGCACTATAACATTGCCACCATAAAGATCAAATCAGACACTCCGCTGCCGACCGCCACTTTGAGAAACTTAGATGACTCTCTTTCTATTCATCCAAGCGATGAATTTGGCTTTTCCGCAAAAAGCAAAAGGCCAGTCCTTGGTCGACACTCGGTTAAATTTAACCTTGTGCCGGGTAAGAAAGTAGTGGCAGTCGGTCGCTATTATGAAGGTCCGCATGAGCTTATGGTTGCCCCGGGCGAATTTAGGTAAGGCAAAAGTTATATTTATCTATATATATTATTACTTCTTTCAATAATTATGGAATCTAAATTGTTGTTTTCTTTGCTTTGTTTCTAGCATCGATTACTGTAATCTCGACTGCAAGGAGCTTTGTAGGGCAAATTGCAAAATTACAAAGGTATTGACATCTCTCTTTCTTTCATATACATTTTATGTGGTTATTTAGTTTTAGATAATTGGTGATAAAATTGTGATATGTTTTTTTTTTTTTCGATCATGCAATTTTGTAGATATAGATTTTACCGGTCAAGACACTGTTGGAACAAAAAGTTATGTTAAATTATATAGATCATATATGAACTTGCTGTTGTTGAAAATGAGAGATTTATGAGCTTGTTGTTTCTTTTTAATTTGTATTTTTATATTCTATTCTTAAGGTTTTGTTTTATTAAATAGTTGTGTTTGTGTGCAATAGTGTGAGGTTTGATGATTCTTTTTGTGGTAGTGCGGTATTGGGGGACCTCTTATCAATTTGGATGGAGAAGTCATTGGAATCAACTTTTATGGCGATTTATATACTCCATTCTTGCCTATCAATGTAGCCTCAAGGTGGTGGAGGCATTTTAAGAAACATAGGTCTGTTCAATATCTTTTTAAGTTGTGGAATATCACGATATAATAAACTTTTAATTTTTGAAATATATTTTTTACTTGTTTATTATATTTGACTTGATTGCTCATTTTGTTTTAGGAATTAGTTGTTTTATATCTTACTACCTATTTATCTATAGTTTAGTCTATTCGGCTTCCTCACATGTGTACACAATAGTGTGAAGAACTAACTCTTCTTATCTTAGCGTATAAAAGTAGAATATTTAACTTACATAACGCCCACCTAAGTACATGAATTTGCCAATTTGGTAGACAGTAGCTAGTCTGAATGCTTTATTTCCTGCATATCATTGCATGTGTATATATTCAAATCTATCACAATGTAGGACTTTCTTCTTATCCTTATTTAATGAAATTACTACCTATTTATCTATAGTTTAGTCTATTCGGCTTCCTCGCATGTGCGCACAATAGTGTGAAGAACTAACTCTTCTTATCTTAGCGTATAAAAGTAGAATATTTAACTTGCATAACGCCCGCCTAAGTACATGAATTTGCCAATTTGGTAGACAGTAGCTAGTCTGAATGCTTTATTTCCTGCATATCATTGCATGTGTATATATTCAAATCTATCACAATGTAGGACTTTCTTCTTATCCTTATTTTATGAAATTACTACCTATTTATCTATAGTTTAGTTTATTCGGCTTCCTCACATGTGCGCACAATAGTGTGAACAACTAACTCTTCTTATCTTAGCGTATAAAAGTAGAATATTTAACTTGCATAACGCCCGCCTAAGTACATGAATTTGCCAATTTGGTAGACAGTAGCTAGTCTGAATGCTTTATTTCCTGCATATCATTGCATGTGTATATATTCAAATCTATCACAATGTAGGACTTTCTTCTTATCCTTATTTTATGAAATTAATATTTTGATGGCATTTTTCTTCTTTTTAAACTTGTAAATTTGATCTTGTGATTTATGATGCCTTGTCGATGTAGTTGATGATATTACACTTAGGGCATGTTTGGTTGGAACATTTGAGGCTTGGAATGAGAATCCAAGTGATTTATTTTTGGTCTGAGGCATTAGCATTCCGAGATGAACCAGATACCTTCAAAATAACTCTTACTGCGCAGGTGGTAGTCAATTTTGATTCTGGGAGGGATTGAGAAAAGAACTCATCTTTTCAATAACAATTATTCAAGTTCAAATATACGTATAAATTTAAATTTAGATTAACGTCTAAATTTAAAATTAAATTTTAATATAAGTTTGATATTTGAATTTAGATATAGTTTTAAATTTTGACTTTGAAGTTTAATTTCAATTGTAAATTTTCATTTAAATTCTAAGTTTAATTAATGGTCCAAATTTGTAAAGTTTGATTACAAATTTAGATAGCAGATTAGATTTTTTTTGTCAAGAAAATAATAATACGTTGATTTCTTCCGAGTCCTGTTATGAACCAAACAATTAAGACATTCATTATTTTGTTTTCTATTTTGGTCCATTCTGCTTCTTATTCCTCTTCCGATTCCAATTTTGAACTAAACATGCCCCTAATGAAGGTGCTAATAAGTTATGTTTATATATTTAATTTTATTATCTTCGTCGCTTTTATAGGATTTTCACATATTTTGTAACAATTAGTACTATTTCTCTCCAAGGTTTGTTATGTGTGCATGTCTCCAGTATTTCGTTGTAGCAAGATTAGTGGTATGGGAAGGCGCCTTTCCTAGAGTCATTACTGATTATTAAAATACTGATGTGAGTTAAAGGGAAAAAAGATTGTTGATAGTGACAGAATTGGTGGATGGATGTTTTTACTAAGTATGTCGTGTTGGAAATCTATCATCTAAAAGTGAGGTGCTTGAAGCTATATAACATGTATGAGAATTTAAGAGCGAATTTTTTTTTTTTTGTAGTGAGCTAGACAATTGGAAGCCCTTATTAAGTGTATGGTTTATTAGACAAGTAGAGGCTTCTATGCATGATAGATGACACTTTCTTTGATTTTAACTAACTTTTAGGATTTGACTAAGTATCTTACTTGACTATTTCTAAGGTTCTTGTATAAATTTGTGATTCTGATAATTATTATTTCCTATCTTTTGTGTCTGTGTGCGCGTGCATCTTTGCTTTTGCATTCTCTATGTTCTATAAATTAGTCATCTCGGTTAATTTTAATCGGAGATTATTTTTTGATTTATAAAGTTTCTAATAATTGGTGTTTGGGCATAGGGAACCCCGTTGGCCATCGCTTGGAATGGAAGTAGCAAATCTTTATGTCGCAGGTGTAGACATATTGGAGCACATCATGCAGAAGTTCCCGGATGTAAACAACGGTGTTATTGTTGAGAAGGTATTTATTTACATGTTCTGGTAACTATTTTAATCTTTTTTGTTCTTAGTTCATTATAATTGTGAGAAATAGAAACATTTGATTGCATAAAAAGTGTTGACATCTGAGCCGCTGCATAACTATAGTATTATAGTAATACCAATCAACCTTCGGTTGAGCAGCTTGAGCTACAATCATAACGTAGAACAGTAGTAAATTATGCTTGTCTATTTGGGGTTCCAAAGGCGATCTCATATCATAAAAAAGGTGGCAGATCCTCTTTTGCTGTAGTTTTGCCATTATGAATTTCTCTAAGAACTTAATGGATTAGAGCATGACATTTCAGTGTTGACTTGTGGTGTTAGAAGAATGGTGGGTAAAATTGGAATACATATATGCATATACGCATGCATGCCTATGCTTTATATTTTTGTCTAGGTAATAGGCTAAAAATAGCTTGCTGGTTGTCTTCCAAATTGCTTCGTGATTATCTTCCCTCCGTGTTAATTATATGCATCAACTTATGATTGTTTTCAATTGAAATATCTAATTACTTGCTCTACGTACTTAATCATATACTATCTATCAACCAGGTTACACAAGATTCTACTGCCTATTCTGCTGGGATACGTTCAAATGATGTAATAGTTCAATGTGGTGGGAAGAATGTTCGCAGTTTGTTGGAGGTAAGACGTCTTTATTATTATCATTATCAAGAATACGTTATATTGATTTTATGCTTCTGCTTTCAATGTACAAAAGTTTTTTATAGTAAAAAAAAAAAGAACATAGTTTTTTTTTTGATTTTTTGTTTTGGTTTGGTATTCGCTGTCTTCTTACACTTCAGCGAGTCTTAGATGGCTAATGTTTTATCTCTTTTTAATTTATGAGACTTTTTCATTTTTGGCATTTCACTCTTATGATTTCTTTGTTCTATGAACTCCTTGTTTGTAGTTATATAAAATATCATTTCCAAATTTGGATCGAAAGAAAGTAGGATTTCTGGTTCTTAAAATGGTTAAGGGGACGATACTTTCTGGACTAATTAAGTAATAATATATTTTCTATTTTTAGTTGCACTACTATGTCTTTCATTTGATTTGTAAAATTCTATTTCGTTATCATAGTGTTTCCCGTATTTTCGATTAATTTCTTTTTTGCTCAAATGAACAATGAAACATTTATAGCATGTTACATATAATATTGATAATTACTCTTTACTAGCAGAAGAATTGGTTTAACAATCAATTTTTCTCTTTCTCATTGATTCCATAAAATTTATACTCTTCTGGATGATGAATCTCTTACCCTATATATTTTAGATAGCTACTTGAAAATTGTTATTTGCAAGCTTGAGAATTTACATCAAATCATTTATGTCTTTATTGTCAATTTATACGCCAACTCGTATTGCTCTTTGATGTGTGAAGTTCATTAGTAGAAAATTAGGTTAAGAGGACTCGGATCACGGTGGGGATTCAAAGAAAACCAAAAAGATGAGGTCCTTCCTCCTCTTTAGAGTGAGGAGGCGATCGTTAAGAGGTTTTTAATCTTAGTAATTTGATATCAGACCTACCGGTAGGAGGATCCTACAATATAAATCATCTTTCATTCTTTAATTTGCACTGGGATGGTTGTTATTGTAGCGGAGTAGTGGAATGAATAGCTAGTGCATAATTGTCTTTATGGTTCGCCGTAACTATAGTAGTTATTCTTTTGCATTTATCTGATTTTTTCCCCGCTTCTTTTCTGTAGCTAAGCATTTACGACTTGCTCTGCTTAAAACTTTTTTTAAAATTTGCTTTCTCTGTCGGTACTAGTTATTTAAAATAATGTGGAAAAAGGCTGGGCGAAGTGTCGAGGTGGTTGTGATAAGAGCGATGGACGGTGCTCCTTCTCGTTTGAGCCTACGGGTCACTATTTCTGAGGCTGAAAGGGTGAATAGGTAAGTTTTTATTATCTGTTCTTTTGCATTAGCTCGTGTCCATTTTTGTGAGCTTGAAAATAGAGCGTCTTACAGTTGAAGGTTCCGGATATTTGGATATTGCTGATAATTCTAGCATATGTATAATCTTTTCTTACTAATATTCACTTTGTTAGTATGTACTTCATCCGTGTTTTGTTTCATGCTTCTTGATTTGTCAGGTGGCCTCTTCCCGGTGCGTACATGTCTAGAAAGAGATTGTATTCACGCTTTGTGTAGACACGACTTCTTCAGTCTTTTTGTGTAGCCAGTCCTATGCTGGCCCTTTTGTGTAGCCAGTCAGCCCCTCCCCTTTTTGGTAGGACGTTAATTTTAGTTTATCTATCTTTTTCAAATTGTATATTTTGAGTCCTAATGTTGCTAAAGATCTTCATCCTTCTTGGTCGCATTGTTGCCTTCTGCACTGAGCCGCCAAAGCAGATGTCGTCCACAATGGGAGGGATTGGGAACTTGATTTTTTTTTTTTTTTTTTGGGTCCCCTTCCCCCCCTATAAGTAATTTATCTGTATCAAACATTTTGAGAATGGTTAAACAGGTTACAGAATATTAATGTTCAAATTACAATGACATTTGTGATGATCTGTGATGATCTGTGACATTTGGCCAGTAAAGGAACATATCATGTACGCGGGTCGATACATGATATGTTCCTCTCACTACAGCCTCTTCTTCCTTCGATGTTGCGTCAGTCAGCTGTAGCCTCTAGCAGTAAGAAGTCTGCTGTATATATATGTACCGCATCATCTTTTTTTTTTTTTTTTCGTTACAAAAATCTACTGATCTTTCAGAAGTCGTCGTGCTGTTGTTTGTCTTATTAAAATTTATCTTCTATTTATCTTGTGTGTTATTCTCTTTTTCTTATTTTGCAAATATCTTATATTTATCACATGCTGATTTGTCAAAAGTTTAGATATTAATTTTTTTTAAGGCTAAACTTCAATTTGCCTCTTTGGTTCAACTCGTTTTTCACTTCGACGTCATGTGATTCATGAAGTTAATTTTAAGTCTCATGTTGCTTTATTTCTCTTTTATCAAAAAAATTCACTATCAAATAGGATGGCAAGTAAAATTTCTTATAGCCACGTTAGTAGTTTAGTGTAATTTTTTAAGACACGAGACGGAAACCCATCCCCTCACGATTAAACGAAACACTAAGGGCATGTTTGTTTCACCGTAAGTGAACTTTGGGTTGAAGTGGACTTTGGATTGAAGTGAAGTTAAGGTGAAAATTACTTCACTTCCGTTGTTTGTTTCAAGCTGTGGAAGTGAAGTTCTGACAGTTCTGCTGTTTGTTTGGCAGTAAATAGATGATGTAGAAAGTGCAGTTCTCCACTTCCGCTGTTTGTTTCACCGAAAACTATTTAATCTGTACACCCCAGGTAAACTTACCTCTTAAATGATATTACTTTTTATTTTCTAACTTAGTAAATAATAAATTATAATAAATAAAAAATAATATATAATTATATATAATTATAAAATAAAATTATTAACAAATAAAATTATAATAATGCAACAAATAAAATATAATTATAATAATGCAACAAATAATATTGCTGTCAGATACCACACCAACTAATACACAACAAGCCAAATTTCATCATATTTTAAACATGCAATCTAAATGAAAAAATTAATCACTTTCATAATTAAACATATTTAGATGAAAAAAAAAAGGAGGGCTTTTTTTGGGGGGGTCTGTAAAGAAAAAAAAAGTGGGCGTGAAAGGGGAGAGAAGAGGGAGAGAGTAACCCTAAGAGAAACAGTGTAATTAAGTTTCCAAACCACTTCCTTCACCTCACCGAAATTAACTTCGCCTCCTGAGAGGGCGAAGTCAATTTTCCCATTTTGGATGAACTGCACTTTCGACCGTAATAATATTACGGTGAACCAAACAGCGGAAGTTGTCAGTTTTCACCGAAAACTACTTTCCCCCTCCCCACTTACGGTGAAACAAACATGCCCTAAACAACCAATAACTACCTCGACACCTCCCGGCAAGCAAAAGTACGGCTAAGGTCCCTCAACACAGACCGTCACACAACGGTAGGCCTCTCCTCCCGAGGATACACGCAAAATAGAGCACAAAAACTTTCCAAGAAGCAAGAACAACAAGAACGAAAAACCCTTTTGTGATAAATCTATTTTTCTCAAAAATCATGCGTCAAAAATGAAATCCGATAGCACCATTGGTTCCGGAATAGCTGAGACATCGAAAATGAGCTATTGGATTGCCAGAATCGGAGTTCGATTCGCGTCCGAAGTCCTTCTCTTCTCCTGGCTCGTTACGGAAACACCGGTTACTATTCATTTTAAGTCGTTTTTCAAAATCGCGTAAAAACTTTATTTTAAATCATTTTTCACTGAAATCAGACAGGCAAATTTAAAATCAAAATACACACAATAACATTAAGAAAAAATTCAAACAACCCTAAATGAAAAAATTCGGTCATCACATGTTGCTAGTGGGCTGGGTCGTTACAAAGTAGGTGTAAACCGATATAAGTTTGGAATTGATATTTTATCCTTTTTTTTTTAAACAAGGTTGTTCCCATGTGGAAACAAGATTAATTAAAGTCTAGATTTAATTAAATTTCACTTAAATAATTAATTAATCTAATTTAAATATTTAAATTATTATTCATTGCTTAAATAAGGTCTATTTGCATAAAAAATTAACTAGTTTTGGGCTTTTCCAAAATTGGGTCGTTTTTTTGATTTTACAGATTCGGTACAAATTTTCAGCAAACTGACTAAAATGCTCTTATTATTTTTTCTCACTCTTTTTTTTTTTCTCTGGTTCTTTTTTTTTCCTCTCCAAAGAAGACAGCGGAGGCGGAGGCGGAGGCTAAAACAGGCCGCCTCTCCTTGCCCCGCAGGTCCTCGCCCTCACCCATGCACCCCCCCCCCCCCCCCCCCCCCCCCCCCCCCCCCCCCCCCCCCCCCCCCCCCCTCCCCCGCCCTCCTCGCCTCCGACCCCGATGCTCATTTTTTTCTCTTTTTTCTCTCCGACCCTCTTCCACCGCTTTCGCGACCCTTTGCGATGGTAACGAGAACGACAACGCCTTCTCTTCCTCCGCCTTCGACATCCACCTCTGCTAGAGCAAATGTTGACACCACCAAATCCACTTCTGGAAACTCACCATCCCCACCGCCGCCGCCGATGACGAAGAGGAAGCACTTTTTGATGTCTTAGAGGGTGATGGCAAGCGTGGCCTCGACGATGTCGAAGGCGAGGAGAGCGAGAGGTGCATGGAAGCATAACTGGATAAATACTTTTATTTGTTTAAAATAAATGAATTAATTAAAGATAAAAAATTAGAGAATACTAAAAAAAATCAGAAAATAAGGAATAAGAAGATAAAATTGCACAATTATTAATGAAGGTTGCACTATTTTGAACATAAGTTGTACTATTTGAGATGCAAACTGTACTCTTTAAACGAAAGTTACACTTTTTAAAAGATATATGCACTATTTATCCTCTAATTACAGTATTTGAGATCTAAACTATACCCTTAAGGTAAAAATTGCATTATCAGAAAGATATTTACACTGCTTCTCCTAGGAATAGTGCAGTTTTTATTTAAAAAGGTCGAGGCGGGCGCAGCAAAGTAAGGCGAGGAGGCAGGCGGCGGAGCGAGGCGAGGAGGAGGGGGAGAGAGAGGAGGCGGCGGAGCGGAGCGACAACAAATGGGAGAGGAGGCTCGGGTGCTGCGAGAGCACCTCGGACCGCAGGTGCCGCTGTAACACCCGGATGGCCTCGTGCAGGGACTCTACGCACGATGCCGCCGACGCGAGCAATAACGCCTGTAATGAGAACTGCGACAAGTCGAACTCCGGGGATAGGAACGCCGAGAACACTGGGTCTGACGCGAACGAGTCAAGTAGGGAAGAACTCCGCTCATCTCTACATCCGCGACTCGTCGAACGCCCGCCTTGACCTCGCTCTTGCCGCCTAGATCCACTGCGAGATCCGCGGTCTGAGGTGCTCTTGCGGCACCCAAGCCTCTTCTTCCACCTACTGTCGCTTCGCTCCGTCGCTTCCTCCTCGCCTCGCTCCGTCGCTCCCTCCTCGCCTCGCTCCATCGCTCCCTCCTCGCCTCGCTCCGCCGCGCCCCTCCTTTTTAAATAAAAGTTGCACTATTTTTAGGAGAAACAGTATAAATATTTTCATCATAGTACAATTTTTATCTTAAGGATGCATTTTATATCTCAAACAGTGCAATAAGAGGAGAAACAGTGCAAATATCTTTCAAGTACAACTTCCATTTAAATAGTGTAGTTTACATCTCAAATAGTGCAACTTATATCCGATATAGTGCAACGTTCATTTAAAACAGTGTGATTTCATGTTCTTCTTTCTTATTTTCTTGTTTTCTTCATCATTCTCTAGTTTTTGATTTTTAGTTAATTTTTTTTATTTTAAACATTTAAAAGTGTTTATCCAGAGATGCTCCTGTGCACCCCTCGCTCTCCTCGTCTCCGACACTATCGAGGCCGCGCTCGCCGCTGCCCTCTGAGACGCCAAGAAGTGCCTTCGTCTTCGTCGGCGGCGACGGCAGTGGGGTCGGCGACGACGGCAGTGGGGACGGCGGCGGGTTCTACAAAATTTGCTGTAGTAGAGGTGGAGGTCGAAAACGGAAGAAGAGAAGGCGTTGTCGTCCTCGTTACCATTGCGGAGGGCCGCGGAGGCGGTGGAAGAGGATCGGAGAGAAAAAAAAGAGAGCGCCGGGTTAGAGGTGAGGATGGCGTGGGGGTGCACGGGCGAGGGCTAGGGCGAGGGCGTGCGGGTAGAGGCGAGGCGGGCTATTTCCGCCTCCGCCTCCGCTGCATTATTCGGAGAGAAAAAAAAAAAGAATGAGAGAAAAAAAATAGTAGAGAGAAAAAATAATAAGGGTATTTTGGTCAGTTTGCTGAAAATCCGAATCGAATCTGTAAAATTAAAAAAGACGACCCAATTTTGCAAAAGCCCAAAACTACTAAATTTTTTATGCAAAAAGGCCCTTAAATAATAAAGTAATTAGTTAATTATTAATTCTTATTAGTTGGATAATTAATTATTAAATCATTGAAAATTTATTTGTTTATCCATAACCTAGTATTTATATTGGTGAACCATTAAAATTTTTATTAACCTAATTAATTTTCTTACTAGTTATCTAACTAAAATATAATTTACTACCTAATCAAAAAATAAATTATTTTTGATAATTAATTAATTAATTAATATATTTTCATTATCTTGTATAATGTCCATAGCTAATAAATTAATTAATTAAATTATTAAAATTAATATTTATATGTTAGTTAATTGAATAAAATATTTTTAATTTAAAATTATAGTTCCTATTTTTCTCGTTCCAATCTAACCATCCAAGCACTATTTATTTTATTTTCAGAAGCAGCCAAATTTTTATCTAAATACATTTTATTCATTTCTGACTTGTATCTTGTGACGTCCCAACTTTCTAGGGGATCATCCATCCTAGGACTAACCCTTTAAGTCTTGATGTTTTCGTCACGCTCAGAATCACAAATATCAGGCGATGTGAGACTCGTCTCACTTGCCTAAATCGATTTTATGATGAGTCGCGCTCCAATCCACAACAGTCAATAGTATAACAGTCTCGCTCTTCCTGCTGTATAAGCTGATTTTGTCGAAACTAATCTCGTATTTTCGGCTGTTAATTGGCTATGATACCAACTGTAACATCCCAACTTTTTAGAGTTCACCCATCCTAAGGCCATTCCCATCTTAACACGTTTAACTCTCCCAACCTCTTCGGCCCGGTCACCGTTCAAAATATTTAAGTTGGGTTATAAATTTAGCCTATTATATTTTATATATAATGCTATTTGGAGTTGCACATGTCTATTTCTAAAAAAAATAAATAATTTGTAATTATATTCCAATCAGACGACGCAGCCCAAACATTTGAGGGAAGAAAAGACGGTGAAGGAAAATCCGGACAGCGCCGAACGAGGCGATCACAGGCTTAAGGGTGTGTTTGGTTTAATGGAAAAGTAGGCCGAAAAAAAATTTCGGTTTTCGGTGTAAAATTTTTTTCGGTGAAATCTAATTTTACATATTTGGGGAAAACTTCCCCTTTTCGTTTTCCGCTTGCGAGCGGGAGAAAACGAAAAGGAAAGGCGGAAGAAATCGCGGCTCATGGCCGCGGTCTTACGGGGTCCACGAGGCCACTTCAGCCTTGTGGACCGTGTGAGAGGGTGGACCTCCCTCTCATTATATATATATATATATACACATATATATGTACATATACACATATATATGTACATATACACATATATATGTACATATATATATATATATATTATTATTTTATTTATAAAAAATATAATTATTTATTAATATATCTAAATATATAACTCTTATATATTATTATAATTTTAAATATATTTAATTTACAAATATAAATTATAATAATAATAATATATATAGTATAATAATTATGATATATAAATAATATATATATAAAAAAAAAATATTAAATAGTTTTGCATTTTTTTTTTCCTTTCAACCAAATAAATACGACGGAAAATTATTTTTCTTTTCTTCGAAACTAAACGCTAATAAACGTAAAAAAAATTTCCTCCGAATTTTTTTTTTTTCATGAAATTTTTTTTTCCACAATTTTACGTGAAACCAAACACACCTTTATGCTTTCAATCCCATGCCTAGCCTCTTTGGAAAATAAAATTTCCAATCTAACCTTATTTGAAAAATAATTTCAAATCTAATCTTATTTTGATAACTTAAAAAAAAGAGGTTAATATTGATTATGTGTTAATCAGGAAAGAGAAAATAATTTTCTCTTATTGATTATGTGTTAATCAGGAAAGAGAAAATAATTTTCTCTCCCCTCTCCACTCTCTCGACCCAGTGTACGCACGCACATACTCTCTATCTATTTCCCATGCTAATATTTAATAATAAGTAGAGAGCAAATATGTGTTTGGGTAGGGCAGGGAGAGAGAGAGAGAGAGTGAAGGTGGAGAGGTGTAGAGAGATAGTGGGGGTGCTGGGGTGGACTACAAGAAAAACCATGTTTAGTGGCCATCAAAACTGCCAGCAAAAGTAGTGCAAAATGCCAGCAAAGATTAATGCTGGCAGTTTGTAAATGGCCTCGCAAACAACCGTCGGCAAAAGACAAGAGCCAGCAAAACAGTCTTTTACTGGCGGTTTGAATTGCCAAAAAAAACTATATATCATGGCAAATTAAGTGCCATCAAATAATAAATTGGTGGCTCTTTGAATAACCAGCAAATAGACATTTCATGGCAATCTTAGCTACCATCGAAAGCTTATTTGGCAGCAGCTAATATCACCAACAAAAATAATTTTTCAAACAATCTAAACTGCCGGCAAATAGTAATTTCCCAGTAGTTTAAAAAAATCGTAGAATTCTTTTTATTTTATTAATTTTTCACCAATAAAAGTGTAAAAAATGTTGTAATTTTCTCTTTTAATTAGCATGTATTAGTCTTTCAATAGAAGTTCATCAATTTTGCACATTGATGCAAGCAGCTGGTCGATATATGACCATAAAAGCTATATATATATCCGACAAAATTCTATTAAATATAAAGAGTTATACATCATAATCCATAAACTAAATACTTTAAAATTAAGTTCACAGTTTGAGTCATACAATCAAAATGACTTCACTTAAAAAAACAAATAAGCTATCTATAACTTGAGTCATACAATCAAAATGACTTCATAAAAAAAAACAAATAAGCTATCTATAACTAAAAAAAAAAAATGATTAATTAACATACTATTTTGCTGCTCAACAAAAAAGGATTTGCATAACATTCAGATCTCATATAGCTTCAAAGCAGCTACCTCCAAAGCTTCAAAGCAGCTACCTCCAAAATGTTTTAAGTCGTAGGATTTCTTCACTTTCCATCTTCTTTGACCTACGACAATGTGAAAAAATGACTGCATTCAATCATTTGATTTATGATCTACATGAAAAGAATAGTAATTTACTAGATATCTATAAAGATGAAACTTACAAGATAAGAGGGCCAAGCAATTGATTTTCGAGCAGCATCACCAACCGTCTTCAAGTTTTGAAAACTACGAATTAGACTCTCATTGGGCATTATGACAACCTCAATATACACCTCCCAAAACTGTTGGCCTAGTCTTTCTCCTCCAACTATAGTAGATGGATCTCTACTAAATAGAATTCCTCGTGCCACAGGACGATGTGGTTTTCCAAGAGATATTAATGTCACTTCTTTTCCACCCTATATACCATGTTCAAACATTACAAAAGATATTTCAATACACATTGAGTTAAACAAAAGTTAAAATGCGTAAAAAAGATTCAAAATGGCAACTTACTTCATTTCGCAATATTTCATGTTGCATCCTCATTTTCTTATGATGTGTCTACAATTTGGAGAGAATTTTTTTCATATTTTATTAGAATACGTATTTATCACAAAATTAAATTGTAAAAAGAAGTATTAAATTGCATGAGTGGATGATGTAAAACAAACCCTATGAGTTGGAATTGTATGAGTGGATGATGACGACGAGGATAATGCATCTCTTTCAAGTCCATTAGCAGCATCTTCGTTTACGTTGGCAACATTCTACAGAATGAACAATGGAACCTATTAAAACATTAAAAAAGTTATATTACATAGCCAAAATATGCGAGCAAACTAGTAAAATTAAACCTATCTAGTCTCTATGGAATTAGATTGGTGAAACCTGTCTAGTGTTCATAGAATTAGATTGGTGGAAATCATTTGGGCTTCTTTGCCAAGCATCCATCTTTGCTTCCATTTTAGCTAATTTTGCTTTTAACTCAATTTGTTCCTGTTCCATAGCTGTCATTTTTTCTTGCATTGCTCGTGTTTCTACTTCAGCTTTTCTTTTAGCTTCGTATGCCATTCGTACACTTGTCGCACGAGAAGGCATTGAGCTCCAAATATCAGAAAGGACAAGGGCCTAAACCAAGGCCACGAACATGACCGTGTCTTTCCTTTCCAAAAACTTCTAAAAATAAATCACCTTCTTTAAGAGATTTATTTGCCTTCTCTGGGTTATCCATGGTCATCTTATCAATATCACTCTGTAATTATTATAAGACCAATTAATATTAAGTTCATGTTGCACCTATTTAACAAATAAGAAAGAAGAAGGTACATAGAGAAAATTGTTCCTTACAATTTTTTTCGCACATTCAGCATTCACAGGAGCTCCATCTTTGTGTATATGCGTGATTTTGAAAAGTTGTACTCTAGTTGGTAGAACTCCTTTACTTTTACGCTGTCACCAATACATATGTATTTGAAAATTTGAAGTAAAACACAATACCCTTGAATTTTACATGAAAAGAGACTCTAAAAAATTATATCATACTAATTTTATTTGACCTAATGTCTAGAGGTATTGCTGCAGCTGAATACATACTTCATGTTGTCAAATTTGCAACTTGTCGAATTTATGTGCTGGCACATTAAAATTTAGTATTCTATCATACTAATTTTATCTCTTTGGAGTTCCGATGCACGATAACTATTCTTCAAGCCTATTTTCGTTGATTCTAAAGTACTCTTAATCAGATTTAACAACTATATGATATATCTTCTATATATGGTTCTCTAACCTATTGAACTATTGTTTACCTATTGTCTTACTATAGTAGATTATCAAATAAGAAGTCAATCAACAAGTATAGAAAAACTAAAGGGCATAAGGCACTCACCTCCTCTTCACGAATACGAGCGAAGCTTTTCGATCCCGCTGTATGCAAAGTAACCTGCTGTAAACGATTAACCCTGCTCCTCACACTACGAGCCTAAGCTTACAATTATCATAGTAAGAAACATTTTAAGGTAAATACAAAAAAAATAATGTTAAAACATTTAAAAACTTAGTATTTTTCTAATCACCTGTCCTTCCTCACTATTCCAGAAATCAATTAAATACTTCCATTGATCAGGAAGGACCCTTGGATCACGATCAGCTAAACGTTCCTCATAAGTGCCATTAGTGTTGTAGTGTTTTTTTTTTTTCAATTCACACTTGAAGTCCTTCCATTTCTTTCCAAGAGCCTTCATAACCCAACACATACTATCATCTTCGATATCATATTTTAACTACAAAAAAGAAGATAATAGACTATTCTTTCAGTAGAAAATAATGTGTGTAAATAGGCAATTTATTAAATGGTCTAAGTACAAACCTTTACTATGTTCCACAATTTTTCTTTATACTCTGATGGTACTTGCCTCCAATCTTTATATATAAGTGGTGCATCATTTCCATTTCTCACCACTGTGCCTAAGAAATTTGTGAATTTTGTAGCATCATCTCCAATTGGTTGGTCAAATTCATTGAATTCTTGTGGTAGAAATTCACCATCTCGCGTAGCCCAGATTTTTAGCATTCGAGTAGGACCTCTTCTATTCTTTGACTTTCTAGTAGTATCTGTTGAAAAAGAATCACAAAACTAAGCTTATTAGAAACGTAATATATATGAAATGTTTACTAAACCACAAGAGTAAGCTTACTAGAAGCATAATAACACAAATTTGTTACCTGCATTTGGTTCATTGTCATCCACACGTATGTCGTCTTCAGTAGAATGATTTTCATTACAATCAGGATGCAGATCGTCTTGTAAAATATTATGATTTTCTGAATAAACTTGATGTTGCATTAAGTGAGGCCTTGAGGGTTTAAAAGATGGTCGAACTATGCGTCTAGTTACTATTCTTTCTGGCTCACTGCTGGATGAAGGGCGATTGTTATACAAATGATTTTGACTAGAAAAGTGTGTTCTATTTGATCGAGATTCATGCTGCCTTGAGATAGGCTGTGTTTCATCAAGTGATGGTTGGACACCTCGAGGTTTGACTTGCTTAGGCAGAGCAATATTTGATGGAGGCTTTTGCATAGGTCCTCTATGTGTACTTGTGGGATGCGAAGGATCAGATGTAGGATCCCTAGCATGAGTATTGGAACGCCACATGATTAAAGTGAACCCTGTAAAACAAAACTTTATATATTATAAAGATGTATAATCATGACAAGTTACAATAGAGAAAAGTAAATAATTGTAATTAAATACTTAACCTTATATGTGATTTCCTGCAAAGAATGTGCACCAATCAGATTCAACTTTGTCTTCACGTCTTGTGCTGTGACAAAGAGTTTTACAAATACTTAGTAAATAAAATTCTAACCAGCTATAGCTAGAGAATAAAGAGAATTTGCATCATGAAATCAACAACATATTTATAAAAATTCAGCTTAGTGAATTACCCTGGAGCTGAATTTAGATAAGTGTGTTTCCATTTCCGTTATCCTCACTAGAATATGCCTCATCACTATGCACAACATTACTTGCAACATTCACTACTAAAGGTGAATTAATGGTTATTCCAGCTACATCTGTTCTCATCCAATTTATAATATCATAATTATTGCTTGTGGTGCTATTTGCATTGAGGTTATCATCTAAGCCATTAGGATAGTATATCTCCACCTCATCATCATCATCATCATCTTTCCTAGACATATCAAAATAATCTCTAGGTTTTGTACCAATTACAATATGCCAATCTTCATCTATAGGATCTCTGATGTAGAAAACTTGTTCAACTTGAGATGCTAATACGAAAGGTTCATTTGACAAATGGTCGCCTCTATATAATAAATGATTGAAATTAACAAGTGTGAATCCATATTCATCCTTTTTAATTCCTCTACCTTCCGAGCGCACATCTGCCCAATCACATTGAAATAATACAACTTTTGCTTTTCCGCTGTAGTTTTTCTCAATGATTTCTCTTATAACTCCATAGTATGCAACATTGCCTTTGGCAGGATTTTGATCCTTTGCGCTAGAAAAACTTGAGGTACTTGCGACCACCACAACACCGCTATTTTGTGTTTTTCTGTTCTCTTCAATATCTTTTGTGTGAAATCTAAATCCATTTATGATATAACCTTTAAATCTCTTAGCATTCATAAGAGGACCTGCTGCCATCCATTTGATTTCTTCTGATAACTCCTCATTTTCTTCTCTAATTAACTTGTTTACCTATATATAGCAACAAGAAAAGTCATTCGATATGCAAGTTGGCAAATTTAGTAAGTTTTAAGTAATTTTGTGAAAGTTTCACTCACATAGGATCTAAACCACTCATGAAAAGTTTCATTATGAATACGCTCTATATCATGCTTTCTTGCTCGACGATTGTGCACTTTAATCTCATTGAGATGCTTTCTGCATATACAATAGAAAAGGATAGTAACTATAGAATAAAAATAATAATGACCATGAAAAATATTAAAGTTTGTTAGTTGATTAACTTACGTAAGATAAGGACTGATAGGATTATAATTAAATAACACATATCGGTGAGCTTGTGCCCACGTTATATAGTCCAATGCAAAACTCTCACCATCATCCAATGCACGACCAATATATGGAAAAAAAGGCTGCACTTGACTTTGGATGCTAGAGCGGTCATCATTTCTTATTGGACGATTAAATTTGGTATCAACATTGTGCAAGTAACGTGAACAAAATGTTAAGCTTTCCTCAACCAAGTAGCCTTCAGCAATCGAACCCTCTGGACGGTTTCTATTTCGGACACTCAACTTTAATTTCAACAGTGATCTACAGCAAATAGTCATAAAAACTATAAGATAATCATTGTTGATTGAATTAGCAAAAATTGATTTCAACAACAACTAACCTCTCAATTGGAAACATCCAACGGTATTGCACCGGTCCAGCAATTTTGGCCTCAGTAGCAAGATGAATTGCCAAATGCACCATGATATCAAAAAAAGCCGGTGGGAAGATCCTCTCAAGATGGCATAATATCAAAATAATTCGATCTTCCAACTGTTCCATATCCTTTATTTTTATCGATTTGCAACATAATTCTCGAAAGAAGTTGCTAAGTTCTATTAGCGGTGAGCATACATCTTTTGGCAAAATTCTTCTTATAGCCAGTGGGAGCAAATGTTGCATTAGCACATAACTATCATGGCTCTTAAGCCCTAAAATTTTCTTATCTTTAACCCGTATACGATTTGAAATATTGGCTGCATAACCGTCGGGAAACTTTACTCCTTTCAATACCTTAAAGAAAATCTCCTTTTCTTCTCTGCTTAACAAGAAGCTTGCCGGTGGTAGATATGTTTTACTTCCATTTGCAACTGGATGAAGATCATATCTTAAGCCCATTTCTTGAAGGTCAAGACGAGCTTTAAAATTATCCTTTGATTTTCCCTCAAAATTAAGCAATGTATAGAGCACATTATCGGAAATATTTTTTACAATATGCATGACATCTAGGTTATGACGCACCAAAAGAGTGTCCCAGTATGGCAAATCAAAAAATATGCTTCGTTTCTTCCAGTTATATGGTGGTTGCATCACATCAACTTGCCCGCCTTTTTTTGACTTTGTATTTTTTTTATGCTTTCCAAATACAATATTAATATCTTTTACTTGCTCGAACACATCATGCCCGGAAAGTAGAGGCGGGGCTTCTCTCAACTCGCATGTACCATCAAAAGAAATTGCATCTCGACGAAACTTGTGTCCTCTCTTAAGAAATCTACGATGGCCCATGTAACATAATTTACGTCCATGCTTTAAATATTTAGAGCAAGTATCCTTATTGCAATATGGACAAGCAAGATAGCCTTTGGTGCTCCAACCAGACAAGCACGCATAGCCCGGAAAATCACTTATAGTCCACAATATTGCTGCATGCATTTGAAATGTTTGACCGGAGGACACATCATATGTCTTAACCCCATTGAACCATAATTCTTTTAACTCTTCAATTAAAGGTTGCATAAACACATCTATATCATTTCCAGGTGCAGATGGGCCAGGAATAAGCAATGAAAGGATGAGATTAGATTGTTTCATACATATCCAAGGCGGTAGATTGTATGGAATCAAAATAACAGGCCATGTGCTGTGAGAAATACTCATCATCCGAAATGGATTGAAGCCATCACTTGCTAAACCAAGTCTTACATTGCGTGGATCAGATGAGAACTGTTGGTGCTTGTTATCAAAATCTTTCCATGCTAGCGAATCGGCAGGATGTCTTAAAACTCCATCTTTTGTTCGCTTTTCATTATGCCATCTCATTTCAGATGCTGTTTTTGATGACATAAATAGCCTTTGTAATCTAGGTTTTAATGGAAAGTATCGCAAGATCTTCATCGGAACTTTATGATTACGATTTGATTTAGATTTTTTACCACTCGACTTGTTTTCAACTGTTTTCCATCTTGAAGCACCACATATATGACATGACGATGCATTAGCCAACTCCTTTCTATATAAGATGCAATCATTTGGGCATGCATCAATCTTTTCATATCCAAGACCTAAATCTTTCATAATTTTATTAGTCTCGTAAAAACTTTCCGGTAATGTCTCTCCCTCTGGAAGTGCTTGTTTTAAGAGCTCTAGCAACATGTCAAAACTTTTATTACTCCAACCCCCTAGGCATTTAATCTGCAATAGACGTACGATAAAGGAAAGCTTCGAAAACATATTACAGCTTGGATATAACTCTTGATTAGAGTCTTTTACCAGTCTAAAAAATTTTTTTGTCTCTTCATCTGGCTCCTCTTGTAAATTATCAAATTCTGAATTTTCCAACTCCACATTTGAAGTTGGAAAATAAAATGCATCATGTATCATCTCATCAATTTCATCAGTTTGCTTTTCTTTGTCTTCATAACCAAACCCATGAATAGGTTCCGAAGCAAAATCCTCTTCTCCATGAAAAATCCATCGTGTATAGCTTCGCATAAATCCATCGCATAATAAATGTTCGTAGACAACTTCATATTCCCTCCAAAAGCAATTAGTACATTTTTTACATGGGCATAAAATCATATTATTTTCCGATGCATTCTCAAATGCAAATTTGAGAAAAAGATCCAAGCCTTGTTGGTAGTCCTCACTCATCCTACAATTTATTTACTCCAAATTATTGGATCAGCTTGATAATAAATACTTGAGAATAGGTACTTCTTAATAATTTAGAAAATTACCTCGACTTATGAATCCAACTTTTGTCCATGTTTTGGTAGCTAGTTTAACTTGTGAGAAATAACAATAATATAATAAGTTACACCTGCACAGATTTAACAAGTTACCATTATAATAAATAATATACAAATAATAAAAAAAAATTATCCAAATTTAAATGTGAATTAAAATTCGCTTATATCTAGTATTTACTATTTTAGGTTGTTATATACTTGGGAATATGAAATTCAGAACAATATCCTGGAGGACTTGAACACTATATATATTTCTTTAACCTTTTCCATATCTTGACCATTTAGCAAATGTTGATTTTGCTCTATGTTTGGTTGTACATATTACAAGTCTTCACAATATATATCTTTGGTTATCTATTAGTTTTTTTTTTTAGCTTTACATCCCTTATGAATGGTTTTTGAATAAAATATGTAGCTCTCTACTTTGACCTAAAGACCTTAATCAAATGCTTAATTTATTAGCTGAAATTAATTTGTAAAATATAGTTGCGAGTGATGACTATTTTTCAAGTGCAGAAACAAGGTAAAAATAATATACAGCAAAGTTCTAACCTAAGTATGGTGAGCAAGCATCCTACTAAAGTATTTAATAAAGACTAGATATTTAACTATTTCCAAATCTCAAATCTAAAAAAATTCATATCTCTCAACTTTTTCTACTTTTATAAATTAAAAAAAAAAAGAAACTCGATCATCACCATTTAAAAGAACTAGAGTAACTTGATTCTTGTACTTATTACACTAGATATCCTTAATCGCAAGGTTTAAATATGTGACGGCCAAATTACTATTGAAACCAAAGTTGACAAATTAAAAATCTAACTAATTCTAGAAAGAATTTAAAACTAAAGCATGCAGATGTTTTGTTATGTTGTTTTGACATACAAATGCAAATCACACACAGAGCGCAAAAAGTAATAAGTAGGAAAGAAGACAAACTTTAATAGATGGCAAATTTTAACTTGACGTGAAATATGGTAAACTTTTATTTGACGATCTAACATTTAGAGTTTTAATTTCCATATCCAAATTTTCAACTAGTTTTGATCTGAGTCATCTGATGGCTCTTCTATTATATAATTTGCACACACACCACTTATTTTAATGTAGCAGAGTCAAATGCATGACTTGAGCTGTTCTACTTAAGCCTGCTAAATAAATGGTGTGTCAAAATTTTAGAATGAAAGAGCCATCAAATAGCTTGGAATAAATTAATTAAAAGATTAGTTAGCAGAAGTAGAACTTTTTAAATTTAAATGGTAAAATTAAATTGGTCAATAGATCAGATAAGTATGCATGATACATCTTTTACCAAATTAAAAAATAGAATAACATAGATAACATCAAACATGCACTTAGTTTAATATGTCTTGCAATTTCACAAAGTATTTAACAAGAAGCTACAGTTCTAAAAAGCTTATAGTGTGTAAGAATTTTAAAAAGGATATCACTATAGGATGTAGATAGGTATGAGACTATCGATGAAAGAATGAGAAAGAAATAAGATTCCTTTTTTTCCTTGAAAGATTAAATATGCTTTGTTCCTATATATCTGTTTGAAAAGTCAAAGCATACAAGAGTGAAAGAAAATATGATCCAAAACAGAGGAAGAATTAAGAACATATATATTATCATATTTTAGAGAAGATCAGAGGCAACCTAAAAAATACATAAGAACTATAGAAGTAGTTACACATATAGTTTCATCACCTAACAGGAATAACGAAAAAAAAAAAAAATCTTATATATAGTGCTCAAAGCTGAAATTAGAACCTACGGCAATTGGAATCTTAAGCATGTAAATTAAAATAAATTAATAACTAAATCCTCCCATCACTAGATATTAACCCCCAAAACTCAAAAAAAAAAAAACAGTAGATATAGAGTCCAGTCATCAACGATCAATAGCAATGCATAAAAATCATAAATGATTTTGAATGGGTTTTCATCACAAAACTTAATTAAAAATTATAAGTTGCAAAAAAAAGAAAACAAAATTCTTCTCACAATGATTTAGAATCATAGCATTCATCTAGAAAGAAATTGCTCTGTAAGGAGTTGTTGTAGGTTTATGCCATTTTTTTTAGCTTGATAGGTTTTGATTGAGAAAAATAGTGGGTGGATCACCAATGTGCTAGAAAAATTTTACAGTTACAAGTTTATAGTTATAATTAATTTTAAGAAAGAAACAAGACTAATCTGTAAGTAAGAAACATATTTTGCAAAAGTAGAGGTTTTCTTCCTCTTCTTATCAAAATAATTAAGATTATGATAAAATCTGACTAAATATTCTTAACTATAAAATCTTATCAAAACTTTATAGAAAATTTTGGTGTTTCAGTTAATTCAACACAACAATTAAGCAAACCCCCAAACATCATAATCCACAAAGTAGAAACAAATTTTCTTCTAATTGTACCCAGGTTAAACCCAATTTGCATCTAAATTAAAATCTGTATCAAAATCCCTTTTTTTTATATAGCTACAATTGATCTTAGCTTGAATAAAAGGGGGCAAAAAAGCAGCAAGAGAATTTATTGGAAGAAGAAAGGCTACCTTAGTTGTATTGGGCAAAGAAGGGTTAGAGTTCTTCTTGTAATGGAGAAGCACCTCGGGAACACGGCGCAGTAACGAGATCTACAACCTGGGGAACACGGCGCCGGTGACGGTGCCGCGGCTCGTCGCCCTGCTGGAGAAGCACCTCGGGGCGCGCGCGCGGAGGAGGGTGGTCGACAGGCCCGGGAATGGCGACGTCCCCTTCACCCACGCCGACGTCGCCCGCGCCCGCGCCGACCTCAGGTACCGCCCCCGCACGGATCTCGATGCGGGGCTCAAGAAGTTCGTGAAGTGGTACCTCAGCTACTACGGCTAGAGCAGCAGCAGCAACAGCAGCGGCGGAAGAGGAGGTGGATGGGGAGCGGGGAAGACGAACAAGCAGCAGCAGCAGAAGAAGAAGCAGAGTCAGCAGCTTGCTGTGAAAGCGCTTTTTGATTAATCAACTAGTTCCCATTTCTTTTTTTTCTTTTAAAATGGGGGGATTAGTAGGGATCTTCTCTTCTTTGCACCATCAGAGGGCTTTTGTGGTTCTTCTTCTTCCCTGCCCTTGTAACCACCACTAATTGTAATGGAAAAAGAAGAATGCGACCATAATTGCTCTTGATTGGCCGGAGAGATGGTGTGAAGGAGATGGTGTGGAGGAGATGGTGTTCACAAAGGGCTTTTTGGGATAGCACTAGGAAAATAGAGTTTCAGATTTTTAAGGGGAGGAGTGAGAAATATCATCTACAGCACTCCGAGATAAGGAAAAAAAATTCACGCTCCCGCGCACTTTGTACGAAGAGACCCTTTTTTCCCCATCCGCGCGCGCGGGAGCTTTTTAGTGATCGCGCGCCAAAAAAAAAAAAAAAAAGGCTGGCACCTCACCAAAATCGCCAGCATTTACTTGTCTGTGCTGGCACCCATTAAAATTGCCAGCTTAAGTCTGCCAGCGAATTACTGCCATGTTGTAGGGTTTAACATAAGCAATCTTGTAAATTCGATCTGCTTTTTGAAACCTGATTAAATCATCACAATTTGCAATACGGTAAATAAATACACATGTCGAATAAACATTTCAATATCTTATCAAATAATACAACATACTGTCAAATAATACAATATATTTTTGATAATGATGCGATATAATTTACAATTTAAAATGCCAGTTCTGTACATTGTTTCATGTTTTTTATTTGGAATAACTTCAAATACCACCCCTGTGGTTTCGTGCTTTCTCACTTTAGTGCTCTGTGGTTTAAAACGTATCACTTTAGTACCTTGTGGTTTGGTTATTCTCTTTTTTTATTATCTTTTGTTAATTTTTTCGTTAAATTATACATAAAAAATTTCAAATATCACACCCATGGTTTATCGAATATTCACTTTACTATCCTGTAGTTTTAACTTTCTCATTAATTTAACGAAAAAATTAACGAAAAGATAACAAAAAGAGAATAACCAAACCACAGGGTACTAAAGTGATACGTTTTAAACCACAGGGCACCAAAATAAAAAATTATGAAACCACATGGATGGTATTTGAAGTTATTCCTGTTTATTTTGATCGTACTCTTTGCATCTCCCTTTCTTTTCACTCTCCTTTTGTTTCCCATCTCCCGTTGTTCCCCATCATGCGCTCTTTGAAAACTTTGTACTATTAAAAGACCAGAAAATGTCATCGATGTGACATTCCAATATTTTCATCGTATGAGAACAGAATTGTGATTGAATTTTAAGAAACTATAGGCATTAGTAATAATAATTGTGCTTAAGTATTTTGGACCGATGATTTGGACCCAACGAGTTACTGTTGTTAGTAGACCGGATCATTACAGTCGAAGGGCAGTGAGTCATATATTATCTCTCCTGATTAAATAGTAAAATACCGTTCTTTATTAAAGTTTTTAAAAAATAATGATTATCTCATATAATTTAATATGATATCAGAGAAAGAGATCCTGAATTCGAATCCTACCAGACTCTTAGCACTATTAAGTCATATTATCTCTTATGTTTCATATAATTTAATATGTTATCAGAGCAAGAGATTCTGAGTTCGTGTTGAATATAAATTTTAAAACATCATTCTCTAACAGCTAATTATAACGAGAGTTAAAAGTTTTATTCATCAAAATATTTATGCTTTATTTGGGATCACGAAAAAAGATGCATTATATACAATGTATTAAAATAATACACTTATTTTTATAAATATATAACATTGTGCAGATCACATCGATTCAGTAATTTTTATGATTTTACTTTCTCCAACTCTTTTTCCAGCTAAAATTATTTCTAAAAGAAGTAAACGAAGCGGGTAGCGCACACCTTTCTCTCAAAAAAAAAAAAAAAAAATTTGTTCGGTAGCCCTCAATGTAACAAGTATAATTAAGCATAGTTTTTTAAATGCCGTTGAAAAAGCAACCGATCGGTTTAACAAAAAGTAAATCCCGCTTCGAGCAAAAAGTGTTTGTTATGACTAGAATTGTCAACAAGCCGAACACGAGTGTACTGGGCCGGCTCGATATTGTTCGTTTACTAAACGATCCGAATGAACACGAGCTGATTCGTTAAAATATCGAACTAAAAAATTCAGCTCGTGTTCGGTTTGTTTATTAACGAGCCGAATATGAGCTGGCTTGCAAACAGTAAGTTAGGTTGCCAGTCCTACTACTGAATAAAAAGATTAAAAAAATATTTAAAAAATAAATCTTAATCTAATAATCAAATTATAAAATATAAGTCTATTTACATTTGAGTTAGCCTAAAATTCAAATAATAGAAATATATGTATGTATATATATATATATATATATATATATATATATATATATATATATATATATATATATATATATATATATATATATATATATATATATATATATATATATATATAATGTTAGAGTCATATTATCACATTTTGTGAGATTTTTATTTTCAGCCATTGATTTTGAGCCCTTTCGATCACCAGGCAAATGATATCGAAAAATCGCGAAACTTATTTTCTAGATACTTTAAATACTTTAGATCAAGTCTAACGGAGCCGATCGTCGATTCGGAAGTCCCAACATCGAAAACGACGTGGGAGTAAAGTGGCTAGAATACTCTTAAGAGTATTCTAGCTCAACTCTATATATATATATATGAGCTAGTCTCCTATACTATCTATAGTATCAGGGCTCCGGTATTATAGTCGTTTTTTCGATCTTAGGGTGTTCAAATCAACGATCCACACCGTTGAAACTGATCTAGAATATTTGAAGTTCTTAGGAATAAAATTTTATAATTTTTCGACGTAGTTTACTTTGTGATCAAATCATTTCAAAATTGTCAAATTTCAAGGGTTATTATGACGAGTTTGTAGTTTAACGGTGGAGAAGAATCTAAATTTATTCAAATTTTGATAGAAAATACTTTAAACTACATAGATGAAGGTCAACATCCTTGATCTTAAATTCGAAACTCCTATACTCAAATTTTAAGAATTATTCAATTTCCACCGTTTATTTTGACATGATTTATTTACTAAGTAAACGATATCGAAAAAAACTAAAATTTTATTCTTAAGAACTTCACATACCCTAGATCAGTTTCAACGGTGTGGATCGTTGATTTGAACACCCTAAGATCGAAAAAATAACTATAGTACCGGAGCCCCGGTACTATAGATAGTATAGTAGCCTCATTCTATATATATATATATATATATATATATATATATATGAGCTATATCGAGTCGAACACGAGCGAACTGACCACAGCTCGTGTTCGACTCATTAAGCTTTTGAGCTGAAAAATTTAATTCGTAATCGGCTCATTTATTAAGCGACAAATTTCAAACTCATTTCGAGCCGAATATGAGCCGGCTCGTAACTAACAACCTTAGTTACGAGTCTTAGGACCCACAGACAACTTAAATAAAATAAAAAAAAGTAAAAGATAAAAGCTCTAATTCCGATGAGTTGACCGGTTGACCACAAAATAGTCTTAAAAATATATCATGCAGACGCGTTTTTATTTGACATTTTCCATGCAAAAGATACCCTCCCTTTCTCTCTCTTCTTTCTCTCTCCTCGTAGTACTAATTTTTTATTATCTTGGATAAAAATGTACAGAGACCCCCCTCAACTTTTAATTTTTTAAATTAACTCTTAAATGTTAAAAATTTAGTTAAATTTGTTGGTGATTTTATCAAATTTAGGGATTTTAGTCTCTTTCTTGCTAGGCCAAGTAATAGTTAATAATTTATAAAGCCATTAAATTTGAAAAAAAAAAATTAACATAACCAAATATAAAAATTTAAATAAAAAAAAAAATAGAACCTGAAGGGGGTCTCAAGAAAAAATATATATAGTTGAGGGGCTATTCCATATATTTTTAGCTGTTTTTTTTGTCATTTTTTGGGCACTATTTTTTCATAGTCTCCAAACGCGTTTACTCACTTTTTTGACTTTTGTAATTTTTTTTTGTCGCTTCTTCTCTTTGTTTGTTTCTATTTTTATTTAATTCCTTGAATATGATGCTGAGTAAAATATAAAAAATAATCCCTGTACTATCCTGATATTGCAATTTGGTCCTTTTTTCTTTTCCCTTGAGTAATTCATGATCCATTTTTTTTTGTATATTATATTTCAGTTATTATCAATATAAAATTTTATTTTCTTATAAAATGATCATTCTATTTCGGCATTTTTATACTTGCATTGTGCTTCTACGCCTTGATTTGGCCACTTTTTTTTTATTTATTCCAGATTTATCTTTAAAAAAAATCAAAAGTATAAAAGTAAAAAAAAAGAGGATTATATTTTATCAGAACTATCCGAAGCTCTCTGTGACGTTCTAACTTTTCAGGGGGGTAACCCATCCTAGAACTATTTCCGTCCTAGCACGCTTAACTCTCTTAACTTCTTGGACCTAGCCACCGCCCAAAATATTTAAGCCGGGTTGAGAGTTTAGCCCTATTATATCTTATATATGGGATTACCTGGGTCTCACAATCTCTCCCATTTTTAAGCCCTGACGTTCTCGTCAGGTTCAGACTCACAAGTACCAGGCGATGTGAGATTCGTCTCGCTAGTCTAAACCGACCTTGTGGTGAGCCGCGCTCCACCCACAACAGTCAACAGTATGAGAGCTTCGCTCTTCCCGCTATATAATTATGGCTCAGCCGAGACTCATCTCATACTTCCGGCTGGTAATTGGCTCTAATACCAACTGTGACGCCGCAACTTTTCAGGGGGTCACCCATCCTAGGACTACTCATGTCCTAGCACGCTTAATTCTCTTAACCTCTTGGGCTTAGCCACCGCCCAAAATGCTTAAGCCGGGTTGAGAGTTTAGCCCTATTATATCTTATATATAGGACTATCTGGGGTCTCACACTCCCTCAGTTCCAAGAGTTACTAAAAACTAAATTTGAGTCTAAAATTGCAGAAAAAATAGAAAGGTGTAACAAGTTGAGAAATTCAGAGAAGTAAGTGAACTTCAATGCAAAATGGCCACACAAATTACGCTGCAGTCTGCTGTCTGCTGTCTGCTGTCTGCAAATTGTCAGTCAGACTTACATTCATAATTGTTTGGCCAAATTATGAAGTGACAGTCATCCCTCCACCGGCTTGGCTTCAAACCTGTGTTGGCCAACAAAGTCAGCAGAGTACAAACATTTTAGGGCCAATTGGGAATAATTTGACTAAAAAAAAAGATGATATCTAATATGCACTTTCAAATTTTAAACATATTTAATATATTTTTAATTAATCAAAATATTTTATTGGATTTTTAAAAATTTCTTCAAATATGGGGTTTAGAAAGGTATTTTGGTGATTTCAGAAAAAAATTAAAAATTTTGAATAGTAGTGAGAGGCAAATAAGCAAAAGCTCCCGGCTAAAATATTGGCTCAAAATTTGAATTTAGTTTACGTTGAAATTCTAGGATTTGATCTCGCCTTTGAAGTTCTGTTTGAGCGGTATTATTCCTATTTTAAAGGTAAAAAAAATGTAACTATCACCTATTTCGATTTAATTATCCGACTTTTAAAAATTTTGATCTAACTATCTAATCTTTTACTTTATTTGATTTGATCCAGTTAGTGACTCTTTAACCCCCAAAATTTGAAAGGATTGTTTATCTTTACATATTTAATTGAGAAATAATAGGGCTATATATAAGATGCAATAGTCCATTCAAAAATTTCAAATCCTAGTGGTGTTAATGTGAAGATAAACAATTCGTTCAAATCCTAGGGGTTGGTGTCAGCTACTGACACTTTTAGGATTTGAAATAATTTAATATATAAAATATAATGGAGCTAAATCTTTTAACTCGGCTATAGCATTTTGGGCAGTGACTAGGCCCAAAAAATTAAAAGGGTTAAACATGCTAAGACTAAAATAGTTCTTAGTTTAAAATTGGTCCCGTCAAGATAGAGCCAAGAATAATTGTCAAATGGAATCCATACATAAAAGTCACGGCACAAAAAGCTCATTATACACCAAAAATAACTAGATTTATGTGCTATTTATTTCGCTGCTAATATAGTGGTAAGAATTATATTTTCTTTTTTATAATAGTATGAACACTTAATATGCAATGGTGGCTAGATCTACACAAGAGAGGATAAAGAAAAATAAAAAAATAAAAGAAATTAAATATCATAATATTCTTGTTTACTCTTACTTTTTTGGTCATGTTCTATTGATATTAGAATAGGTAAAAACATGTAGAAATTATCTGAACTTTGGATCATTTTGAGTCGGTTATCCGATCTTTCGAAGGTTTAATTTTACTATGAAACTTTTAATTTGTTTAATTTGAGTCAGTCAACGATATACTGACTTCAAAATTTAAGCTGATTACTTACTTTAATAAATTTATTATTGCAAGAATTGCATGAAGAATTCTAACTAAATCTGTAAAGATGAATAGAGAATTCAAATTTTGAAGTCAAAGTGCCGTTGACGACTCAAATGTAACAAACTGAAATATTGGATAGTAAAATCAAAATTTTGAAATGCGAGATGGCCGACTCAAAATGATCCATAATTCAGATAAGTTTTGTATATTTTTACCTATAAAAAATCCATCTCTCTCTCTCTCTCTCTCTAACTTTGCCAAAACAAATATGAAATTGGCACCTCACAATGTATCCTAAATTGCAGTTCATGAGTTAAATTTGCACATAATAAGATTTTGCTTTTCAAATTTCGAACATGACACCCAAAACTGGATAATAATACTTGAGATTCTGTTTAAGATTGTATGTAGAATTCGCTATGTGCAGCTATTAAGTATAATTAAAAAATATTCTATTTGTTTCCGTGAGCGATAGCACATTGTGCAGATTGTATTAATTCGACTAAAATATTTTTTTTATTACGACAGTTTGATAATAAGTCGCTAATTTAAATAACATTTTAAGTTTTAGACATGACATCTAATATGTATATCAATACGAAAAGGGAATACAATAAACAACTAAAAAATTATTATACGTATAAGACTGATTCATCAAAGTTTACTTATAGAGAAGCTCTTCTCAGCTTTCTAGGATGATTATTTAGATTAAGCTAAATTGTGCTTTTCGATTCTCAAACTTTAATTTATTGTAGTTGTTGTCTCGAACTTTTTAAATTATTGCAATTAAGTATCATAGTCCAATTAAGCTGACTAAATAGTGATGTGCCGCTAATGTGGAAGTGATATAATAATATTGTAGCTGATAATATAGTAAAATAATGTCTTAGCAACATCACATTACTAAAATATTAATATTCAGCCAACTAAATTAGACTGCAAGATTTAGCTACGACAATCTAAAAAAATTGATTCAGAAATCACAATAAATTAAAGTTTTAGGACTAAATTTGACGAGTGATATATTTTGAAGACAAGAAGTATTATTTAGCCTCCACATTTTCATTATCAAAAAGCTAAATTACATAAAACCTCCTAATAAATACCCGTTTTTTCATATTTTCTTCCTAACTTTTAAAAACCTATATTTTATCCCCTCAACATTCCAAGTTCCGTCCATTTCTTATAATTTATACCGAAAATATCTCTCAAAATAACAGAAATATATTAAAAAATTATTTTTTCTTATAGAAGAAGTAAGGGCAATTTGGTCATTTGCCTTCTTCATTGACGTCGTATCCTCCTGAAAATATTTTTGAAATTTTAAGAAGGCAAAATGTAGGATTTTAAAAGTCAAGGCAGAAAAATAAGAAAACAGATATTTATAAAAAAAATTTCTGTAATTTAGCCATATTAAAAAACCATTCTATGTCATTGTCATTCATGGTAAATTATTAACCTATCATTGTCATTAAACTACCAATAAAATGACACTAAATCCAAATAAGGACATTAACCTATCATTTTCTCAAAACAACCCATGAAAGGATGTCTTATCCATATGTAACTAACATACAATAAACCATTCAATGAAAAAAAAAAAATATCACATCAAATGGATCAAAAGTATTTTGTAATCTTAAGATTTAGTTTAAAAAAGAAGAAATATATATATTTAGGTGAGCTAATTTCACCATTGGTCTTTAACCTTAGTTTTCCATTTGTGTCTCTAACATTGTAATTTTTTCAATAAAGATACTAATTTTCTTTATTTATTTTAGTTAATTTTTTATCATTAAAATCTAATTGCAAACATTAAAATTATCCTTTTTCTTCTTAGATTTAACTTTTTCACCTGTTTTTTTAAAAAATAAAAAATAAAATAACAAAATAAAAATAAAAAAAAAAGTGGATCATGGGGTTCATGTAAATGAAAAGTAATTTATAGCTTGCTTTACAATTTATATACCCATCCAACCACAATCACAATAAGATACAAAATGAGCATAAATGACTAAGAAAAAAAAGAAAGAAAAGAAAAATCTTATTCCTTCTTAGTATTCCAATTAGGGACTTTACAAAAGGAATTTTAAGGCCTACCCACTATATTTTAAAAAATAAATAAAAAAAAAAACCAAAAAATGACTACGAAATTCGCACCCGCGGTAAAAAAAAATAAAAAAAAAAATTATATACTAGGCATTTTAACCCGCAGACCACGAATTTCCTCGTAATTCCGATAAATAAGAAGGAAAAAAGAAAAAGAAATTAACTAAAGTTATGAACTAAATCTTATTCTCTAGCTATGTTCTTCAATGGTTGGTGTACTTGGATTCATATCTCATCAATAGAGATGTTATTCTCAATCCGTATTTTCCGCGTTATTATTTTCGCCGATTTGGATTGCTTGGGAAAAGTTATCGGAAATCCGGTTTACGGTGTCGGCGGAAACGGCTTCGCGCTTCTGCTTCTGCTTCTGCTTATTCTCCAGAATCGCCTTTTCCCGCTCGTCGTAGAAGACGAAGTCGTCGAGAATCGACACCTCGGCTTCGTGATTCTTGAAGATGCTTAGCATCTCTAGACCTTGTTCCAGGTTTACCTGCAAGTGTTTTTTTTTTTTACGCAAATCGAGTCTCCACACATTTTTAACACAATTGCATCATAGTAAATCTTAAGAGTTATCCAAGTTAAAAAAAAAAGAATGGTTAATTAAACAAACTAAGAAACAAAAGAATATTTCAACATTTTTGATGAAATATTTTGCGTATTTCGAAGTCGACGCCCGAACTTTGATTCAAGTACTACATTTTTTAACATTTTTGGGAAAATATTTTGCAATCTAATATATTGTGTTATTTGATGGCATATATACAATTATCTTGACATAAACCATCAAATTCCGATGAAATTCTAATGAAAAGGAATATAAGATTACGTGATAAAATCAAAATTTTTAAAGCTCTAAGAGAGTGTTTGGTTACTCAGAAAACATGAAAAGCTATTTTCTGAGAAAAAAAAAACAGTTTTTTTTCATAGAAACAAAACACCTTTTTCGACAGTTTTCGTTTTCCAGATAGAAAGCTCGAAAAACGAAAACAATAAGTTTACATGAAATCAACAGAAAACACTTTTCCAACCAGAAAACTATTTTCTGAGATATTTTCAGGAAACCAAACACCTCTTAAGCGACATTTTTTACTTGAGAAATACTACGCAATAGGCGAGAAAAGAAAGGATTTTTTTTTTTTTTACCTCCTGGGTGTCTCTGCTGTTGGATACGGGCTTGTTATCGTTGTTCTCGAGAACGATGTGGCGAAAGAGATTGTTCGGTACATCTCTTACGATACGCCATTTAACCGGGAAACACCCGCTCCACCGATTTTGTTGCCAAAAATCCACGCTCTTCTCGAAGTCGACGGGCCCGATCATCTCAGCCACCCCGCAGAAATGTCCACTCGCATTTACCTGTTCGCGACCGATACAAATCACAACAATAACTCAAATTAAAAGAAGCTTTGTTTTTGTGAGTTTGTATAAACATATAATGTTTTGTTCATCGATGTAACTTAAGCCCGGTTTTCGACTTTTAGGACCAAGCTGTGCTCTTCTGTAGAGTATTGCTGCAGCACTATTTTGGATTATCAATGCATAAGCAGCATAACTACACAAATAGTTCAAAAATATGTAAATTTATGCACAACTTATACCCACTTTTCGATTTTTTTGCGCATCAATTGTCTAGAATTTTCAATCATGATCGTGTAATGGAGGGGCAGTTTCGTCACAATAGTCGAAAAATGGGGCTAAATTTGCAAAAATGAAAAAAAAATCCACCTTGCAAATTCAAGAAAGAGCTTTTTTTTTAAAAAAAAAGACTATCGGGTACAACAAAGCTTTGTCCAAGAATTTAACTGTTCATCAGCACGGACTGTGTGCCCATCAAGTCATACCGTGTCGACATGATATCGACACAACACAATCCTCGTGCTGATGCCACGGTTGAAAAACCATCTTTTCTTTGAAAAAATTAGCAAGTAGTTACATCAATAAAGTGCATAAGATTTGATAAAAATATATAATAATCAATTAGGATAATAATCATTGTGTGTCGGCACACAAGTATTATTATTATGAACAGCACATATCGGCACAGCACGCACCATACCGTACCATGCCGGCAAGCGCTCGTCACACCCCGTGCCACGATACTTAACCGCTTGCTTCTGTGGCAACCACATGTTGAAAATAAAAAGAAAGGGATAAAGAAACGTGAAAAAATTTACCGAAAAGAATAAGAAAACCGGGCATGGATCTTCTCTCTCCTTCGCTCCGCGATAAGCAGAATCCAACTTCTTATTCCCGCTTGGCGTACTAGCCCAAACGCCGTACTTAATGGACTTGTGGATATTATCCTCACTAAAAGATTTAATAACGAAGAACATGGCAACCTTATACTCCGTAATGAACAACTCGCGAGAAAGCCCTAAATAAGCCTCTTCATTTTTATTCTCGAGCGTAGAGTTCTCTTCCGTAGCTTGTTTCTTCGGCCTAGAAGCTCGTGGGCCCCGGTTTTGCTCGTGGAGAAAGTCTAGACACCCATTGCAGCTTATCGGAGAAGCACTTCCCTTTTCCTGCTTCTTGCATTTGTTAGCGGGAGCCAATCTTCTATTATTAACGCCAAAGTTCGGACTGGGCTCCCCATAAGAATGCAGTGCGTCGTAAGAACCGTACGGGGATCCGAAAACAACGGGTCTTTGATTCTGAGAAGCAAAGTTAGGGCTTAGAGGATAATCAATACTAAAATCACGAAAAATGAAAGATTAGGCATTAAACTCAGAAAATAACTCATATCGAAATGAACTTTTAGGTAGCGTCGATGCGTCTTTACTGAAATAATTGGCCAAAGTTAACAGCAAAGAAATTTGCAAATTAGTCGTTTAAATTTCCAAACAGGTTCACTGAAAATATGCAAAATTTCACGAGATTGTTACTTCAAAAACGCTTGTAATTGAGGTAGTTTTCTTTTATTTGCTTTGTTTTTTTTAAGATCACAAAGCGAAGAGGAATGTAAAAAAAGATTAAATAATACCATTGCGTAAGGCATAGGTATGGTGCTTTGCGGAAATGGTCCAGGCGCGCCAACATGTTGAGGCGGAGCAGCCAGCGGAGAGAATGGATTTACAGAACCTGACCCATCTTGCGATAACCAATCTGACCGGAAAAAAAATAAACCAGACAAAAAAATAAAAAGCCAAAAATCACGCAAATCAATGAAGATTAGAAGCTAAATTGCAGAAAAAACGCCTTATAAATATCGGGATTTGTACTTTTTTTACCCCCATAACGAAAAGTTTTGGGCCCTTTCGGCCAGTGTTTCTTAGTCGATAACTATCGTGCACGGGGGTAAATATACATTTAACTATATCGGTAGGTTGACATGGACTAAGTTACAAATTTAGTCCATAAGATTTGAGTCGCATTCCAATTTCGTCTTACGACCTTCGGTTGTAACAATTTAGTCACTCAAATTCCAACTTGGAATTGAAATCGAGGACAAAGTCCAACGGCGAAATTTGCAACAAACCCCCGACAATCGTTATAAGTGGTTTTCAACATTTTAGCCAATAAAAAAGATATAACGAGAATAAGGAAAAGCTACTTCCACCGAAAAAGTACCATAGGATAGAGGACAACCAGTAATTTGCCGAAATAATAAGCTACTTGAGTTCAATGAATCGGGAGTAAAAGCCACTCGTGGATCGACCAGTGGATTTGCATCGCATTCCCATATCGAGGCTGGATAACTCAGATACGACATAGTAGGCGGAATCGGTTGTTGCTGGTAGTAAGGGCCTGAGAATGGGATATTCTGCGCGGAATAAGGGTGACTATCTCCATTAACCGGAGGTAGAGGTGGCATAACCGGAGAATAGGGGCCGTAAGGGATATGGGGACTGTACCCGTATCCGCTGTGGAACATAAACGGCGAATTCTCGTTGTAGAAACCCTAAAATAGCCGACAAGAGTTAGAAAAAGCTTTTCTAATCAAGAAGATGAACGAAAGAAAGAGATTGAAGAAAATGAGGTGATATTTACGTTAGATCCGACTTCCAAGCCTTCACTATACAAATTATGGTGAAATTCTTCCCACCCAACTGCAGGGTTCTCGTGTCCTACGCCAGAAAATAAAACCAAAAAAAAGAGAGAGAGGTTATAGTAATGATAAAATATAATAATAAATAACGAGGATACTGCATGCGCAAATACAAAAGATGAGAACAAAGACGGTAAAGATATGCGAAAACCAAACTATTTTGTTAAATTCTTCTTTCGCATGATTTGAATGCAAGGAGACGGTAAACTGTAAAAAGCAAAGGAAATACCCTTAGATTGCATATTTTGAAAACTATATTACGGTTGTTAAATATGTTCGTAAAGGTACAAGAAAAAAAAAAGAATAAGCAGCAGCATTTATCCTTGTACTTTACGAGGTATTTGCAAAGGCTCAATAAAGTTTCGATACTGTTTCTTTGATCACAAAATTAAATCTACAGCACGAAACTATTGTAAGGTTCATGCTAGAGAAACACACCATACACGAGATTATCTACAATATTCTTATACATGCACAGATATACATAGAAGAAGCTAGCGCGACAAAATCTAACCTCCATAGAAGAACATTTGCGGCTGAGGAGCATAACTATTCGGCGGGTAGGCGACGGCGCCATGTTCGCCACCTTCATTTGTATAACCAAAATAATTTTGGACATCTCTTGACAGATCATTGGGAGTCATAGCCTTCACACCTTTATCATGAAGAGGCTGATACACGAATACACACAATTGGCATCAAAAGATGTAAAAAATAATAATAATAAGAAGAAGAAAAAGAAAGTTTAGGGAGTAATTACCTGCTCTTTGTAATTCTCAGCGATGGTGTGTTCCTGCTCGCTTTCTACTTTCGACGGTTCCAGCGACTGCATCGAGTCTAGAGCAGAAGAAGGATCAGTTCATGTTCTAATTTCAATGTTTAGTAGAGAAAGTAATTATCCACATAAATCACTATATGCACATTTACAAGAGAGCTCTAGATCCTTAGGACTCAAAACCTGCAACCATGTAGTCTAATTGTAAAGTTTTACTCGATCTAACGTAATTTATCTGAGGCCTAGTTTGGGAATGCGACCGCCAAACTCACCTGCTTTGATGCTTCAGAGTCTCCGAAACATCTTCAAACGCGCTTTGAAGCCCTCTTCCTCCAATGCTATATAATAGCGATTTAAGCGGGCGGAAATGTATAGCGAACGCTTTTCTATTTTCCGGAGGGACCGCAGAAAATATATCGTAACCGACGACTTACTGTGGTATGCGGAACACGATATTACATACTTTCTCGTCACGCATAACGCAATGGGGCCTAACTCTATTACTATCCTATCCCCCATCCTAAGTAATTGGTGGGACCCAAGCAAATTTTCAAAAACCTTTTTTTTTTGTTTTTGAGATGAGTCAAAAACAACACATTGTCTCCCTAATATAAAAAGCTAAAACCAAATGTGTGTGTGTGTGTGTGTGTGTGTGTGTGTGTGTATCATCTAACACCTATATAAGAAGATCCCTATCCATAAACACCAATTTATGAGTTAAAAAAAACACAAAATTTACTCATCCCAAATCATGCAAATCATACAGCATCATGGCCTAAATCACCACCCACACCTAATTTCACACCCAAAAAAAAAAAAGAAAAAAAAAAGAAACAACAACAACAATATAGAGAGAATTCCCCTAAAATCACATAGCATGTTCTACAACTACAAGCATTAAAAATAAAAATAAATAAATAAATACATAGATAAAAGAAACCATCCCAAGACACCATCAAAAAAAAAAAAAAAAGAGAGGCTATTTTCGCACGAATCTCAAAGCACGCCTGAATCGGACGAGGCAAAGCGCATTAAAATCGCGCCTCTCGCACCAAAAAAAAAAAAAAAAAAAGCCCTCAAACGCCCACCACATCAAATCCCCACCGAAAAAAAAGAAAAAAAAAAGAAAAAAATCCCCCAAAAAAAGGGAAAAAAAAGAAGAAAAAGTTCGAATTGAGGAGCGAATCCTCACCGATTTGATCCGGCGCGCGGTGTGCCGTCGCCATCAACGGCGTAGATCGCGAAAGTCGGCGACTTGTTCGAGAACCTTCTCAAGAAGTCGGCGTCGGCTTCGCCCTTCTCCTCTATTTTCCTCCCCCTCTTTTTTTTCCTTTTTTATTCTATATAATCTATATTTTATATTTTATATACATATATATAGAGAGAGAGAGAGATATATATATATATTAAATTAAATTAAGAGATGGAAATGTTTTAAGAAACGGATGCGGTTTTTAATTGGATTAATTTATTTAATATAATAACTTAATATTTACTCACATCTATTTATTTATCTATTTATAATGCTTGATTTGATAACGGATAATAATAATAATAATATAATATAAAGAAAGAGAAATTTGTGATCTAGTCCCTATACTATCCCAAAATCACAATGTCGTCCCTAAATTTTTATATCGGGGAATCCCCTCAGATTTAGAATCACTCACACAAATATAAATTCCACTAACAATTATTTAATCCAAATATAAATTTGTTAAACTAAATTATAGTTTTAAATTTGATTTGAATTATAGTAATAATGCAAAGATTATGTCTAAGATTAAATTAGTCGCAACCGTAATAACCAATCTCCTTATATATTTTAATATTTATTCTCGTAAAATTTTACAATGCTACAAAATATAAAAATTTAAAATCCTCCTCTATTTATAGTTTTTTTTTTTTTTGCCCCCTCAATAAGAATCTAATTTTCATATTTATCATGATATTTGATCTCTATAAAAAATAATTTTAAAAAAAGAGTATTATGGTAAATTTATTAAAGATAAAACAAAAAACTAACTTATTTTAAAGAAAATATGGCCAAAAAATTGATTTATTATAGTTAATTCCCGCGGGAATTTCGAATCCTGTGAACCAAACAAGCTCTTTTACAAATACATCACAGTAAATAAATTCAAAAAAAAAAGGGTATAAAAATAGTGCGAAAAATTACATCAATTTGAATCTGTTTTGTATCAAACTGAGATGTGATCACTGAGCCTGCGACGGCTTGTTTCGACGGGAAAAAATGCGACAGCAACGCCCGAGAGGAGCATTACGGTTTCGATCACGAGAACCGCGGCCGTCTGATGGCAGTTGTGGACCAAGCCGACGGCCACGATGGGGCACAGGATCCCGCCGAACCTCGAGAGCGAGCTCGCGACTCCGACCCCGGTCGCCCTAACTGAGGTAGGGTATATCTGAGAAGGAAAAGGAAAAAGATATTATACTGTTTCCGAGGCTGCGTTTGAGTGAAGCTGTTCAAAAAAACACTAATAACTTTCTCATTGCTACATCATCGAGACTTTTTTTCGTTGGCCAAAGGTCAAGCTTTTGCTTTTTCCAGTAGAAAAGATCTACCGAAGCGAGGCCGAAGATAATGCGTGCTTTTAGAAGCATATCTGGCCTAGTTTCTCTACTCCAAAAAGCAGAAGCTTCTGTAAATAAGTTGTTCAGTAAATAACAACTTTAAAACTTTTGCTGCGACTAGGAGTTAAAATCAATGTTTTAAACCTCGAAACTGGTTATGAACCGGAAAAGATGCTGGGTCACAGTTCGACTAAGTCAACCGGTGATTTTATCGGTCGAACCACTGACGTCAGCATGATGTCATAAATAATACATTAGTAATTATTTATGTATAAAATAAAAAAGATAAAAAAGATAAGTAAGTATATTTTACAAAGTTTTTTTTTTTCTAAAAATAATCTAAACCGAACTGATTGAACTGTCCGATCGATAATCTATGGTAAGTGATAGTTCAGACCGGTTCAATTAAAACCAGGCCAGTTCACCGGTTTTTAAAGCTTTCCGGTTTTATGGGTCGAACTGAACCGGCCTAGGGACCGGGTCACAGTCCGACCGCTTCGACCGGCCTGTTCGGCCTGATTTTTAAAACACTGGTTAAAATGAGCTTTGGAGCCCCAAGAGCAAAAGCTCCAGCTTAAAGCTTTGTTTTTGCTCCAACGGATAGTTGTCGAAGAGATTTTAATAAACTAAAGTCGTTCAAATAGTACTCGAGCAGAAGCTTCGATTGTGCCAAACAAGCCTAAGCTAGAAGTAAAGTGCTTTTGAATCTAGAAAAATATGTCGAGTGTAATTTAATAGAGCAGTAAAAAGCAGTGACACAAGAATGCTAGAATTTCAAGTCATATTTTCCCTAAAAAAGAAAAAAAAAAACAGAGAAAAAAACTAACCTCGGGAGCATAAATGTGTAAGATGGTGAAACTTGCCGAGATACAACTCCGAGCGCCAAATAAGAGCAGCGTCGTTGGTACTTCTCTCTGCTGGATTACAAGCGGGAGTAAGAAAAAGCAGCTTGTGAAAAGCACATAAGACATCGAGCGCTTGCGACCGATCTTATCCACAATAACAGCCGACAAAAGAAACCCCGGAACTTCTGAAAAAAGGGAAGGAAAAAAAAAAAGCACTTCTAAGAACTGCTATACTTTTTTTTGGGGGGTAACATGCACCATTGGTCCCTGAACTCATCGCGAAACTATATTTAGGTCAAATGAACTTCAACTTGACGCAAGTGATGTATCGGAATCTAATTTTTATTTCAATTGCATCACTCTGTCGAAGTCCTTTTGATTTTCCTAACAAAAGAATGATGTGGCAGATGATTCAGCTGGCGCGTCGCCTCAAATATGGCTACGAATTGATTGCAAAATCATCTCATGTTATGATGCGGCAACTGAAGAAATCAACCAGAGTTTAATGGAGTAACCCGACGATTGAAGCAGAAACCGGAATTTCGGCGTAAGTGATCGCGAGGGTAAGTGACCAATGGTGTAATTACCCTATATTTCCTGAAAAGTGATAAGAGTGTTGAATAAATTTAAACTTTACCGCCAAAGCTAGTGATGAACACATTCTTGTAGAGGCCAACATCATTCTTGTGGCTCAACGGCATATCTTCTGAGCCACATTTCCTATTTCCGTTACTTAATTCAGAGGGCAATAAAACGACAGCATAGTACGAAAACGCCTGCCCGAAAAAAACCATCCAAAGTAGGAGGGTCGATCTGATTAAGTTTGGCGATAAAAGAGTCAAAATCGCATTAAATCCCCCAATTTCGGCATCCTTTGAGTGATCAACACCGCCGCTCTTCCTATTCGCAATCAATTTCACAGCATCCGATGAATCGGTGATATCGTCGAGATCGGTGATCTTGCGATGAGAAATAAGATTGCCCGAAGGGAGAGACACGTGGTTTACTCTCGCCATCTTGTCCAAAACATGCATAGCGTCGGTTACTTTGCCTTTCATGCACAGATATCGAGGTGACTCGAGAGTGATCGGATAGAACAAAAGAAGAGCAAAGGACGGTAAGGATGAGAAGGCCAGAAGCCATCTCCAGCCGAATGTTGGCATCACAGACTGCAATTTGAACAACGACAACGTCAAAAGAGGTATAACAATCTTTTGGCATGCATGCCCTTCCAAGGCGCAGTTTCTTACATAAGTACCGTAATCGTAACAATCTTATTACGATTGTTTTATTAGTGCGACAGTTTTATTCGTAACAATCTTACTTTTTTCCATTTATTTCCTACTTCAGAAGTGCGGAAAAGTCAGTGTAGGTGCCATAGTCCCAGATAAGTAACATATAAATTTCTTACTTGCATGGTAGGGTTGGTGATCTTATTTTACGATTATTATGTGACACTTACATGGCATTTTACATAGATGGCTCTGTCCAATTTGATGGAGGAATCAATCAGAAGAATAAGATTGCAGCAGAATACAAATATTATGGACTTATTTTTAGAACAACTTAGATTGCAGCAGAATACAAAGATTATGGACTTATTTTTAGAATAGACATACCCAAGCGAGTGAAGCCTCTAAGATCGTGCCGACACTCCAAAACGCCGAAAAGACGACCATCCAAGTTCCTCTGTTCGGAGCAGGAACGAACTCAAGAAACCACGAAGCGAGCACATGGCCGCCTCCCAAACCGACACCGACCATGAATCTTAGAAAAATCAAAGCTAAATAATTTGGAGCGAACGTGCTTAGAAAACCAGCCACACCAGTTACCAAGGCTGTGAAGTTGAATCCCACCCTGTAAAAGTATTCACAAGAAGTTACATTCTACACAGGATTCATACATTTTCTCAAAAGACGGTTCACAAAAGCATGATCTTCTTAGATAAGCGAAATTTTTTTTAGGGAAGCCTCCCAACAATAGTCATTTCGAAACAAGTCCCTGAACTTCAGATTTTTGGATTTAAACCTCCTCGACAAAAATGTTGTTTGGTTGTAGAAACTTCACTTAGGTTCTGTTGCAACTTAATGGTTTCAGAAAGAGTTACAGATTCACTGGAAAGTCGAAAACATGCTTTTGGTGGGGTTCAAATCCAAAAAAAGAATGAACTTCAAGGATCTGATTCATAGTGAAGACATGATGGACGGATGACGGATGTGTCTTGAAGTGTTCAATAGGAAACGTGTCCGACACAAACACGGCAACATTTTTGAAATGTTCGTGTTTCATAGGCGACAATGGATAGTAATGATTCTTGTGTTGAGTCTGATACTGGAAATCATCGTTCATACAATGATACTTCACAAGATTAAAGTAGAAACCAATTTAGCAAGACAATACTAAACAATAACTGGAGAATGAAATTAAAAAGTTTTTTTTTTATAAAAAGGAAAGGCGGATGAATATGAGAATTTTGAAGGTTCCGAGAAAAGACCTGCCTTCTTCCATACTTATCCGAAACTATACCCCAAGAATACGCCCCCACAAGCATCCCAATAAACACGACACTCGAAATGAAGCTCTCTTCGTGAGGAGAGAGCTCCCACTCCGTTTGAACCGATGGCCCCACAAATGACAAAAGCATCATCTCCATTGCTTCCGAAATCTTAGCCATTCCCGAGTAAGCGAGCACAAAGGCTTGGAACTTTCCGAACCCCATAGATAAGAGTGCATCGTCGACAGTGTAAGTAGATTTAGCATCTCCCATCTGAAAGAGCCATAATAACACGAGAGTTATTATATTGCATTAAGTCTACATTTGTGTTTCTAAATCAAATTTATTCATCAAACTTTAAGATTACAATGCTAACGTTGAAAAATAAAAAAAAGACCAATGAAAGGTATGAGCAAGGATTTAAATGCCCATCGGCTCAGGCTGTATCTACCGTGCTGTATCATGCCAATAAGGTATCGGCACGATACAGCCCCCGTGCCGATGGCACAACTAAAAACTCTCTTTTCTTTAAATTAGTAAGTAATCTTTTCAATAAAGTTCAAAAGACTACATAATAAGCAATTAGTTGTTTCTAAAGAAAATAAATATTCATGCAATTATGTGTAGGCACACATATTTCTTGTGACCGGCACGCATTGGCACGGTCCAGCACCGTGCCGGCAAGTTTTCGGCACAACCCCATGCCACGGCACTTAAATCCTTGGGCATGAGACAACTAAACCAAGAAATTAGCGAGAAACAAGTCTAGGTTTAATCTAAATAATAATATATACGAAACTGACAAAGTTAAGAGGATTTTTTTCCCCCAAACTTTACACATGTCGACATTCAATATCGATTATCTGAGCACACTCTATCCCTAATACTCTAAATGTATTGTTTTCTATGTATATTTCTTCTTTTGCTCATTTAGGATCTCTTCGTAATCTCTTTCTCGTCAAAATTAGCAGTTGGGATTAACCATATGCATTTCACTATCTTGTGGACTCATTTGTAGCACTTTAACTACTCCGTGGTTGATTACATAGTAAGGTGCTCGCATTAACAATGTATTGGAAATGGCATAAAAAAGCATAGAGGGACGAAAACCACAGGACAGTTAAGCGCAACAAACGAAACCGCAAGGTCGTGAATTGCAAATGCGTTGAACCACGCATTGCAATTGCAAGGTACATATTAAAATTGTGTTACTAGTGGCAAAGTAAAACCTAAACATGATTTAGATCCGAAACTTTGAGCTTCTGCATTAACTCTCACATCCCATGAAATGGAACATTTGATCCCAACAGAAACCCTAAATTGCCATTCACCAAAACTCTCCTAGTGATGATGGATCTATAATTGATCTATTATTGCACTTTTTACATGAAATTTAACAAGTAAATGCCACATTTATACAAAGATTCCACAAACAATCAAAAAACAAATAATCACAAATTCTCATAATAAAAAAAACCCTAATCCCCATTCACCAATTAAATGTTAACCTGTTCTTTGCACTTTTTACATGAAATTTTAGCAAAAAAAAACTCTAATTCGAGCACCAAATTAGCTAAAAAAGAGTTCAAATTATAAAAAAAAATGAAATCAAATACTGTAAAACTAGAGAAAGATGATTGAAACAAACCATAGCTAATAATCACCCACGCTTCTCCTCTTTATTTCTTCAATTTTGGACCCAAAAATTGGGGTAAATTCGCAGGAAAATGGTGAAAATATTTGGAAAAAATAGATCGTAAAAAAAAAAAGGCGAAAGAGATTCACATAATAGTGGAATTTGATCGAGCTCCTTGTTGGGAACAAGCGACAAAGAGAGTGCGACGACCTTTCTTTGTAAAATTTCCGGGAGACCCCTCCACTATTAGACACTGTAAAATAGACCCCTTTATCATTTTTTTTAACTTTTAATTATATTTTAATTTGAATTAGTTTTCATAAAATTGCATGGGAGACCCCCCTCAAGTATTAGTCACTTTAAAATATACCTCTTAACTTTAATTTTTAATTTTTTCTGTATAAATATCACTCTATTTTTTTTAATTAGTAAAATAAAATATAATACTTGCTACAAATTTTCTATAATATTATTTTTATACATTATTAATATTTTTGCAAATCGATGTGGCACATTAAAATGCGTATATAAATCAATCTTAACCCTTCATGTTATAGATGTTAAGAATAGGTCTGGTATGCTATTAGGAGCACAGAGGCCTCCGTGCTTCCAAGCCGTTTTCAATGATATAACTTCCGAATCGACGATCGGCTTCGTTAGATTTGATCTAGCGTATTTGAACTATCTAGAAAATAAATTTTGCGATTTTTCGATATCATTTACCTAGTGATCGAAATGACTCAAAATCAACTGTTGAAAATAAAAATCTCACAAAAAATTATGATTTAGTACTAAAATTTTCGATCAGAAATATTGATCTTGTTATAAATAGTACAAAGAATTTTTATCAAAATTTTATCTGATTTGAATACTTTTATACTGTTAAACTTGCAAACGGCATATATCAACCTTTAAAAATTATTGATTTTGAATCCTTTCGATCATCAGGTAAATAATATCGAAAATTCGCAAAAATTATTTTCTAGATAGTTCAAATACGCTATATCAAGTCTAACGGAGCCGATCGTCGATTCGAAAGTTCCATCATCGAAAACGCCTTAGGAACACGGAGGCCTCTGTACTCCTAATAGCACACAAGTCCTGCTCTAGATGTTAATGCATTAACAGTGTATAATACAATAGAGTAGGGATCAAAAGCATTTTCCAATATAATATATATGAAAAAGCTTAGGGACTAATTTGTATAAATACAAAGAACAGGGAGCAAACTGTAATATAGGTATAGTACAGGGACTATTTATACACTTTACTCCCCACCTAAACTCCGATAACTCTCTCTCTCTCTCTCTCTCTCTCTGAGGCTACATTCACCAAACCCTCGCCACTCCACGCGAAGAGGACGACGACGAAGAAGAGGGCGAGGAGCGCGGCGGCGGAGCCATGGGCGGCGGCGGCGGCGGCGGCGGAGGTGGAGGCGATCACCACGGCGGCGGAGGTGGAGGCGATCACCACGGCGGCGGAGGCCATGGGCATGGCGGAGAGGCGGGGGACTTCAGGAAGAAGGTGTGGAGCATGACCGGGGGGCCCTACTGCCGCCCCAAGCACTGGCGCCGTAACACGGCGATCGCCATGGCCGGGATCTTCCTCATCTGCGTCCCCATCGCCATGAAATCCGCCGAGCTCGAGGTTTTTTGCCCTAATTTTTCTGTAGTTTTTGGTATCATCAGTGGTTGTGAAGATCGGGATCGGGGTGGGGTGATCGGGGAGTTCGTTGTAGGGTATGAGTGGAAGAACGATGAGATTGAGTGGAATTTTGAGGCATTTTTTTGTGGATTTGATGTCATTTAGCGTTTAAGGTTACGAGGAAATGTAGATAAATGGGAGTATTTAACCTTTTTTTTCTAATTATTAAAATAATCACTGATTCTTGTGAGAATGATGATGGGGATGAGGGATTGAGGATTTGATTGATGATAAGGAGTTTTCTATTTGAATTGTACCAGAGCGTGGATTTGTAGGGTATGATTGCGAGAATGATGAGATCTAGTGGGTTTTTTGGATTTTTTTTGAGGATTTGATCTATAATTTTGGTGTGATTTAGCATTTAAAATTAGGAGGAAATGTTGAGAGGTGGAGAGTATTAGGCCTTTCTTGTGGGGATCACACTGAGGAAATCGAGGATATGGTTCATGAGAAGGAAAGAGTGTCGATTTAGAGGGCACGAGTGGTGTAGTACTACGATTGAGTGGGTATTTGGACATTCTTCGAGGATTTGATCTTATATTTATCGCGTGATTTGACATTGAAAACTGCAAGGAAATGGAGAGAAATGGAATTTATTTAATTTCGTTCTAATATTTGAAGTAATTGCCTATTCTTGTGGGCGATCAGGATCGGCATATCGGCGATCGCGCTGATGAAAAGGAAGAGGTGTTGTATTTGACTTTGTGAGATTGTAGATGGAGTAGGGATGTATAGGATCAGAGTTGTAGAAGACATCTTTGAGAATTTGAATTTTAGTTTCACTATGGTTTGGTATTAAAGATTGCAAAGTAATGGGAAAAAAATGGAATTTACTTGCGGATCTTGGCATCACGCTGGTCGCATATTGGTTAGGTATAAGTTTAAACTTTAGGCGACTTAGAAGGTAAGAGAAAAAGAAGGGAAAAGATCATGTTCAAGCTTACCAGATCCTAATAGGTATCTAAATTCCCATTATACAATCTCTTTTCTTGCTCACATTTTTTGTGGTCTATTATTCTTATCCATTTGCTTGATTGTTTTTCTTGAGATTAACTTGAAAGAAATGAGAGTTTGCAAGATATTATTATCAAACTTAACCTATAGATGATTTTCTATGTCGAAAGAATGTAGAAGGATTTTTTACTTTTTATATTGTATATTTAGGAATGGCTACCCTAAACTTGGAAATTTTAATTTACTGCTTAACCTCTCATTACTTTATTCAGAAAGTTTGAAACTCAAGTAGTTTGGGTCTGTATATTTCTACCAAAGGAAAATAGGATAATTGCAAAGACTTTTCTCGGGGTCGCCTCAATCCCAAGCTTAGGGAAAATATTTAAGATTATGCGAGTTGGTTCGGTAACCTAATCGTACCTGGACTTCTCATGTGCATTGGAAGTTCATGGTAACGATTACTGGACCTCAAGTAGTTTATGGATCATCTGAGATATGATAAGGATTTGCATATAGCTGTTGACGACCGAGTGTGTTTATGGTCCCACACCTCCACACTTCTGCTTCTGCTTACAGCTGCTGTCACCTCTAGTAGAGAGTCTAGCATATAAAAAAGCTTGAAGCTCTAGCAACGGGAAGTTGAAATGAGTCTCAGAAGCTTTAATTTGGAATGTCTGCTTTTGCTAAAGAAACAGTTTGTTGAGGAGCTTTTTGTATTACGCTTCTTCTAATGTACCATTAGCCAAATCGCACTATATCAAACACACCCTAAAGCAGGGTCATCTAACTTCGAACACTCATTCACTAACTAAGCATATCAGTTCTTTACAAGTTTTTCCGACACGTTCCATTGAGTTGGCCTGCCTTTCACGCTGTCAAACTGTTGGTATGCTTCTAGCCCTTAGTTTTGATACCATTCCATTGAGTTAGCCTTGTTGTTTAAAATGCTGTCTGTTAGTTGTTGAAAAATAAAGGTAAATGGTCAGTGCTGATAAGAGCAACAACTGAATGTAGAAAGATATCCTGGTTTGCTTAAGCATCTTTATTCTTTATTCTTTATTCACCAGTTGTATTGATCTTCGTGATGAAGAGAACTTCGGGCATGTTTTAGCTTTATTTTTCTTGCGAGAGAAGGTAGCGTCCTGCTTTAGTATGGGACTACCACAAAGTAGTGATGCAAGAAACTTTGCTTTGAATTAATTACAAATGATCTTGAAGATAGTAGTTTAGCATGATTCATGGTCCGATGTTAAGGATTGATGTGGTGATTTTGCTCATGTAGCTGTGACTATTGTAGAGAGTCAACCTACTATTTTGTTATGCTTTGGAAGCTTATTCAGGATGAGTACTTGTTGAATTCGTATGGCGCTGTTTTAATCAACGATAAGCTTTAAGCAGAGATAGGTTAGAATGCAGATAACTCGTCCCCTCAACGTATCGTGCTAGCACAAATAGAGGCAAGCTGAAGGTGTGATTTGTGCAGCAAGTTTTGCTTCCTCATTTTCCGGTTCAGAACGCTTGTAACTATTCCGGCTATTAATGCGTACATTTTAGGGCATTTTAAAATTGTCGAAGGATAATTACTTAATCGGTTATTAGTTCTAAAACTCGGAAAGATTTTATATGTCCTGACAAATTTACTGTTTCATGCAGCAACGGCCTCATCACCCGGTGCGGCCCATCCCCTCGCAGCTCTGGTGCAAGAACTTTGGTAAGAACGAGTACTAATTACGGCTTAAATCGAGCTCGTATTGTTTATACTTTGCAGTGCGAAACTAACCGTGTGTAAACGGTTCGTTTATTTTTGTCTTATGCGGGGCTTACAAACTGTATAAGAAGAATTTGGTCTTCCTTTGGGGTTTCAAAATAAATTGTGGACAAAACTTTCTAGTAAGATTTTGTGGTGGTAAATCGGGCCTCGCACTTCTCATTCTTTTTGGATTTTTGAGATTCAGGACAAGCTTGTTGAAGCCGAATGCTTGCTTAATTTGTTTATATGATCCTGGAAAAGCTTACTCTTGGTAGGAGAAGAAGATTGTGATTTTTAAGAAAATTTGGATCTTCTACTTCTGGGTGGAAAAAAAGTTTGAACGAATTTTTTTCAACTGTGGCTTTTGTGCCAAACTATTGAGCATATTAAATTTTGAGATGCATTCGGTTGTTGCTTTTTTCTTCTTCTTTTTTTTGGTTTATGTAACTCTCCATATTTAGGGTTTTGTTTTCACAAACTATTTCGTAGCTTTCAACGAAATGAAAAGTCAGGTTATCAAAGCAGAAATGAAGTTCAGGCGCACACTTGAAGGTGCATCTGCATTTTCACGTATTACATTTTGGAGTTTCGCGATAGATTTCTTTCTCAGTGTCGTACTTTTATGCTGTTAATATAATTAGAAAATTCATGTGGCATTTAGGCCTGTTTTATTTTGAGAGTTATCTAAGGGCTAAGCAAAGTTGAGGCAAAATCATGTAAAAACTAAGCTTTTCATTTTCCATAGAACCGTAAAAAATACATCGCAATTAACTCATTGCTACTCTTTCTCGTCACACATAACATAATTTTTTTGCGTTCTCAGATAAAGCAACCCCAAACAATCCAAAAACAGGGCCACTACCAACAAGTGATCCAAAATAGGGCACAACTACCAACAAGTGCCAGCCAATTAATAACATATAAGAACTACCTTATAACTTATAAGAGACCCAAAACATCTCTCTCTCTCTCTCTCTCTCTCTCTCTCTCTCTCTCTCTCTCTCTCTTTTCTTAAAGCTCCAATAGATGACAAAATCCACGGCCGTATCCGTGAATAACACAAAACAGTTTGGTAAGACAAAATAAGTGATTGATTACAAATTCAGCGTCGGAGAATGCAACCAAACACACAGAAAAGTGGCTAAAGAGTCGCAAGAATTAGCTACCAAATAGGACTTTTTTATAAAATAACTTTATAAAACTTTATAATTTATAAAATAATCGTGACAAATTTTAATTTGGCAAATTAATCTTTTAAACGCGGTGAATCATTCAGCGCATTCAAAAAAAATTTCAAATCTTCTAAAGACGGTGAACGATTCACCGCCTTTAGAAGGAGAAGAGGAAAAAAAAAATTAGTTGTTAAATGAATAAATATAAATAAGACGATAAATAATTCATCATCTTTCATAGCCGTACGGTATGTTCTGAAAGCGGTGAATCATTACCGCTTTTAGAAGGTCAGTTTGCCAAAAATAAATTTGATAAAATTATTTTCTAAATTATAAAATTTTGAAGAGTTATTTTATAAAAATTTCCAACAAATAAGAGCTCGCTTTGTAAAGTTTGAAATAGGAAAAAATGCTTCGAATCAGAAACAAAAATTTGATCTAAAATAAAAAGGGAAAAAAAAAAAAACGAACTTCTTCGCTTCCTAATCTTTCGTTAAATTAGAATTGAGAAACCAGCTTCTCAAAACCAGAACGCGTGTTTGTTCTGTGATCTGTTTACATATAATAATTTACAACAATACCGAGTCCAAAAATAGAAGCTTAAAAATAAGATTTAAGAAAAAGGAAAAGAAAGAAAGAAGAAACAAAAGATGCATTTTACACAGATATAGTGATAATGATATATATATACTAGGTGATTTACTTTTCCTACTTTGAGCCTTCGTTGCGCGTCTGGTTAAAAGAGAAACCTCCTCCGAAGCCTTCGCCGCAAAAAATCAAATCGGCAGCGTTCGGCGAGAAAAGAAAAAGAAAAGCCACCGTAAATTCAAAAACTTAAAATATAATGATCAATCGGAAGGCAAAGAAAGAGAATTATCTTTCTTTCGCTTCTTCAATCTTCGATCTCAAGAACCCCTGTCAGACCTGCCAAATTAAAGAGGAGGCAAAAAAAAAAGTCTCAAAAAGCTGAAATGTCAAAAAAATTAGACAAAATTCGCATGAAAACGTAGGTCAAATTCTGATGCATTATCCTAAAATCAGTATTCGGCTTTTAAGGACTCAAAAGTGAATGATAAACAAACCTTCCAGCACAGATTCAACTGCACCGGTTGGAATCAGAAGCCCGACTATACGCTGATTATCGTCGGTGGTCTCCAAACGGACGACCCGTATCCGCTTATGAATTTGGCGAGCCTGTGAACATTGTCGAAATGAGCAAAAATGGTTCAGAAATGGATCGAGATTTCAGAGAAGATTGTGGAGGCGTGATTCGTATTCCCACAAACTGTCCAGACATGGAAGGAAAGCATCACTTGCAGAGCGAAACAACGCGAAGCAAGAGGTGCCGAAAAGTACTTTACCTGCTTGGATAGAGCCTTTTCGATAATTTTCCAAACAGGAAGAATAAGGCCCCCCAAAACATTGACCTCTTGTAATCTCCTCCCGACCGTACAATAACTGCCGACTTTGCATTTTGGCCCATGCATGCACTGAAATAAAAAAGACACACACGACATATAGGCAAATATAAAGAAATAATAGCGTAATGGCGAGGAAAAAAGAAATTTAAAAAAAATTATAACCGGTTAGGCCGTATTCCTAGATGAACCGAGAAGCCAGAAAGCAAAACTTTCATCTCATCAGTCATCACAGGGGCATTTACAGCTCACATTAACAAAAAATATATATATTACTGGAAGCCTTCCGAACTCGAACAGAAATTCATGGAAGGTTTGGTTATTTAAAGTCTATGGAATATATTACATAATGAATACGCCCATGTAATCTCCACCGACATGGTTCGATATTAATTCAAGCAAAACGAATATAAGGCCAATGGGCTCTCGTCGAGAACATACACACAGTAACCAGATTCTTTATTCACATATCTACCATATCAGGTCCCACTTCGAGATTCAACTCTAGTAAACCACTAATATGCTATGTTGATAACAGGATCTAGCTGTTGTTAACCTGAAGGAAGCTCAATAAGAAGTTTAATTGGTTGTATATTTTCTTCTTTTGCTACACAGTTATACTTCTATCACCACTATCAGATGTTTTCACCAACTAATGCGGTATTTTTACTTCACGTAATATTTTTTAGTTGTGAAACTTTTATAGAAGATTTCTCTCTAAATTCTAACAAGTTTCCTGTTTTGAGCTCGGCTACGCTATAATATACATGCTCTTCCTAATACCTAATATGTTTACTGCTATTGCCATCTTTATTACCTTTTAACTCTGCTACCATTTTACTCACGCTGTTTCATCACACAACAAATCACAGATTTTTTTTTTTATAACAAGTAATGCATTTTTTTTCCAATAAATATAAGGAGACTGGAGTTGTCAAACAAATAAGGAAACATTTTAGTAACAATTAAAAGACTTTTGTAATAATTGTTACTTGAGTCATTATGGTGAGTACCATTGCCACTAAATGATAACTCATATAAACTTGATGGTAAACAATGAGCATTTAACAGTAAATTAAGAAAATTAAAAACAAAAAACAAAAAAAAAGAACTTTAAAATAAAAGCTCCTAAGGGTTTTGACAGGTCTGGAGACTCTGGACAATAGGGTTTATCTACAATAAAAAAATTTACGAGGTATGAGGTACAACTTTACCTGCTTAGAAGAGACCCCATACTCATCTTGCCAACCTTTGCTGGCTTTCTCGATTGAGGACACCTTCCGATACTTGTTCTTGAGCTCAGCTAAAGGCATCTCTCTGGAATAGAGCATAAGAAATAATGATAATTGAAACTGAAATTTATGGATAGATTAAGCATATTAACCAAATTAAGTACCTTACTGCTTCCCCAATCGCAGGGCGAATTATTTTAAAGACCCCAGCAGCTGAACTGTTGAAACAGGCAGGGAGGAAGAATAATATGAGTAGAGGCCCATATTCATCTAACAATTAAATAAATCTATATATAACATATTTAGAGAATTGAAGCCGAAAAAAATTAAAGGAACTTAAAAGGACTACATATTTTACAATCCATCGTTTGCCTTTACAGTGCATCCATACACAAAATGATAATTAGGTAAATAAAACGGTAGATAAAAATAATTTAATAAAATATGATGACCAGCAAAGTGAACTAATATTATGAAGTAGAGGTTAGCTTAATTTGTACTAATAACAGGTTTCTGTCAAATGTCATGTAAAGCGATATTCTAAGGGAGGAGAGTTTATGTTCATATCACCATGACTTACCCTTCATAAGCTAAAATAAAGTGTCTGCGACCCATCCACTCCCTTCTAGATTCATAGAATCCATCATGGTTAGAACTTAGTCCATCTTTTTGCCTCTCATCAAGTAGATCTTTTGCAAACTTTAATAGAAAGCGAGAACGGAAAAAAAAAAAAATATCAAGCTGCAAATTCAGTATTGACAAGTGGATACACTAAAAATAAAGATAAAATTAAAGATAAAAAAATAAAGTGTTCATTTAGGTTGCATCTCTACCTCCCAGGTAATTCCACGGTCAACGGTAAAAGTAAATAAGACGGTAGACGCACCAGATAGTTCGTCAACATGAACAGTCTGTAGTGAATGTTAATGTTAGTAAATAAGGCCGTCGAAGAAAGAGAAAATGAAGGCTAAAATATACAGAAAACCCCTGGATGTGCCCTGATAACTAAAACTTATGTATAACTCTCTATACTTATAAAATACATATAAAACTAGCATTTAAAACCCTAGTGTAAAAGGTGAAGTGCAATAGTGGCATAGTCAGGGGATCATCTGTGTTTAGCTAAAGTCATACGAAATGATTCCCAAGAAGAAGTACCTTGGGTTCCTGCTGCATTTCAATAATGTTAGCTTTAATATCTACAATTCCAGAGTCAAATTGCCCTTCACTACGTGCATTATGAACAATAACATCAAGTATGCTGGTGAAAAGTTCAAATAACCTGAAATTACATATTCAAGTGTTAATATGTAGACAATGACAGAGATAGAAAGTTTGAAGAATTAATCCCAAAAAAAAAAAAAAAAAAAATACAGGCCTATTCTGGATGTCCGGAGGCAAGCCCAAAAGGCGATTAAGAAAGCGACCAACATCGTGCATATCTGAATCCACTATGCGGCCAGAAATTCTTCCGCCATCTTTTCCATTGCCTGCATAGACCATTATATCATCAAAAATAAATTAAGTTAAACCTTTGGAACCAAGTGTACAGTTTGAAATATGTGCGAGATGACACTAAGTTAAACAATATGACATGAAGAATAAACTATTTTCAAAATATACTTACATAAAATAGTATCTCTGATGATTCCCACTGATACCAACGCCGCTTTGGCTGTAGTAATAAATTCTCGAATGCTGGCTGGATTATCAGATGAACATCCGGGAGGAACAACTGGTAAATTATCCTGTTCAAAACCTTTTGTTTAGAATACTGCTTCCCCGCAGAAAATTGTAGAGCATAAGAAAAAACAAAAACAAAAAGAGAGTCAGAACATAAATAACAGACCTGCTCCATTATTCCCCTATACATCATCACGAGCGCTTTCTTTCCATAGTTGCTATCATAATTAAAAGCACTGAGCGATGGCCCAGCCCTGCACATGTTGAAAACACAAGTTTAGAGTTCACAGAAATCAAGAATTTATATAGTAAACAATAAAAAAATAATGCCAAATAAGGTTACCTTCGATCTCCTTGTGTTAAAGCTCCAAGGGTCTCTAACCTCTTCGCAACAATTGATGCAAATCGCCTTTCACCGCCGAGATTTGTGAAAAGAAGCCTAAACAATGTAGATGGCTAAGACTTTGTTTAATATACTAAATGATGAACATCTATTATACTCTATCCAAATTACAGACTGAAGGAAAAACTAAATACAAGAAATTAAAGATGAAAAGGTGCCCTATTTGAATAGAAAGGCTATCATGCCTTCCTGCTTTGATATAGGATTACCCAAATATAGTGATTATACCACATATGAAGAACACACAAAAATATATATATATATATATATCTGAGAAAAGTTATTATCACCATACAGAGCAAGGCTATCTAGCAAAAACAAACCTATATTGCGGTGCAGAAGCTTGATTAGAACGATGGGTTCTTCCAAACTGCTGAATCGCACGGTCAGCACTCCATGGAAGCTCAAGTGTTATATGGACTCTTCTTCTCTAAATAGACAAAAAGCAATTAAGACTCAGCAAACAGAAACCTACCAAAACAACCACCTTAAAAATATAGAAATTCTCGTGTACAGCCAGTACACCGCGTCAGCCAGTACACCGCGTCAGCCTGTACACCATCCACTGATCAGTCATCCAAGCCATCTCACACTTTGGATCCAACCATTCAGAAAAAACGTAACTTTCCAATCAAGAAAAGACTTGCATCTCAGTGTGCGGTTGGAATAAAGTATGAGAGGGGGCGGAGAGTGGACCATTGGATGATGCAACCTTTACATGGGGCACCGGGTGCAGGAAATAGTATAATCTAAAAGATCTGAACACTATGAAAACCTGGTTTAGCACGCGTCTATCAGCCTGAAGAGAGACGCCGGCCGATCCAGCTTCAGAGATAATGGCAACAAATTTTTTGCCATCCATAAATAATTGCTTCTCGTGCATGTTTATCATTTCCATTGTTACTTCTTTTCTGCAAAAAAAGTAGAAAACTTATCATTATACTCAAACAATAGAAAGAGAAGTAAACATAAGCAAACCATTTCTCACGTGTTCCTCGCTTGATAAACAACACCTTTTCCACCTGAAGCCCTAATAAGCATACCTCGCCGACCAGTCATTTCCGCAACATTTTCAGGACCTCCTAGCTGCATATATTAAAATTTGGAAAAATAATCTGATAAAACGGGTAACTTGATAGTTCAAAAAACCAAGTCAACAAGAACACATCTAGAGGGGCAAAAAGAGATTTCTAAAAATAAAGCCCAGCCAAATTATATACTATCATGTTACCCTAAAAATCTGAAATTCCATATAGGCCCTTCAAAAATTTAGTTATTCCCAAAGTTCATCATGACTTCAAGAAGCACAGCAACATGACATTCAGAAAATATTTGAGGAAAAAAAAATTGTGAAGTATCGTGATATCTAGTAGCTCTTTTATTCCAATGTCAAAATATAAATAAATAAATTTAAACAGGAAAAAGAGAGGAAATCTTAATTTTCTAAAAGGACCTAAACTCAGAGTTCAATATTTGAACTCCACTAGTGGAGAGGTTAGCAGTAAATGCTCATTTACAGTGTAAGCCATAATATAGACTAGAAGTACAGAACTGTCTGATTGGAGTACTACCTGATCTATTATATCATCCAGAGGATTGTTCGGGAGATCCAAAGACCGAATTATTTCCAAAATCTTTGATTTCCTTTCCTGTGCAGCTTCATACCTGATAATTGAACATAGTTGATTTCAAATTGTGGTACAGGGACTAGTCAAGTAGACCACCGGCTATTTAGTAATGGGTTAAATTCACAAAAAGCCACCAATTTTGGCCTAATCGCACTTAGACGTACTAACTTTTATTTGGTACAGACTTCAGACAAAATCTACTTTGTTCTATAACTGCAAATTGGTCCACAAAGGTGACTTCCTGCAGCAAAACTAAATTAATCTATGTAGGTACATTTCCTTTGCTGCAAACTGCCAAACTTGGGGATAAAATTTGAGTTGATAATTCATTAGATAATTGGTTAGTTTTCCCACTAAATTAAACTATACGGGCAAGATTGGAAACTAAAACCAGTGGGTCAAATTGCAATTCAGGAAAGGCTATTTGTGTTTAATGATTTTAACATTTTAATAATTAGTAATACATTGAGACCCCCTCAACTACGGGCCATTTTGAAAAGCTAGTTATGTTTAGTGAGCTGTGAAATTTCACAGAATCATTTAGTTTAGCAAAATCCTATGATGGAAATAACTAAAAGAATTGAAAGTTGACTGGATGTCAAGCAAAAAGAATGTAAGTTCAAGGAACCTATTTGAAATGGCCCATAGTTGAGGCCTTGAGGGGTCTCCATACATTTTTACCTTACGAGTAACATACCTCTTCAGAAGGTCAGCTAGATAGGTATCCATCTTCTTAGAATATTCATCTGTTTGCTCCTTGCAATAGTAGCATGACCAATCATCTGGAATCACATCAGTCCAAGGAGGCACCAGACAAGCAGGGTGGACCAGCCGACCACAACAGGAACAGCAAAGCAACAGTTTCCTCTCCTAATAAGTGGACAAGCATAACAGAAATTAAAGAAAAAGATAATTTCAAGCAAAACTATCTATTTACCTTTATATATCTGAAAATTCTAAATTTCACACAAGCCTCTCTTTGATTGTTTTTTTCTAATAAAAAAAGTAAGCTTTCTTGCAGCTATAGGATAACTCTACAACTAAGGCCTGTTTGGATACCCCTAAAAACGTAGCATAGTTAAACAATGCTACGTCCGTAGGAAAATTTTCCTATGAAGCGTTTGGGAGTAAAAAAAAATGGTGTAATTTTTAGAGTATAGTTAGACTATACTCCAAAAAATGGAGTAAAGTTACAATCCAATCCAACCAAAGAAAAAAAATCACATTATTCTTGGGCTCTCTTACCCTAAAAATGTATTAAGTTCTAAATTTTAAATTTTGAATTCTAAATTTTAAATATCAAAAATTTAAATTTTAAAAATTTAAATGTCAAATTTAAATTTCAAATTTTATATTTTTATAATTTCAAATTTAAATTTTCAAATATCAAATTTTAAATTTAAAATTTCATTTTAAATTTTAATTTTCAAATTTGAAAGTTCAATTTTTTATTATCGAATTTCAAATTTTAAAATATAAGATTTGAAATTTAAATTTCAAATTTCAAATTTTAAATTTTAAATTTTAAATTTCAAATTTCAAATTTCAAATTTCAAATTTCAAACTTTTAAATTTCAAATTTTAAATTTCAAATTTTAAATTTCAAATTTTAAATTTCAAATTTTAAATTTCAAATTTTAAATTTCAAACTTTGAAATTTCAAATTTTGAATTTCAAATTTCAAATTTATTTTTAAACTTTAAATTTTGAAATTTCAAAGTTTGAAATTTGAAATTTGAAATTTGAAATTTAAAATTTAAAATATTAAATTTAAATTTAAATTTATATTTATATTTTAAATTTCAGATTTCAATTTAAATTCCAAATTTTTTTTAATTTGAATTTATAACTTTTAAATTTTTAAATTTTAAATTCAATTTTAATTTAGATTTTAAATTTAAAATTTTTAATTTAAAATTTTTAAAATCTAAAATTAATTTTTAATTTTTTAGTTTGCAAAAATCTTTTGAAATCGTGCAATGTGAATCCAAATAGCTAATAATTTAAATTTAAAGTTCCTAATGGCTAAGATTGTTAGAAATCCTTTGGAATTGTATAATTTGTATCCAAACAGCTTTTAAAATGAACCCATAATTTTTTTTTGGAGTTACAGGATTTCACATTTCATCTGGACCAATACCATGGTATTTAAACTCCACGGAATTTTTTTACTGCGCATCCAAACAGCGCCTAAAGATAAGTGTACTCCGTAAGAAACTGAACTTTGAAGAAGCAGATATGAATATTCTGATTTTGCTTAGGTATATACATACATAGATAAATAGCGATATCTATGCAGATAGATTAATTTGTTGAAATTATAAATCACCTCTTCGCTGTTGCATGATTCACAGATTTGGAACTCCTCATCCGATTCCGTTGATTCTTTGTCAGAGTCAGCTGCAATGATCAACATAGATTTACCAGAAAGTATGTTAATCATCACAAGCCTGATTACACCTTACTAGATTGTAAAGTACAGTGTGAAGCTAAATTCATTGTTTAAGTGGTGGTGCACAACATAGATACCAATGTGACATTTAACGCCATTGTAGTATCCAAAAGACGATGAAACTTGACAAGCTTAAACCCAACAACCTCACTTACAACTCTTTCTAGCCATAAACAGAATGCTTAGTGACTTCTAGGATCCCCTTAACATTCTCATATTCAACCATATTCTCTACTCGGTTGAAAATGCAACCTAAAGTCATCTTCTTCAACAAATATGTGTTAATTTCCATAGATATGATTGTATGCCTTCTTTCTCAATACATCCTATAAAAAAAATGTGCAAGGACAGACAAGGAAAGATACCTTTAGGCAAGTAATGCAATTCTCCATTGTAACAATTGACAGATTTAATGTAAGCATGATTACTGTTTCTTTTCTAACATTGCTAACGATGTATATTCCTAACAGCAAGCCTCTAAAAAAGATTCTCAGGGAAAAAAAAAAGGTGCATATTAAGTTTGACACTTTTTTTTTTGGGTGCGGTTCTAGTATTATGATGAACATTACGAAATCAAGCAGATAAAAAAGTTGATAGGCTCAAGTTTGAACAAAGACAATGTTGACAAATAGTACTGTTATCAACCAACTTGCCCAACCCATGCAGCTGTCATTTTCAGCAATCTTGAGGGGAATAAGTAGAAAGTATTATCTAAAATACCACAATTGAGAACTAGAAAACTTGTGATGCAAGTCTCATGCAACACAATCATATCATGTATATTGCAGAATCCATGCTCAACAACTATATCAAACAGACGCAGAGAACTTACAAAGAGATTCATCGTAACTTTCGACATCACTTGCAGCTTGCCATTTTGCAACTTTCCTCGTTCTCCCTCTAAATGATACGCCGGGTGTAGCAGAATGCCTCTTACGTTGGAGCTCCTTCACACTCTCTTCATCTATAACATAGCAAGAATAGAAATTGCTAAAATATCCCACTGCAATTCAAAAAATAAGGGACCAACAAACAGGCTCAATACACACCACGCAAATTGTCTGGTTTTGGTGGCAGAGGATAATTGTCTTCCACCAGCTTAAGAAGAAGCTCTCGAGGACCAGAGACGAAGTCATCTAACTCAAGACCCTGATTCAGAATATGTCCAGTAAGAAGAAACAGGAATTCGAAAAAAAGAAAACAACAGTCAGCAACCATCCTGCACCCAGCAACCACAACAGACCTATGCACTGCCAAGTTATCAGCCCTCCACTCACTGTCATAGATTCAAGACAACCATCCAACCACACACGCGCGCGCACACAAACACAAAAACAACTAAAAAAAATGCTGTGACTCACTGTAGAGGGAATTGAAGTTTTGATGGACGGCAGATCACCAGGCAATACATTGCAGATGTGGTGTGCAGGCAATAATTTCTCCAATCGAGGATTGCACTAAACAAAGGATTTTTCGCATATATGCCCTTGTAAATATGCAAAATTGCACATATACCCCAAAAAGTTAGTATTTGTGAGCATCCCTCTGAAAACCTTTACGAACATCCCCAGCCGGGGATATAGAAAGGCTTTTGCGTATGCACCACTAGTAGGTGCATGAATGTAAATAAATACGATTGTCAAGGGCGCACCCACAAAACCAAATAATAAGAGGTCTTTGCACAATTTAGCATATTTTCAGGGCTATATATGCAGAAAGAAACCAAAAGGCATAACGTAATAGTGTGTGGCTAATTAGAAAAGGAACGCACGTATTTAGCAACAGCCTCCTCAGTTCGAGCCTCTCCAGTGCTCTGAAGACCTATCACCACACATTTATTTTCTGCCAGTGCCTGCTTCGCCAGCCTCACCGTAGCAGGTACTTTAGCTGACATACACATGTGCCTGAAAAAACGCTGCAAATACAATGTGTTAAAATTTCTTTTTAAAAATTAAACAAGAGAAAACAGAAGTACCAGAAACTCGTAAATGGCCCACAAGTATGAGAATTCTGAATATATATATATATATATATATATATATATATATATATATATATATATATATAGCAAGACTACTGTCCTATTAAGAGCGCAGCAGTCCTTATGCTCATAAGTTTCTAACCATCCATCAAGTGTGATGGGTGGTTAGGATGAGAGAGAGAAGAGATATTGGAGAGAAATTTAAGAAGAGGATAAATTGAGACACCCAATTTCACCTCAATTTCTCTTCTCTCTCTCTTCCTAACCACCCATCAAACTTGATGGATGGTTAGGAACTCAGGAGCACAGGGACTGCTGTGCTCTTAATAGCACAGTAGCCCTGCTCTATATATATATATATATATATATATATATATGTTCTAAGCATGGGAATTCTTGCAATTCACTGGGTGGCGGGGATTAAAGGAGTGATGGAAGGGTTAAAAGTCTGGCACTTCACAGCAAACATGGTGGACAAGGTTCAGGCCACAAATTCACCAAAAACATGCCCCTCACAACAAGTGCCCATTACGCCCAGCTTCTGGAACAAGTTCTCCACTTCAAAGAACAATCCAAGCAAGTTGGACTTATTTTATTAAAAAAAAGGAATTGTAGCTTTTGTTGTGCTCAAAAGCTGAACAAGCTGAGCACCAAAAAGCAAAAGCTCCCATCTGATGCTTCATTTTTTGGTGTTATAGGAAGCTGTTGGGGAAAATTGATGAAAACCTATTGCTCTTTATTATAAGTTATAACAGCTCTAAGACAGTACTTCTGCAAAAGCTCCAACCAGGAAAAACAGCCCCTAAAGGCCATTCAATTTGCACTAAAAATGATATTTATCATATCAAAAGAAGACTAAAACATGGATGTAGTCTTCAAGAAGATTAAATGCAAATAGTAATAGATTATAAATGCACAGAGAAGCACATGTATGAGTTCTGACCTAAATTAATATTTGTTAATGAGAGGAAATTTTAATATACCTGATGGCTCGCCCAGTACAGGCGCCAAACCTGACTTAAATTTGGCTTATCATCCGGAAGAAATGCACCTGCTGATAACAATTCAACCCGTAACTCGGCCCAGAATTCAGCTGCTTTTTTATACATACCCTGTATTGCAACATTAGTTGTATCGAATTCTAACATCAGCAGTATGAAAAATTACATGTCAAAAGAACAGCAACAGACAGAAGAAAGACTCTAGTTTCCTCATAAGTTGACTCTAGTGTTCATTTCTAGTCAAGTACAAGTAGTTTGCTTCTTCCATGTAACCATACAAAGAATAAATATTATCAGAGTTTGACTTAAAATATCTACACATAATTGTCACCACATTCATTTAATTCTGTGTAACCATACAAAGAATAAATATTATCAGAGTTTGACTTAAAATATCTACACATAATTGTCACCACATTCATTTAATTCTCTGAAATTAAGAGTCAATAATTTAGAAAAAGAAACTCCTCCTCAAAATTAAGCCTCAATTCATCAAATTTAATCATGCAAATACATGAGATATGTTTGCAGCTTCTAAAATATCTACTCATCACAAGAAATTAACTTCATCTTTTTTATTTTTTAGTTTATTGGGATTTAACGAAATTGAAGGCTAAAAAAAATGAGACAATGAAAATTTTACCAAATAAGTATCAACTCATCAAACTCAATCCTTTGAATGCATGAATACTAGATTAAAAATCTCAGAAAGAAATTCCAAACTGTCTTACTCGAAAAAATTGATAAAGATGAACCAAATTATGAAATGTTAGAAAAATTGAATATATGTGATAAAAAAGAATTAGCAAAGCAAATTTCTGAAAAAAGAAAAAAAAAATCTAGAATCACAATCTCAAATCATATATCTGCACAGCTCGATAGCAGTTCTAGTGACTGATTCACCCAACAAAACAATATGATACTTTCACTATGCTTGACTGATTCACCCAACAAAACAATATGATACTTTCACTATGCCATTAATTTGTAGGCTTAGTAGTTACAGCGATCCCCTTCATAAAGAGACCCAACTATCAAATGGATCACACAAATAAAATTCAGGCGCATCAGCTTTTCCACAGTCAGTGCAACAAGCAATTATCAAGTTGAGTAAACTAGAACAGAGTATCAGAAAACTCTAATACATGGCTAATACAGGGGAGGAAAAAAATTAATAAAATTTCTTTCAGAGATTTCCCAAATAGAAATAAATAGATGCAAGAAAAGAAGTTCCTTTTACCATCATCTTTTCCTCCAGAGGAGCTTCAACCACTTCAAATTCAGCATCTTTATAACTTAGTGTACGGCACACATACATACCCCTAAACAAGGTCAATAGCTAAAATTATAAGCTTATAGATTCAAATTGCAATAAAAATCCTCAGATAGTTTTTAAAATAAGAAATCTGACCTTGCCTTCATGTCCATTGCAACAAGTTCCAGCGCTCCAACACCACCTTTATCAAGAGCCCCTGCAAAAAGTAGTATTTCCATAGAAAAGAAGAAATCACACTCTATCCTGGGAACTAAAAACCCATTCATCAATGTAAGCATGTAGAGTTACAACAAAAAACCTACAGCAAGTATTTATAATGAATTTCAATAATAATTATGTTGGTACGATGGACAAAGTTAATCAAGTTCCTCGAGAGCAATATTTGACACTCATGCAAGGCACAATTATCTTCTTCAGTTCACACCCACCTTTGTGTTATTCCAGATATTATGCGTAGACTTAGATAATATTGTGCTACAAAAGTATTTTGAAGACTAAACTACATGAAAGCTTGCCATAAATAACTATTGAAGAATAATGCCCCCAATTAAATCATAGGTATTGCAATTAAAGCAACAATAGGAAGGAATATCCATATTCAATTCCTAAAGAGTGGGAACCACCGCATCACTAGTTTTAAGTTGACAATAAATGGTGGTTTTCTGATTGATATTCAATGAAAACTGACAATGTAAACTACAGAGGAAAGGTTTTTCAAGGAGCACTCAAAGTTCATCCAATTGGCTAAAAAGGAGGAAAATTGCAAAAAAAAAGATTGGAATTTCTTCATTTAAAGGTATCACTGACTTAGCATACACCCACTGCTTGCCATTGTGAAAATGAAATAAAGGCTGACATGTAGACTAAATCATTCAGTATAGCAGAAGTTTTGAACTAATAAGTAAAATAGTATTATGGTTATATATGAGGGCATTGAACTCGAAGGTGCAAACACATTGTAACATAATTCTAGAAAAGCAACTAGAATAGCATGCATTGCGTTGCGTTTTTTCTAGCAGTAGCCTGATTTTAAGACACCTAATTAATGATTAAAGGAGATCAACATGGGGAGCTCTGATCACAAAAGCTATTAAGGAAAGAGGAGCAGCCCAAAGAAAAGAGTCAGCTCTCGTCTACTTTAGTCTCGCCATGCTTTAAACATGAACCTTATAAAAGTCAACCAACTGAACAAGATAGGGAAAAAAATGATTTGTCAATGACTCAATATAAAAGCATACACCTGAAGATCTAGCTGAAGAGAAGAATTACGATACCAAAAATAACCTAGTGCTATTGGACCAGTATGTATCACTTTTATAATTTCACATTCAAGCTTCTTTATGAACTCAAATCCAAATTAACAGTCTACGATACAAGACAAGAATTCAAGAGAATCATGAAAATCGTACTAATGAACCTAATTACATAAATTCCCAAATTGTTTGTAAATCACTGTATGTGTTAACTTGTCAATATGGCAGCACTAGTTTTACATGTCTACTAAAGGAGGTTTAATGATGATAATAAGTTAAGTGGATTTCCGGCTCCCTATGAACATTAGACAGGTAAGAAACTAAGGTCTTGTTTGGTGGTGCTATCGTTTTTTTTTTCTGAAGTCAAATTCTATAAGATAGAGTATGCAGGCGGATGGCAAAGTGCTTGAAATCTATACATTAATGAAGTTCATTTAGCAACAAAAAGCAAAAGCTTACTAGCGATATTTTTTGCTTTTTTTTTTTTTTTTGATGAAGACGCCTTTTGGCATCCAGCTAGGTTGCATTGCAAGCTACCCAACTACGACAAGATTTACTCCAACATCCAACCACAGAATACAACTTGTTTAAATTTGTCGGGAAAAACAGCAACAACAATACCAAACAAGGCCTAAGAATACAACTTGTTTTATGAAAAACAAGCATTAAGAAAAGCAGAAACAAAGATGTTACATGAAAGACAAATTAACACATCTTTCATACTCTTGATGCCTCCACGTGGAGATTTCCTTCTAATTTTACACCAGAAAATTGATCTGTGACCTTAACAAAACACTCTTCTCAATACACCACCAGTCATCACTAACATGAATACTGCAGATGCCAAGTACTCAAACATAACACAAATCCAAATCTTTACAAGCAATTTTTCTTCCGCTAAATCAAAATTTTAAATTAACTAGAAATGATAAGCTAAGGCTGGTAAACTTTTTTCCTATATTTGGCCAGTTTGACCTTTATAGCCACATGGAATTAGCATGGCTCAAGACATTCTCCAGATCTGGTCGACAATGTCACAAACTTCTTTAGAGGTGGAATCTTCTTCAAGTAATTTATTCTTCGAGTATTTGAGAGAACTTCACTATAAGAGGGAATGACTAGAAAGACAACGATGGAAGAAGATCTATTAATTTGCAAACCTTTCTGTAATTCTATATGAGAATTCAATGACTCTCTGGAGAGAAATAAATGGGGATTTCAGGAAAAGCAGAATTCACATTATCCAAAATATTTATTATATGTTCAAAGTTTTTAACATCTTTTGCAATTAAACTCAGTTAGATCAGGACAAGAGGTGGAGGTTAAAAGCAAACCTAGAAACTCAATAAATGAAGAAAAGGATGTTCCATCTCCCCAAAGTCCAAGCCGGACCATGTAACCCATATTTCGTGGCTCAGATGCACCAGTCGCAGAGCAATAAACAACTCGAGCCTCAGGAAGTCGCCTCTGCGTTTATTTTGTAAGTTTAGCTATGCAACATGTACAAACACAAGAAAAACTCGGATAAAATGTATATGTAGTCCATGTAGGCATGTATTATCTCGATTTTAGGACTCAGACCCAGAACTTTTTGCTTAAACATTTTTGTCTCACTTCATCCTTAATAGTTAAAAGGAAAATAAACAGTTTTCCTGTGAAATGATCATATTACCCCTTGTATAAAATGACTTGTTTCCCCTCATGTAAAACAACTTGTATCAGTCTCTCAAGATAGGGCAAAGAAGGTCATTTTATAAATAAAAGAAGTCGGAAAAAGTCGCATGTTCTTTCAGCAGTTGGATGTATGAGAAAGTTGAGAGACAGATATGCTGAAGTGAAAAAGGTACAGGGATTAAGTTGCAATATTGGGACAGTAAAGTGATTATCAATACATTTTATCCTGTATAGAAATTTATTTAGACTAGCAAATCTAAATTTCCATAAGCCTATGTACAATTTACAGATCTCAAATCTCAGTGGGACACAGCTACCTGGAGATCAAGAACAGCCTCGCCTGTACGAGTAGGTTGCCCTCCTGCCTCAGGAATCAAGTTTTTGGCCTTGTGGCACTGCATAAAGTTTATCAGATGGAAACAGTAAAACTCTGTAACAGGGAGACAACAAAAATCAAAAGGGACTTTTGCGTCTGTAGTCCTGCAAAATCATCCATTGACAAATATACCTCTATAAAATCCAAATTTTAATGTCTACCCAAAGGTGCAGTTTCTTAGAAAGCACCCTTGCTTTAAGTCCAAAAGTGATCAAAATCATGGGGCAATGTTGGTTTTATATTATGAAATATTATGTAGAGAGGAACATTCCAGTTTATATAATACATAAGAAATTATGCTTTCGAAGAGCATAGTGGAAAACTCACTACATATGCAAATACATTTTTTTATTGGAATTTGTTATATATGTAAAATATCCAAGTAAAAATAACAAGAAAGTAAGAAAGAATCCTCAAGTAATAGAGTCGTTTGAAATAGAAAAAAGGGTAAAAGTGTATAGACCTTACAAAACGGTTTGGCTGCCTCAAATCCTAGAATTCAATAGAATAATTTAGTTTGCCTAAATCCATCGTTTGGGATCATTAATTAATGAGATTTCAATTGACTTAGAGTTTCTCATAATACAAATGACTTCAATCTAATTCCAATGATTTGAGGTCAAATTTGGCAAAAATGCATTTGCTATCAGTGATACTTTATCAAGATGCCCAAATTGCACCTTCTTAAAATAGTTCTATTATCATTCTTGCTATATAACTAAGGATAGATAAGTAAAATGTACACATTGACATAATTTGCTAGTTTCACCAAAGAACAAAACGGAATGGAGTTCAGTTGAACTGTAATTTATTCCAAACAAACGATTTCATTTCTAGATGAATAAAAATAAATTCTTCACATCTGAATTCTATTGAATTTTATTTAGCTTTGGATCCGAACGGAGTGTATCTGAGGCATAAGACATTTCTTATTTTGAGATAGATACCTGAACTATAAAAGTTAACATTTTTCTACCCAACCTTGCAGTATATTTGAATTTACTACCACTCTGTCAAAACTCTTAATTTTTAAATGGAATAGTTCTTTAACCGAATGTAAGATTATGTCAAGTGAAGGAATATTCTATAACTTTTCCAAACGGAAACTGTTAAGGCTAAGTTGAACTAGACAGAATTTTCTGAGATCAAAATAACGAAGAGTTAGGTAGTAAAATGAAAATTATAAATGTTCAAGTAGCCATTTCAAAAACGCTATAGTTCAGGTAATTTTTTTTACATTTTAGCCACAAAATAAAAACATGTAGGTTACCTCATCAAACACTACAAGACCATCGAAATCCTGACCACACCACTGCACCAACTGCTGCAAACGAGAACGGCCTTTCTCAGATGATGCTATCAGGCTACTGTATGTTGAAAAGACTACTCCATGTTTGATTCCAACAGCCTTAGAGTCAAGCTTAGAGTACGTAAGCTTATTTAGAGCATGCACTACAGAAGAATTAGTACTGATATAATGAGTCAAGTATCCAAAATATATTAATCCCGACAAGTTCCATACAGAATACTAAACAGAAAGTTAAGCGGGTGATAGCAAAAGACCTTTAATCGCTATATCACAAAATAACAAAAATGAACCTCATAAACTTACAAATAAACATAGCAACGTGTAGAAATATATCAGTGCACTAAGATTGGAATTGCTCTACAAGTTCAAAGGCAATATCAGCATCCAAATTTTTACCAAAATTATGAAGAGACTAAAGCACAGAACAAACTTGAGAAGGTTTCAAGAAGAAATGCATTTTATTGCCCAAGTACCAAACCAATGTCAATTGCCCAAAAATTGGTGAGGAATATCTAAACTGCAGAAAATCAAGGAAATGAGGGGATCACCATGAAATAGGAGTACAGGACATAAGTACAAAGTTGCCAACACTATTGCAATTTAGGTTTGTAAACCTAGGAAAAAGTTTCTCTAGAAATGTAATTGTCGAAAACCTAGATCACTAGGTTCACCTTGTCTCCTCCATCTACTGAATGCCATATAAGCTAAGCCAATCATATGTTACATGCTCTTAAATGCCTAAACATATAATTTAATATATAGTGTAGCATTACCACACGTGCACTAGATCATCTACTGCAAAAAAGTAGTATCAGCTTCGACAGTTCTTATTGAATAAGGCAGTATAATTCAGAAGCTTACATTAGTCGACGCTAGACTTCGAAATACAAGAAAAATTTTACAGTATAATCCTGAAAAGTTAAGTCCTCCGTTTCCTTTGTTATTTACTAAGATGGGAATTCTCAATCTTACATCCTACTTATCATATAAGAAGATTTGTAAATATGTGTGAGTGTACGTATCATGCAGAGGAAGCTCTTAATGCAACTTATACAAATACATATCGTGGTGCTTCTACAGTGGATATCATTACAAGTTAAGAAAGAGGCATGAGAACTAACATAGTAGTCAAATAAGAAATAACATAAACTCAAACACTTTCAGTGGCAGGAACAGGATGATTTCAATATAACACATTGTAGCAAAGAAAAACGACTAGGTAAAGTTTCAATAGCAGATTACATGAACTTTGCTATAAGTTACTAAGGTTCGATGGTTGAACTATATGAATTATTCATCAGGAACATGTTTAACCTATTTACCTTCAACACATGTAGCACCAACATCATCCAAATCTCTACGCGCATCAAATTTTAAATCTGAACCAACAGAAATCCACCTGCAGAATGCCACAATGAGTAGTGTCAAACAACGGGAAAATAACGAACTCAGCATCAGAAATATAATGAAAGAAAGGAAAGTTTTCAAACAGTTGAAAGGAAAAAAAAATGTAAACAACCATCAGACTGAAAAAGTTAAGCATAATGAGGCACAAAAGTTGCTTTGTAAAGTACTTACAATACTTTTTTTCTCCCATGCTGCCAGTTTTCCCATATCAATCCAGCAATAGTTCTACCTTTACCAACACCAGCGCCATCACCAATGAAAAAACCTGCTCTTGCACCACCTGGGAGATGGTGAAGGTGCCTCTACAATTGACAGAAAAATAGTATTACTAATATATCATGATAGAAAAACTTTAAATTTCCATTTATGCCCTGTTTGGCCTGTCTGAAGCTTTTGCAAAACTGTTGTTTGGAAAATCTCCTCAAAGAAAAGTGTTAACAGCTTTCTCATTAATATTCTCAATGCAGCTTCCCCCTGCAATAGAAGCTGCTAGTACCTTTGCAGTTTAAAAGTTTATTTCGATCTCCTTAGCAACAAAAGCTTTGTCGACAAACACATGGCTATTGCTTTTCAAATCAAAGAAACTGTTCGAGAAGTCGGGCCAGACAAACATTTAAAATAGTAAGAGCAAACTAACCTGACAGGCATAGACTAGTGTTTCGATCTGCAAGCAGGACAAAGCCTTTGTATCCTCCAGTTCATCCAGTATTTTCAGATCATAAGTTGGTTCTGGTGGTTGAACAGCTGACAAGGAAGATGTTTCCACAACAGGATCTGGATGAGGTTGACCAAAGGAAAGCTTGGGAGGCCGCTGCAAACCAAATAGACAAGTATGGCATAGTCATTCCTGACATCACCAAATGTTCTGGGAAGAAGAATAAAGGCAACCCTATTACATGGAAATAAGGATGTGAAAAGCATATATTTTCATTTTTCAATGCATATAGATATGAAAGGATACATTACAATAAAAGGTTAGTGAACTTGTTGCAAATTTATATATAAATCACCAAAACTTAAATGTATTTAGTTGTTGCTTCAGTCAAGCAACTAGGTCAAACTCCATTTAATCAGTTGCTATATGATCTTCACGAAACAATGTGCCAATGACATGGCGACCGAATCGGCTGCCAACATCAGTTCTTGAAGATGATGCGGTAATTCTTCCATATTGTCGACACGTGATGATGTGGCAACAGAATCAGTCATTACACCATTCACCACCATTCACCCATAAAAAAAGCTAAGTTTGACGGAGTGGCTTCATTAAAATATAAATCGAATTCCGTGCGTCAATGCAACAAATTGTAGTGAGGTGACCTATGTGAAGTTTCACTACAAGTTCAGTAATTTACATTGTGCAAGACACCCAAACATGGAGACTTACATAATCAGTGAAGGTCTCTCCAACAGGACCGCCTTCATCTTCTTCCCGCTCCACGTCAATTGCCACCTAATTGACATCAACAGCAAAGGAGCAGAAAAAATATATTTCAGGTCACAGCAATTAAACAGCAGAAACAAAGCAAGTAAGAGAATCTTGAACATATTGAGAAAGTCGTTGTCTTGAGGTTAACTAAGCATTTGTTAATCACTGTAACAGAACCAATCAGGAGCAAGAATAAGCATGAGATAACAAGCCAGCTGATTATTAATACTCAGTGGAAAGGATGGTCAAAGATATACAAAGTTAAAGCAAAACAGGGTAATGATAAGATGTCTTAAACAAGGTCCGCGAAAATGAGCCTTTTTTCAACGAAATTCTAATTGAAGGACCTCCATGCAACTACAATGACTGGTAACAATTTCATAAAACTAACCCACAATATAGAGATGTATAGATGTTAATATAAAGAAAGATTATGCAATTTAGTGAATTAGGGTTAACTGGCTCGAAACAGTGTAGAGAACACATCTACCATATGCAAGAAATATTCTAAGTTAAAGCAAAACAGGATAGTGACAGGATGTCTTAAACTTATCCACTTTATTATGCTGTACGCTGAAACAAGCTAAATACAAGAAAATGAGTGTTATTTCAACAAAATTCTGATCAAAGAAATTCCATGCAACCATAATGACTGGTTACAAATTCATCAAACTGATCATGTTGCAATATCGAGATACATAGTAATTAGTATAAATAACAACCACAACTTTAGCAAATTAGGTTAAAAATTGGCCTGAAGCAGCGAAAAGCACGCATTTATCAGATGTAAGAAATTGACGAGTCCGCACCTCATTGATCTCCTCTGGTGGCTCAATCTGAGGGAGCGGCGGCATCCCAGGGAGCGGCGGCATCCCCGGAAGCGGTGGCATCCCAGGGGATGGAGAAGCAGCGCCGGGGGCGGTGGGGGCGGACGATCCAGCGCCTGCGGAGGCAAAGTAGTTGTGGAGCTTGGTGAAGTCGACGGCGAGGTCGACGCGGCACTGGGGGCAGGTGAATCGGGTGAGGCCGTGGGGCACGTTGAGGATCGCCCTGCACCGGGCGCAGGGGAGCTGGATCTTGGTCGGATCGATCCCCTGCGCCCTCGGCGGCGCCGGCGCCGGCGGAGGCGGAGGGCTAGGGCTAGGACCGGAAGCAGGCGGCGGCGCCGCCCCCGCCCCCGCCCCCGCCCCCGCCCCCGCCGCCTCGCGCGGCGGCGGAGGGGGCTTGTACATGAGCTCGGGGGGGAGCATCTGGGGGAGCTGGCACTTAGGGCATATGAACTCGGTCATCCCCGGCGCCACGGCGAGGATCCCGTGGCACCCCGCGCACCGCACCTTGCACCCACCCTGCGGCGGCGCCGCTGGCGCCGGCGCCACCGTCGCCGGAGGCGGCGGCGCCGCCGGGAGAGGCGGCGCCGGTTGTTGGGGGTCCGAGGGTTGCCCCATCCCTATATCTCTCTCTCTCTCTCTCGATCTCTTCTTCCTCTTCGTTCTCTCTCTACGTCGAATTCGATCGGGGAAGAGAGAGAGAGAGAGAGAGAGAGGGAGAGGTGAATTGGAAGTGAGAGAGAGAGAGAGATGGGGATTTGAATCGAGGGTTTGGTTTGGTTTTTTCTCTTTTTCTTTTAGGGTTTTTTTTTCTAATTTATATAAATTTTTTTTTTTTTTTGTTTCGTTTGGAGCGGGACGGAGCCGAGGGGTTCGGAGGAAACTTAAGGCGATGTGTAGCGAATTAATTGCACGCATTTTATAATGGTGGAAGTCACGTGACACCAAGCATGCATTTTTTAATTATTTTTTTTGCATTTTTTTAGTATACTTTATTTACGAGTTAAGCTCATGTACTTTTAACAACACAAAAATATTTATATTTATTACTTTTTAGTCGTCAGATTATCTTAAAATTTGTACAGCAATATTAATAACGTATCACATTAAGTCTCTTCTACTAGTACTGTATGAATTTTAAAGCGATCCGACAACTAAAAATTACAAGCATACATATTCATGTGCTTTTAAAAACACAGTAGCTCAATTCCTTTATTTACTACTATTATTATGTTGATATTCAGATTGTTTCTTTTGCTGTAAAATGTTGTTCTGAAATTTTTATATATTACTGCGCTTTAGTTATTAATCATTTGAAAAATATTATTTTTTCATAAAATGATTATTTTAGGAAGAAATCTATACTATATATAAAAACGTATAGAAATTCTTATAATGATAGACGGAATTAAAAAAAAGAATAAAAGAATATTCTCTACGAACGGTTATTGATCAATTTGTTAAAAAATATCTCAAATAAAAACGAATGTTATGATCTATCTATCTATATATCCAATCCTGCAAACGGTTATGATTAATTTGTTAAAAAATATTTCAAATAAAAATGAACGATTATAATCAATCTGTTAAAAAATAGTATTCCTATCTATAAATTTTACATTAAAATTAAAATTTGAGTTTAAATCATGAATTAAATTTAATTTTGAATATCAAATTTGAATTAACAATTAAAAAAATTTAATTACAGTGGATCCAAATCAAATTTTAACAAATTTAAATTTATAAATTTTGGATATCAAATTTGAATTAACAATTAAAATATTTAATTACGGTGAATCAAAATTAAATTTTAAATTTTAAAGTAAATATGAATTAAATTTTGACGCTTTTAGTTTAAACAACATACTTAAATTTTAGATTTATTAAAATTCACAAAATATATATATAAAAAAAATAATATAGGATATTGCAGATATTTTCTAATAAAATATAACATTTGAATTTGTAAAATATAATTTTTATTATAATTTTTTGAATAAATATAATGTAAAAAATTTATATTAATTTGAAATAAATTAATATAATTGTTAAGTGCATTTGCACGTACATTCAACTAGTACATATAAAAGAGCTTACTAATTTTTTTTATTTAATATTGTAGAATCATATATATATATAGAGAGAGAGAGAGAGAGTCCAGCTAATACGCTATCAATAGCATCAAACACTTGGTGCTACCAAATTTTTCACCATTAGATCTATTCTTTTGATCATTTACACCCGTTAGATCATACTATTCAACCAACCATCCACTCAACCCAAGGGGACCACTATCATCCTAACCGCACATCCTAATCCAGTGATTTGGTGCTACTAATATATATATAGAACTTGTAAAATTATTATTTACATGGAGATAATGCATATTTGTTTGTGATGTATTATTTTGAAAAAGTAGTATTGCGCGCTAAAATGTGCAAAAGTAGCTTCTACGATAAGCCCCTAAGGCGTTGTTTGGTTTGGGTATAAGTAAGAACTGTTTATTTCAGGGATAGGTACAAGTTCAGGTATAAGCCGGAACTAGACCAATTTTGCGTTTGGATGATAATTGAGTTGTTCTTTGGAATAAGATAAATAGTGTTTGGATTGTTAGTTTGGAACAGGAGAAATAAGAGTTATAATTTTAAATTAAAAATATTTTATCTAATTAATTAACATCAAAATATTAATTAAAAATAAATTAATAAATCAATTAGCTATAGATATTGTATAAGATAATAAAAATATATTAATTAATTAATTAAATATAAAAAATAAATTATTTTAGTTAGATAACTAGTAAAAAATTAATTATATTAATAAAAATATTAATGGTTAATCAATATAAATATTAGTTTATGGATAAACACATTAAATTATTAATAATTAATTAGCTAATTAATTATAAATAATAAATTAATTAATTACTTTATTATTTAAATAATGGATAATGATTTAAATATATTAATTAGATTAATTAATAATTTAATACCATAATTAAAATTAAATTTAGACTTTAATTAACATTGTTCCCACTTGGGAATTAGCTTGTTCCAGGAAAAGGGTGGAACATCAGTTCCAGCCTTATACCGGGTTATACCAGCTTATTTCAGGGACCCGAAAATTACTATTTTCGGGTACAAAAAATTACGTTTGGGAACAAAGGGGGGACAAGGTATACAATTCTTTTACAGAAAAATATAACTAATTTATTCTCCAGATACAACATTTTAATTGCAAAACACTTTTGATAAAGTATCTTTTATTGTGGGAACCATAACATCATTTTAAAACTATAAATTACATAGAAATATAAAATATTTTCAATTGCTTGTTCTAATATAAATTTTCTATTGTTGTGCTGTTGAATCAATTTTTGATAATTTTGTTATCATCTAATTGTTCTCAAATTCGTACATTTGGATCACCTAATTGCAATTAGGGATTATTGAGATCCTTAAGATAATACTTAACCTAAATTTTACAAAAATTGTGTAAATTAGCTTCATGTACTCTTAGGTGCTGTTTGGTTAGTCAGAAATGTGTGAAAAAAAAAGATTTCAAAAAAACAAATTTTCTTGAAAAATAGTTTTTCTAGCTTTTTCGCCTGTTTGGTTTTAAGAAAAATAATAGAAAACCCTTTTTCATATTTTATACAAAATTAGTGTATTCATTTTTCTAAAAAAACCGAAAAACAAGACCATTAGTTTTTCATAAAATATGAAAAAAAGAAATATTTCCAAAAATATTTGTTTTTCTTCCAACCAAACTGACGAAAAATTACAAAAGGAGTTTTCCATTAAAAAAATTATTGAAATTTTATTTTTCACACTTTTTTGAAAAATCAAATGGCCCCTTAGCAAATAAGAATGAGATCGGTTTTGTGTGATTTTTATAATTTTTTTAAAAAAATAAAATTGAACCGAATTTAAAGCATGAAACTAACTGAATCAATGACATCACAATTTGTTTTTACTGTAAAAAAATATACCAATATTACTTTAAAACTATAAATCATACATAAAATGCAAAACACGACAATTGTTTATTTTAATATAAATCTTCTGAATAAAAAAATATAATATAAACAGCTCTATAAACTCTTTGCCAATTGAGTGTCCGTTATATTTATGGAACAAAACTCTATTTAGAAGTTTTCAAATTTCACAATTTTTTGTAATTGAATGTAGAATTGCACGAACATGCTGTATCCAAATGGCGTACACCATAAAAACACCTATGTGTTCCAATAATTATTGATCGAATTTTTTTCGAACCATATGAATTTTTCGATCATATTTTAGCCATCTTTTATCTATTCACTTGTTTTTCCTCCAATCTCTCATTTTAATTACTCTTCTCAATATCTAAACTATGTTTTGATAAATTATATTTTTTAAAATATCACACACGCAAAGAGGTTTTTTTTTTTTTCAAGTTTAGGAAAATGAGAGAACCAAGTAATGATCTTAGCAGCATTGAGACCATTTAAATATATCATTATCACACTATTTAGACATTCAACTCATACTAAATGTATTAGGATTGGTCTTTAGGTTTGCTATGTCTAACTAATATTGCAAGATCATCACATTACCATGATAAAACTAGTTCTTTTCTATTATTATACTAATTATTAGACGAATTTGATAGGCCAATTTTTTATTTTCAAAGTTTTAAAATATATCTAACTAATATTTCATTTTCACTTTGATAGGCCAAATTTTCAACAGCATCTCTAACAAGTAACAACACTTTATTTATAATTATGTCGAACCAAACCGTCCTTTATTCCTCTCAATTAATGAAATCCTATAGATAACCTCATGATGTACTAGAAAATCCTATACTTCACCTAAGTTTATTTTTTCAATTATGATTTATAAAAATTTAAAATAAAAACTAAGCAGCAAGATGTTAGACGCATATATATCAGTAAATGTTGGATTAAAATAAAATCTTACATTTACTATACTTGCGAGAATTACATAGAGTATATAGATTGAATTAAAGATAAACAACGAATTTAAATTTTAAGTTAAAGTGTCGTTGGCTGATTTAAACAAAATAAATTTAAAAATTAGACAGTAAAATTAATTTTTTTTTAAAATTAAATATTAGATTTAAAATAGCCTATATAGTTATGATAAGTTATGTACGTTTTTTACCTATAAATAATAAAAGGATTTTAGGAGTTTAGTAGTTGCCTACGTGGTTGGTTGCTTTCGAACATTCTAAAAGGTTTTTTTTTTTTTTTAAAGGAATAATTTCACAGAGCTTTCTATAAACATATTAATTAGCAGATATATCATATATCCCTATAAAGTTTAGATTTTCGGATTTATTTCTAAAAAAATTCTCACGGTTCCAAATATACCCATGCTATTAGTGTCTATTAGAAAATTTTATTTAACTATAGATAAAATACTTAAGGGTTAATTGCATACAGCTCTCTGTAAACATATCGAATAGCAAATATATCCCTACAAAGCTCAACTGTTAAATCTTTTTCCTACAAAAGTCCGGTGACATTCATATTTGTCCCTCTGATTTGTTACCGTTAGAGAACTGTTTATTTTTTAACAGTAGATAAGTGAAATGTCAATTTTGCCATCACAAATATATCTCTCCAAAAGTCCCAACTGTTATAATACTACAGAAATATCCCCCAAAAAAATTTCAATGGTCATCTTCTTTTTCTTTAAAATCCAACACAATCCATAATTGTTGCAACCTCTCTCTCACTTATTTTCTCCTAAATCTTTTATTTTCAGCAAAATAAGAAAAAATCATATAGAAATTAAAAAAAATTCAATAAAATGCATAAAAAATAAAATAAATTAACAACACATCAACCTAAGATACATCAAATTGATCCAAAATTTTTAATTAATTACTATAACCGAATTTTGGATTCATAGTGTGCAGCATACCTCACCTTATTCTTCTCGGAAGAGGAGGGAGTATCGGGGGCCAATTCCACGGCGTTCGACATAGGCGAAGCAACAAGCGTTGTGGATGAATAGGATGGAAAAATCCTAGTTACGGGTTCGAAACTAGCACGAAGGAGAGAGCGGAAGATGAAGAGGAAGAAGAAAAAGAAGAAGATTTCTCATTGGTAGGGTTTTGATTGAGAGAATTAGGTATAATATCATAGGGGTAAAAATGTCAATTTACCTCACTAACTAACCAAGGTTAAGTATTTTACCTGTAGTTAATTATATTTTTCTAACGGATCCTAATAGTAGGGGTATATTTGAAATCGTTTGGACTTTTGTAGGAATAAGAGTTAAAAGTTGAACTTTGTAGGGATGTGTTTGCTATTCGATATGTTTGCAGGGAGCTGTATGTAATTAACCTAATACTTAACCTTGGTTAATGAGTGAGGTAAATTGACTTTTTTACCCCTCTGATATTATACCTTCTTCTCTTAATCAAAACCCTAATTCAATCAAAATCCTAGCAATGGAAACTTTTCTTCCTCTTCCTCTCTCTTCTTAATGCTAATTTCGAACTCGTAACTAGGGTTTCTCCGTCCCGATTCATCTACGATGCGTGTTGCTTCGCCCATGTCGAGCGTCGGGGAATCAATATTAGATAGGTAAAAGAGAAAAAGAGTGAGAGAAGAGGTTGCAACAATTGTGGATTAGGTTAGTTTTTTTAGAAGAAGAAGATGATCATTAGAAATTTTTTGCAAGTATATTTATGCACAATTCTAATAGTCGGGGCTTTTAGAGGGACATTTGTGATGACAAAATTGACATTTCACTTATCTTCTGTTAATAAATATTTTAACAGAACAGTGAGCTAACGGTAACAAATCAGAGAGACAAATATGAACATCACTGGACTTTTGAAAGGATAAATCTAAAAACTTGAATTTTATAGGGATATATCTGCTATTCGATATGTTTAAAGGGAGCTGTATGAAATTAGTCCCAATAACGTATGGACAAGTCGGAATATTTGAGTAGTACAGGGACTAACCATACATTTTACCCCTCTTCTCCAAAAAAAAAAAAAAAAAAAAGCCTTCATTTTTGCACCCTACTAATCACAAAACCCTCCTTCAACCTCGCCGCGGAGCGATGCCTCTCCCCTCCCTCCTCCGCCTCCGCCGCCTCTCCTCCGCCGCCTCCGGCGGCGCCGCCGCCGCGCCGGTCCTCTTCCGCCACGCCGCCTCCGGCGGCGGCGGCGGAGCTCCGCCTCCCACCACCGTCCAAATCCTCTCCTGGGGCCGCGGCAGCTCCGGCCAACTCGGCGGCGGCAAGGAGGAGATCCGCTTCTACCCCTCCCATGTCGCCTCCCTCCTCTTCCCCCCCTCCTCCTCCCCCCCTCTCCTCGCCCCCTCCCCCGGTCGCCTCCTCCCCCCTCCTCCTCCGCCGCCGCCTACCTCCGCCGCTGAGGTGGAGGTGGGGATCTCGTGCGGGCTCTTCCACTCGGCGCTCCTCGTCGACGGGAGGGTCTGGATGTGGGGGAAGGGCGATGGGGGGAGGCTAGGGTTCGGGGACGAGGCCTCCCTCTTCGTCCCCACCCTAAACCCTAATCTCGAGGGCGCGCGCGCGCTCGCGCTCGGCGGAATCCACTCCGCCGCGCTCACGCGCGACGGCGAGGTATTCACCTGGTACGCGCGTTTTGTTACTTTTCCCCTCTCCTTTTTCGTTTTTGTTCCATTATTTGATCCTTTATTAGTTATATGAGGGCATTTGCATAGGTATAACCTGAGAAACTTGGAAATTTATGCATTTTTGTAACCTCAAAATTTTCATTTCTCAAATGCATCTCCCTAAATTGTAAAAGTTTGCAAATCTATCATTTTTAATATATTATATATATTTTGAAGGGTTTATAGGTTTAGGGTTTGCGTAAAATGAGATGAGAAATAGAATAGAGAAGTCGGAAATTATGGTGATTTTGATTAGAAAAGTTAGTTTTAAATGTACGTTCACTGTTGATAGAGGGATAAATTTGCAAACTTTTAAAATTAAAAGGTTATATAATCAATTCAAACTTCGAGGTATAAGTGAGCAATTCCACTTCTTTGTAGTGGTATGTAGAAAATATTGGAGTAGTAGAATTCCATTGTTTAAAACAATTTTAAATATCTTTGGATTCCCTAGATGATACGAGGCTCCTTGCTCAACTCAGCTCGGCCTTTGCACCGCGTGGGGTTTTTTTTTCATTTGATCAAAAAGAGAGAACTATATGGAATTAGTTACTGTCAATTTAGTTACTATGAATTCTCCCTTGCTAATCCTCAAAAGAGAAAACTATGTTGGGTTTTTTTTTGAGGAAACTATGTGGAATTAGTTGCTACGTGTTCTCTTTGCTAATCCTATTCTGCATAATACTTTATGCTAAATAATTGTGGCTAAATCTCTCCTAATCTCGTTTGAGCATGTTATTTTGGCCTCTGTCTATGCCATCAACTTTGTTTACATTGCATCTGACTTCATCATTCGAAACAAATTATGGCTTTCTATATCTTATCATAGAGAACTAGCATGCTTTTTATAATGGGAGATCATTGTTTCTTTTCGACCGTCAAAGTGACCGCATTACTTAATTTTCTGAAGTTTACAGGGGTTACGGTGGATTTGGAGCTCTAGGTCATTCTGTTTATTACAGGGAGCTTTTGCCTAGATTAGTAAATGGTCCTTGGAGTGGAACCATATCACATCTTGCTACCAGTGGAGCCCATACTGCGGCAATAACTGATTCAGGTTTGTTTCTTGCCACTTATCTACTAAACAAATATATACTCACTATCTTTCAGATATATATAGTTTAGATTTTCTTGAAAAAGACCCAAAAGTGCAATGGTTGGTTCAGTATGGAAATTAAGCAAACCCATAAATCATAATGAAATTCTTAGCCAATAGAATTATTGGTGAGAAATGCTCTCTGCCTTGAAACATAGATGACTATTAACAGATGAATGACAAGCTTTTGCCAAACTTATATTTAGTCAAACTCATATTTGGTTCAGACCAATTTTCTAACTTGTTTTGAGAAGTTTTGTTAAACTGATGAGGAAATTCATGTTTGACTAAATTGAAATTGGTGACTTTCAATTTTTCAGCTCTAAACATGTTAGTGAAGTATGGCTAAGTTGCAGTACAACCTCCTATAATAATCCCAAGACGTTGGAAATTGTATATTTCAGCCCGCTAAACTACAAATCATTTGGCAATATTTATTACTTTGCTTATAGGTAAATAAGGTCAAATGCTGGTTCTAAAAAATCAGACAGAAATATGAGAAAAATGGTATTTTTAGGAGGGTTTCCCGCATTTTATCCTTAAATTTTTTATAAATTAATTCAAAGTAATGTTCTCGTTTATCCTGACACGTTGAGTGATTTTCTGACAGGTGAACTTTACACTTGGGGCCGTGATGAAGGTGACGGCAGATTAGGGCTTGGAAGTGGAGGTGGGCCCGGCGAAGCAGGCTCGCTTAGTATCCCTTCCAAAGTAAATGCATTGCCTGTGCCCATAGCAGCTGTAGCTTGTGGCGGTTTTTTCACAATGGCTCTAACTTCAGATGGCCAGGTGTGGAGTTGGGGAGGTAATATATGCATTATTAACTCCTAGTTCGATTTTGTTTTCTCATTTTTTGAGGCTTTTGAGCTATTTACATATATATATATATATATATATCACTTCTATTGCATGATTTTCTGTCTATTTATCATGGTCATGCATGGTTTGATAGTGGAGTATTAGGAGAGACTTGTTGTTTTCTTCCTTCAAAGGGAAAATAACAATCCCCTCTCTTCTTTCTGTTTGGTTTGTTGCACAATTATTTATCATTAAAATTATTTAATTTTTCTACTTCTATACCTTGTTATCTAGTTGCTAAAATCCATAGATTTGCATTTTTGCCAACATTTTTTATGGTGGCAGCTCATCCGAATGCTTAGTGATGATTTTCTGTTTTTCTTGAGCATCCTGCAGCAAATTCAAATTTTGAACTAGGAAGAGAGAACAATACCGGTGATTGGAGGCCGCAGCCTATTCCAAGCTTGGAAAATGTCCCCATCGTTCAGATAGCTTGTGGCGGTTACCATACTTTAGCCTTGACAGGTACGTAATTGCAAGAAATACTTTTAATGGTTTGATAGTGTCAGAAAAACATCCACCTTTTCATATTTTTATCTACTTTAAAGTTTAAAGTGCTTTCACACATTAGGATTTGGTTGAGTGAATATTTGTGCTAAAATACTACTCAAAATTAATGTAATGGCATTATAATGAAGATTCATGCTGTGAAAGATTATCTTGAGTCTAGGCTATCTTTGGATTCTGAGTGTCTTTTTACTGTTCGTCAAATGGACAATGTGAATTGAACAAGTTTACAAATAAGTGGCATACTATTCTCTAATTGAGAGCTGTTAAAATCGATATACCTAATGGACAACAATATCTGTCAGAACTTCGATCAATTCAAATGTTCTAAGCTATCAACAGAACAAAAACAATATGCCTACAACTAAAATTCTCATTGTTGAGATTGCTTGAGGTTTAGTTAGAAACGATCTAAAAACCACAAGCTGTGGTTTGTAGACATTTCAAAATAGCGTAGATCATATATAACAGTGAAATTCCTGTGCCCTACTGTCCATTATGAACTTATTGAGGGCTAAATATTTTGAAAGGCATTCTAGCTTAACTCATTCTAGCTTAATTTGCTCTCTATTTCTCTGAACCTAATGCTCTATGATGTGATCAGATAAAGGTGAAGTTCTTTCATGGGGACACGGTGGACACGGTCAACTTGGTCATCCTTCTATCCAAAATCAGAAAAACCCTCTTGTTATCGAAGCTTTAGCCAATGAGCGAATTGTCTGTATTGCTTGTGGCGGTTCATCCTCAGCTGCTGTTTCAGGTAAGAGTTTATAACAATCGAAGCCTTCTGTATCAACATCTTCATCATCATCACCAGGCATATGAATTATTTTCTTTTGTTTTGTTTTTTTTTGTTTTGTCATTTATGATCACATTTCTTGGGCTAAATGCGGTAAGTAATTTTTTGGCATATATATAGCCCTAAAGATACGCATATTTGCATGTGTACCTCTAAGAAATTACAATTCATATGCAACTATGCATACACATAGAAATTACCAAATTTGTATATGTACCACATTTCTTTGGCTAAATGCGATAAGTGTTTTTTTTGGCGTATACATAGCCCTAAAGATACACATATTTGAAGGTTTACCTCTCAGAAGTTACAATTCGTATGCATACCCATAGAAATTACCAAACTTGTATATGTACCACTCAAAAATTATAATTTGCGTCTGTAGCCTAGTTGTACCTTGTATTTGTGTGTAAATCCCTCGAGTTGAGAGCTTTTCACACTGAAAAAGGAGTTTGGCTCTAAAGACAGCCTCATTAACTGAATTGTTAAGGGGGTAGCACAACTTCAGATCAGAACTCACCTTTCCGGTGCAGAAAAAAACTCTTTATCAGGGGGATGTGGATTCAAATATAGGCCATTTTGTAAGGGTATAGGGGCAATATACATGCCATTATGTCGATATAGAGTGGTCTATACAAAATTCCAATGTGATAAATTATTAATGAACACCACTATAATAATTAGATTAACTCAACTCTCTTTATTTTGTGGTGAAATCAGAGCAAGGGAATTTATACATGTGGGGAAATGCAAGGGATTGTCAACTAGGTGTCCCCGGATTGCCGGACATCCATCCGCTTCCCATTAAAGTAAATTTCCTCAGCGAGGACGACGGCCTGGGCCCTCATCATGTCTTTGCTGTTGCAGTTGGTGCATCGCATGCCATGTGCTTGGTTACGAGGACAGATCCTGCTTCTTAGAAGATTTAGGTAAACCAAATTTCATAAAGTTTACTCAGATTTTCAGGTTTGGAGAAATTTTGCCAATCTTTTAACTGGATAAAACAAAATTTATCAGATATACTGGTAATTTGGTACCATGAACCTGCTGAGACAGAAACTTTGATTATTTTTTGGCCCTTACAGCTTTGGACCAAAATCTTTTCTGCATACTAAAATGCCCTAATGATGAGTATATGCGTCAGATATTTTAGCCTGGTGTTCTCAATTCAATAGAAGATATATATTGGTTCAAAATTGCGAAAATAAATCAGCGGAAAATTTGGAGAATCTGACAGTAACTGGGGTTTTACATGAGAAGGCACCGAAAAATTTTCTGAGTGATCAACTGCCGGCTATCTTTGGACACGACAAGTTAAAAAATGTAACACCCATTAAAGTCTGTCGTTTCAAATCGAAATAATGCTTTATGATCTGAATTCGGAGCATCGAATTGGTACTCGGAATTTGCAGGAAAAGCTCTTATTGTAGAAATTGAGACAGTTCATACTTGACGGTAAATGGAAACCAGATCAGACATTTGTCCTACTTTAATACTTCCAATGCTTCAGTTATGCGTATGTGTGGATTGCTTGGAAGGAGTGTATCCATGATTGATTTTCTTTTTCTATTCTCAACATGAATGTTGAAAAAAAAAACCAGAATTAAACAAAACTGTGACTTAAATGCGGGAAGTGCATTTATTATAACCAGAAAGAACCAGACTTGTTTTTCGGTCGGGTCGTGTGATGAGGTAGCTTTTAAATGTCAATGATGGATATTTTTCGTTCTATTGTTTTAGTGCTTTGATCTCGGTAATTACAGGGTCTGTTTGGTTTTGCTGGAGCTTTTGCAGGAGTGCTTTTAGCACAGAGTTATTTCAAAAAGTTGCAACAACGTCTTTTAACGCTGCAATCCCCTCGACGGTTACTCATGCAAGGTAGAAGAAGAAGCTTCAATTTGGAACTTACGTTTTTCGTGTTGATATGCTCATTTTAGCGTCTTGCAACAGCCAATCGGTGCGGACTTTTCTTTTGTTTGCCGAACGTTTGGCTTGTGCTTTTGCTGTTTCTTTACTTTCTACGACTTCGGGGTTAACCTTTTTGTTGCCAATCGCATGGAAGTTTTGTAAGAAATTTTTTATTGATGGAGGATTTTTCTTTTTCTTTTCTTTTTTTCTTTTAGATATGATTGTGCAATTTATATGAGATAGTTATGCACTTTTTGTACTAATTTAAAACAAATAAAGCAAAATTCGAGAAGCCAGTATAAAAATATTTGTTGCGAGTCTTGTGACTGTTATTACAATCTAGTGGTAATTCTCCTCATGCCACATTGTTAGATGTATTGAAGTTGCAGGTTTTTGTTTTTTCTTTTTTTGTGGACAGAAACTGAAATTAGTAATATTTGGTTAGTTTTTTTACTATTATGAACTTGTTATCAGAAAATTGTTATTTCACAGTGGTATTCTTTCTTCTTCTTCTTTTTCTCTCCTGGTTTTAAGACTGGTGTTGGGTTAAGCCCTAATTTAAACCCTAATTCAGATAATGCTCTGAATGAGGTCCATTTAGCCATATCCAGTACTAGTTACATTTTGGTGCAATATTAATCACTGTTCATAACAGCTGAGGCTTCAAATCAATCTTAGTCTCATACAAAGTCTCCATAAGCTAGAATTAACCAACTATTTGATCCAAATCTACTTCATGTCCATTAGGCTTTGTAGCTGGGCTTCTTAGTCAAGTACTACTTTCTCATTATACATACAACCTTTGTGTAGCAATAGTAATAGGATTTACAATTAGAGCTTCTGTTTTTAGAACTTCTACGCTCATTTTAGTTTGGCGTCGAGATACGTGCAAATGAAAGCACCCTAATCTTTTTTTCTTTTCCCTTTTGCAGGAGGGGGGGTTTCTTTGATGCCAGGTATGAATCCTCCTTTGTCTTTACTGGTATTTACTTAAGCTGCAAAGTGCATGTCCTACAAATCTTAGTATAGTAGCACAAAATATTCAAAGGGAGAAAGTAAAGATATAAAGACACAGAGAGAGAGAGAGAGAGAGAGAGAGAGAGAGAGAGAGAGAGAGAGAGAGAGAGAGAGAGAGAGAGAGAGAGATCAAAGTGAATGTGTTGGACTCTTCTCTTAATCTCCTTTTGGCACCTTAAGTGCTTTTAGAAAAGCTTGTGGGTGTCTTTAGCCATTAATGTATTCAAATATCTCATCATGATGAACAGATCATTGACTATATTATCATGCTTGTTCACACCTCCCCTTGCAATTATATATAGATTGTGTGCTCATAGATATATACTCAGGAAAAAGTGCCACTAAGGATGGTAATTGAGGTTTGGTATCTCTAATGATTGGCTAATTTATTAATGCAGATATGGCTTGATGCATTCTGTAAGATTTGTTTCAGCTCGATGGGTTTCTGCTAAACTGCTGTTTGAGTAAAACTGTTTGAAAATATATTAACAACTCTGTCTCTTAATTTTGTTGATTCTGTGCGTAGAGTTGTTTGAAGGAATCCTGATAGTCTTCTAGCAGAAGTTTTTTTTTTTTTTTTTTTTTTTTTTTTTGAGAGAGAAAGGTAGCACGCTACCCGCTTCGTTTATTTCTTTTGAAAATAAACTTAGCTGGAAATGTGAATCAACTAGGATTCGAACTCGGGATCTCAGATACCAACCACCAAGCCCTTTGCCACTTGCGCTAGGGACGGTCGGTTCTTCTAGCAGAAGTAGAAGCTGATTACAAATCATAGACATGCTTTTAGGATTTAGAAGCTTATTTCTAAATTCCACCATTAAAAAAAAAATACAAAACTAGATCTTTTGTTTGCAAACTACTTGGTATTCTACTTTTCAAGTAGAGAAGTTATTTAAAAGGTTAAGCCAATTAATTAATCAACTACATAATTATTTTGAATGATTCCACCATTAAAGCTAATCCTGAGTAAATTTGAAAGATTCTTAGCCCAATTAAAATATTTATCTATGCTTATGTGATTGTTGGTTCTCTTTGGCAATTGTAATTACTATTCTATGTTCACATAAATTGTCCCACTCTTTTTGTAAATTATTATATCAATGTTGCAATCAAAATCCTTCCCATTAGCATGTGATTAAAAAAATGTAAAATGAGTGAGCATAACATTACTCTTGAAATAAATTATTTTGTTATTCCTTTTTTTTTTTGGCATATGTGTCTAGACCTTTATACATATATATTAGGCTTAATTTCATTTTAGCTTTAATTTGTGGCAGGTTTTAGCTCTAAATTTTTAGATTGCCGCAATCAAGCTGCATAATCTAATTTAACTAAGTAATTAATATTGATGAGTCGCTAATATAAAAAAAATTACGGTTGTGTTGTGGTCGATGACACAACGGTGATTGAGATGCCAGATCACTTCCATATCAGCGGTACGTTAATGTTTAGTCAACTAAACTAGATTGTGAGATTTAATAGCAATAAATTAAAATTTGAGAACCGAAGTATCACTCGCCACTCGCCCGAGAAGGTATAATTTAGCTATATCCAAAGCTATGTGTGGTATTGTTTCCACATTAATGCATAAATAATAATTAGAAAAAGTGCTAACATATAAAAAATCGTTATGTAAATATCCGCTTTCTCATTTTCTTTTCTGACTTTTAAAAATCTATATTTTGCTCTCTTAGAATTTTAAAGTGATGCATTTAGCTCCCCTTCGTAAGGGTTTCGTCACTGTTCCATATATTTTTTATAATTTACACCGAAAATATCCTTAAAATTTACAAAAATATATTAAAAATATATATTTTTTCTTCTTATAGAATAAGTAAGAATAATTTGGTTATATCGCCCTCTCCATTAACACCGTAAACCTCTGAAAATATTTTTAAATATTTTTTTTTTTAAAAATATAGATTTTTAAAAGTCAGAATGAAAAAATAAAAAGTGAATATTTATAAAAAGTTTTCTGTATTTTAGTCCGGAAAAAAAAAAAAGAAAAAAAGAGCACCTGCATGAAACATGCCAAAAAAGAGTAGCTGCAATAAATATTCTAATAAAAAGGAATCATTTGTAAAGAGCATCTCTGCTTGAAATCTAAGCTAACATATCTAATAAGCTAATGGAAAAGAGTTTTGGGAGCTTAATGAGCTAAGTGTTAAGTACCAACTTTTTCAAAGTATATATATATATAGAGTTAGGCTAGAATACTTGTGGAAGTACCGGGGCTCCGGTACTTCCACGTCGTTTTCGATGTTGAGACTTCTGAATCGACGATCGGCTCCGTTAAACTTGATCTAGAGTATTTGAAGTATCTAGAAAATAAATTTCGCAATTTTTCGATATCATTTAACTAGTGATCGAAAGGGCTCAAAATCAATGGCTGAAAATAAAAATCTCACAAAATGTGATAATATGACTTTAAAATTTTAGATCAAAGATATTGATCTTGTTTTATATAGTATAAAGAATTTTCTATCAAAATTTTACGTGATTTGAATATTTCTACACCGTTAAACTTGCAAACGGCTCACCACGACCATTGAAATTGCTGATTTTGAGCCCTTTCGATCACCAGGCAAATGATATCGAAAAATCGCGAAATTTATTTTCTAGATATTTCAAATACTCTAGATCAAGTTTAACGGAGCCGATCGTCGATTCGGAAGTCCCAACATCGAAAACGACGTGGAAGTACCGGAGCCCCGGTACTTCCACAAGTATTCTAGCCTAACTCTATATATATATATTAAATATAATAATAATAATAATATGTGCACATCACCCTTTGCACGTGGACTTAGTAAGGAATCATTTGATGCTTATGGGGTTAGCTAGAATTTTCCATTGAGCTAGTAATTAATATTGTGGTAATTAATTAATTAATTAATTAATAATGCACCACTACACATTGGCCAAGGATTTGTTTGGTATCGAGAGTCGTCTATCGATTGAAAAGGAGTTGTGACTGAAAGCATACAGAAATATACTTCTGATCAGCTTTTTGGTGGGATCGCAGAAATTATATTTCAACCGAATTAGTGCGATCTGTGTAATTTGATATATAGTACTTAGGAAAACTTAAGGAATAATTTTTTTTGAGTAAGAACGTACAGAGCTTATCTGAACTAAAAACTAATTTTTTGGTAATTAATAATGCACCACTACACATGGACTAAGAATTTGTTTGGTATCGGGAGTCGTCTATCGTGATCGAGTTAAAAAGAGTTGGGACTAAAAGCATATAAAAATATGCTTCTGATCAGCTTTTCGGTGGGATCGCAGAAATTATATTTCAACCAAATCAGTGCGATCTACATAATTTGCAATATATTACTTACATAAACAAAACTTACCTGAACTATAGAGTATTTTGAATCGGCTACCCAATCTTTCAAAATTTTGATTTTAGTATTCAGCCTTTCAGTTTGTTTGATTTGAGTCAGTCGACGATATTTTGACTTCAAAATTTAAGCTAATTACTAACTTTAATAAATTTATAGTTGCGTGAATTATATAAAGTATACTGACTAAATCTGCAAAGATAAACGACGCATTCAAATTTTGAATTCAAAGTGCCGTTATCCGACTCAAATCAAACAAATTGAAAGGTTGGATAGTAAAATCAAAATTTTGAAAGATTCAGTAGCCAATTCAAAATGATCCGTAATTCGGAAAAGTCCTGCACGCTTTTACCTACTTTTTTATCGCATGTTCTCGTGAGCCTAATGCTTTCTTTGGATTGGCTTGAACTTGGACAAAATAGGATTTTATAAGTCGAGCTTTTCGAAAAAGCACTAAAAATCTTTTTTACGGCTAAGCAAAAACTTCAAGTATAGGCCTACTTTTGGTTATGGATGTTTATTTCAACTTTTTACGCCACAACAAAAGCTCCATATCCCTAATTTGTTAAAAAGGTATCTAATTCTTTGAAGTAGAGTATTTACCTAAGCACATGGACACTAACACGGGACACGGGACACGGGACACGACACGACTCGGACACGGTAATTCGGTAACTTTCAAAAAATTAGGACACGGACACGACATGGACACCGCTAATAAAATATAATATTATTAATATAATAATATATTTATTATATATAAAATATTAATTTTGGTAAAATATTATTATATTTCTCATACGAATAAAAGTTAGTAAAATTTTTATTGATAATTCATATATTTTAAGAAAAAAATTCTGCACCATACATAATTTATTTATATTGTCAAAAAAAAATTATATGCATTCATCAAAAAACTAAAATATTTATCATCTTACATTTATAATGCATAAAAAAAAAAAATATGTATATCTTTTTTAAAATTGTTTGCGCTATGAATCGGCATTAAACGCGCGTCAAGGAGTGTCTACCTCCGACACGTGTCCAACACGGACACGCAATTGTCCGACACGGACACGCGAGACTGATAGAAGTGTTCGTGATACATAGGTATTTACTCAAGAAGCTAGCGAAGTCAAACACGACTTAATTTTAAAAATGATATTTCCTTTCATTAATTAAAGATGATATATATTTCTTGTAATTCATTAACACAACCCTTCCAATAATCCATTTTATTATTGTAGAAGAATTTTTCTTTTTCTTTTTCTTTAATTATTATTTATGTTACACATCTTAATAGTGTGAAAAACATGTGCTTGTTCTCAACATGTTTTATACTTTTATTCGATACATCCTACTTAGCAAATTTCTTGGATTTGGTGTTGGATAGTGAATGGATTATCCATTATCAATAAATAATTAAAAAGTGGAATTAAAAAAAATGGGAGGATAATTAATTATGACTAGGTGTAGGCTATTAACTTAAACCTAGACAAAAATTAAACTGCATAAAGGAGAATTTAATGATTTCTATTAATTTAAAAATAGAAGTGCACTTTTTATAATATTGTACTTTTATATATATTATTATATACATAAATCAAAAACCATTTTTGTTTTTGAGAAGCTTTGAGAAGAATCTTGTTTAATTGTTTAAGAAGAAAGAATCTATTCCCTTGAGGGTTGAGTAAACTTTGTGAGTTTTCTTTCATGAATGAGAGAGAGAGAGAGAGAGAGAGAGAGAGAGATTTGTATGGTTCTCACTCATCCTCTTTCCACTTATTATTGCCTAGACCTGGTCCACCACGTTAGTCGTGGACCACTGGCTCATTATGGACTTACAAAATAATCTTTAAATTTTGAAAAGAGAGAAATTTACTGGGCGATAGCGATTTCAGAATGGGTCGAAGTGGATGGGAGGTGGCAGATGGCTGTACAATCCATAGCTGATGTCGTGGATCAATTTCAAGCAAAAATTCCTTCTTTTTGGGAACTGCAGTGGATCGTAAGCGCTAACCAACTATCCCAAAAGTACGTGATGATAGGAAGGACGCACCGATCGTACTTAAGGGCTCAACCACAGTGCTCACGGGCTTCGACCTGACTCAACTCACCTGGACGTTAGGTCTATTGCTGGGCCTCTTGCCGTTAGGTCTCTTGTGAACCGCAGCCTCACTCAACTTATTAGGCTTACCCCACTTAGGGGCCGTTTAGTTGCATGTAGTTGCAACTGCACTGTAGTTGTAACTGCATGCAAATACAAATTAGGTGTTTGGTTTGATGTATTTAACTCCGACTACTGCAGTAGGAACTACAAGAGGAGGCCCAACTGTAGCATTTCGAACTACGCCCAAATTGGCCGCAGTTCCAACTGCAGCAGTTGAAGAGAGTAACTTCAAATAAAAGATATGCTTACCTCCTTAATTATTTTTTAAATAAAAAATATTATTCTTTTTTATATTGGAGGTAATCTCACCATCATATATATAAAATGATAAAATTTTAAAAATTATTTCTCAACTGCATGCGACCAAACAAATTATTTATAGTTGCAGCGCTTTCTACTACGTCCAACCAAACAAGATACATGTAGTTACAACTGCTGCATTTCCAACTGCATACATCTCCAATTACACTGTATTTATAATTACATCTAACGAAACGGTCCCTTAACTTATTAGTCTCTTGGATCTATTGTCAGTGCATGTCACGGGGCAAAAAATTAGACATATTTTAGTCCAATAATAAATAGCCAACAACTACAAGTGTTAAATATAAAGAGGTCCATCAATACATTGTGGATCACCCTCTCCTTTTAATTCTCACCACTCGGAGAAAATTATCTTTAGAATTTGAAAAGTGAGAAAATTATTGAGCCGTAGATAACTGTGTGATACTCATTGTTGATGCGGTGGATCCATTCTAGGCCAAAATTATTTTGCTTTGTTGGAACTGTTTTTGTCAAATAAAGGAGTCCCTCAATATATCATTGATCACATGCATGCTCCTTTTAATTCCCCCCACTAAGAAAAATGATCTTTATAAAAGTTTGAAAGGAGAGAAATTTACAGAGTAGGTGCTGGCGATTTCGAGAAGGGACAGAATTAATGGAGGGCAGACGACTGCGCAGTTCATAGCGGACGAGGTGGACCAATTCTGGACAATTTTTTTTCGTAATGGCACCTATAGGTGTCAAATAAGGGGGTCCACCTTATAAATCGCTTTCATATATTCTCACCACTTAGCGAAATGATCTTCAAATTTTGAAAAGAGAAATATTTACTGGGCAGCGGTGATTTGAAGAAGGGTCAACGAAATTGATTAACAAAGAGCAGATGACTGTGCGATGCATAACTGGTGTGGTGGACCAATCCGAAGATAAACTTCTCCTTAGTGGGACCTATAGGTATCAAAAATAAAAGGGTCCATCTCATAAATCGTGGATCGCTCACTTAATATGTTCTCAACACTTAATGAAACAATCTTTAAATTTTGAAAAAAAAAAATTTACTGGGTGGTGGTGATTTCAGGAAGAGATGAAACTAGTTAATGGAGAGCAGATAATTATGCAATGTATAACTGATGTGGTGGAACAATCCAAAGAAAACTTCTTCTTAGTGGGGCCTATAGTGTCAAATAAAGAGATACACCTCATAAATCATAGATCACTCACTTTTATTTATCCTCACCACTTAAGGAAACAGTCTTTAAATTTTGAAAAGTGAAAAATTTACTAAGTGGTGGTGATTTTCAAAAAGAATGAAATTAGTTAACAGAGAGCATATAATTATCATGCGATGCATAACTGATGGGTAGACCTATCCAAACACTTCTCCTAAGTGGGACCAATAGGTGTCAAATAAATAGATATACTTCATAAATCGTAGATCACTCACTTTTATATATTCTTACCACTTAGCGAAATGATCCTTAAATTTTGAAAAGAGAAAAATTTACTCAGTAGTGGTGACTTCCAAAATGGATGAAAATTAGTTAACGGTCAGCATATAACTGTGCGATGCATAACTGATGTGGTGGACCAATCCAAGAAAACACTTCACCTAAGTGGGACCTATATAGGTGTCAAAATAAAGGGGTTTGACCTATTATTAATCTTTGTATGCATTTGTGTGATGGGAATTTTGCTTTTGTGACATATGCATAGGAGAGACAATCTTCTATTCTACTAAAGCCATTCATATGAGCCCCAACAATAAAGAGATAATAAAGAGATATATATAGGTCCCCCACCCAACATATACATTTATAAATAATACTACTGATACACTCCAAAATTATAAGATATATATATTTTACATCTTCTTCATCTAAAGATCATTATTTCTTCGTTGTTACATTATTTTTTTTACTAAATTTTTTTTGAATTTTTATAAATAAATTCTGAAAGAGATGGTGTAAATCTCACACTCTCTTTTTGGGGTGTATAAATAGTACTTCTCTATAATTATACATTACATATATACCAACACAAAATAGTGGTTCCACTACAATGGCCTTTATGTGTTGATGTTTACATGCCCAACCACCAACTCCTAGGACTCACTCAATATCCCATTCCTTGTAATATTAATAATTAAATCAACACAATTTGTACTCTATTTGTACTTTGATGTGCAACAATGGACAACTAATTTATTTGTACCCTACATACATCACATTAATGATGATAGTGATTATGATGTCGATTGGTCGATCGATGATGATGGTGATGAAATGATCATTTGTATACCAGAAGGATATCCAAAAAAATATCTTCAAATATAATTAATATTAGATTTCAAACATAATAATTAAATTAGGTATAAGTCTAAAATTCTAAATTAATGCATATTAATAAGTATATATATATATATGATTTTTGAAAAAGCTCTTGAGTAGGGTAGTTGTGCAATTCCTAAGGTTTCCAGTTGATTTCTGGTTCGATTCCTTTTCCCATCATATGCATATCATCAGGAAAAGGAGAAGTACACTTTTTCTTTTCTTTTTTTCTTTTTTTGGGTGGGGGAATAAATTTAAATGATAAACTATATACAAGGATATGGCAATATTGTAGCAAATGAAATAATTGTTTTTAAAACAAACTTACTTTAGTGATATCCTATTAATTAATGCTTTCACTTCCAATGGTAGCAATAATAATGTTTGATGTTGCAACATGTAACTAAATTATTACTACCTGAACTTCATATGTGCTCATTAATTTGGCAACTGCTCTAATCGATATGTTGAATATAAATATCAAAAATACTGCTCTCTAGTAGCTTAAACTTTTGGAGAAAATAATTGTTTCATTTAATTTAACATGATATCAGAACAGAAAGTCTTGAGTTTGAGTCCCTTCAGCTTCCTAGCATAATTATATATTTTTTCCATTAATTCAAGTCCACGTACATTTGGGTCTATCAAAACGTCTCAAACCCAGACATAAGGGAGAGTGTTGAATATAAGTTAAAAGTACCGTTCTCTGATAGCTTAAGCTTTTGAAAAAAAATGATTGTTTTTATTTAACTTAATATGATATTATATATATAGGAACTAACTTCATAGATGGCATCAAAATATGAACAAGAAAGAGGGCTAAGTGCATGTTTTTGACATTTTGTTGTAGTTAAGTCAACATCATGGAGATCTTAAAATGCATGTGAGGATCATGAAAGCAATTTTGTTGGTAAAGTCATGGAGGATGGTCTTAATAAACTCTTGGTTATGCAATCTGAATCCAATCCTGAAGTTCTTCATGTGAAGTATATATATGTTTTTTTAGAGTGCCAAAAAAACAAGTGATTGCTCCATATAAAAAGAAAGTGTGTGTTGGAAAGAGAGATAGTGACACAGAGAGAGAGAGAGAGAGAGAGAGAGAGATTTAGAGAGAGAGAGATCATTGCATGAACCATGGTCTATATATACACACACACACACACATACTGCACTTTCCAAATGCAAACCTAGAAGCTTTGCAATAATCCAAACGTAAACGAATGTGTGATCGATAATATATAAATATATAGTATGTATATGAGTTCATCTGGAATACTACTGATAGTAAATAAATTAATAGTGTTAGCTATCAACCTTCTAGTCCTTAAGTAGATCAATACTATTTCGCCTACCCACCACTAAACTCTAAGGTATCGTTTATTTCGGGGATAAGCAAAAAGTGACTATTCCAGGAATAGGTATAAATTGAGATATAAGCGGGGATTAAATCAATTTTGCGTTTGGATGAAAAATAGATTTTTCTCGGGAATAAGGAAAATAGTGTTTGGATGGTTTGATTGGAATTGCGAGGATAAGAATAATTATAATTTTAAACAATAATATTTTATCTAATTAATTAAGACGAAATATTAATTAAGTAATAATTTAACTTATTTAATCTACTAAATAATTATTAATATTGCTAAAAACCTTTAATATTAATAAATAAATTAATTGGTAATTAATAATTTAATTAATTACAAATAATTTAATAAAATAATAAATTAATAAATAAATTAGTTAATAATAGTCAGATGATTAATTAAGAAAATAATTAAATTACTCAAAATATTAATTAATTAAACAATATAATTAATTATTTAATTAGTAAATTAATTAAAATAATGAATTAATTACTCAAAAAATTAAATAAATATTTATTAAAGTAATAAATTAAATAGTTAATTAATTATCTAGTTAATTAGTAAATAAATTAATATATAAATTATTAATTAAATAATATTTATTATAAATCTAGCTTGGATATTTTATTCTTTTATTATTAATTAAATATATTATGTTTATATAATTTATGTTTAAATAAATTTATAATCTTAATTAAATTTAGAATTAAGCTTGGAATAGCGTTATTCCGTCAAAACGATGGAATAGTTTATCCCAACTATTCCGAAATAACCGAGAATAACGAAGTTTGACCGGGATAAAATATCCCGGCCAAACTTCATTTCGTTTGGCGGAATAGCGCGGATAACTTTGTTATCCCCGCTTTAACCCCCGAACCAAACGGGGCCTAAATATCCAAGAGCTAAAAGTAGATATATAGTAAACATTATTTTTTCACTATCAAAGTATTCCAGCTTCATTCTATAGTTTATACATAAAAATTAGTACATTTTGATAATCTTTTTTTTTTATTATTACTCCCCGACATGTATGCATGTAGTTGCAAAAATAACGGTGTTATAGAACCTACTATTCTTTAATTACTTCAAAAAAACTAGTTATAATTTTTTAGATATATATAGGGATAGCAAGGTACCCGCTTCATTTATTAATTAGTTTTTTTTAGAAATGAACTCGGTTAGAAATGTGAAGCAGCTATGCTTCGAACTTAGGACTTCGGATGCCATTCGTCGAGCCTTTAACCAACTGCACTAAGTATGGTCGGTGAGATATAGGGATTAATGTTACTATCAAAAGATGTACCTAACAATTTATATCTAGATTTTATGGACAATTTTTTCTTTCAAGTTATGGAGTACCTCTGTGTATAGAGCTTGGTTCATGCAATAATTTCTCTCTCTTCTATTGTCCAATGTAATTGCATGGATCTCTCTCTCTCTCTCTCTCTCTCTCTCTCTCTCTCTCTCTCTCTCTCTCTCTCTCTTATTCCTTTGTATTTAAAAAGCTCCTAGTGACTATTATAAGAATAATTCCTCCAAAAAGACTCTCTCTCTCTCTCTCTCTCTCTCTCTCTCTCTCTCTCTCTCTCTCTCTCTCTCTCTCTCTCTCTCTCTCTCTTTCATATTTTATCAAAGGCACACTTGAAGAGTCGGTGGCTTTTATCACTGTGTTGGAATAACATCCCATGGCTTTCATAGAGAAGAGAAGCATTCAGAGAGAGAGAGAGAGAGAGAGAGAGAAACCAACTTAATATATTAAAGCCCTTCTCCATATAGTAAAAAAAGAAAAAAGAAAAAAAGGGGGAGCTAGAAGAACCCTATTCCTCCAAATATCCTTTTTTTTTAAAGCCAAATTTTTTTTTTTTTGCCCCCCCTCTCCCTTGAATCTCTTGCATTAATTCTATACCAGGAGACAGCAGAGAGAAAGAGAGAAAATATATTTGTAGAGAGAGAGAGAAGAAACAAAGAAAACAAAGAAAACAAAGAAAGAAAGAAAGAGAGAATCATGTTCCCTTCCAAGAAGCCTCCTACTACTATGAATAACAACAATTCTCATGATCATCAGAGGCCCATGTCCAGTTGCGGTGCCGTTCAAGGCGACTCGGGCCTCGTCCTCACCACCGACCCCAAGCCCCGCCTCCGCTGGACCGTCGAGCTCCACGACCGCTTCGTCGACGCCGTCACCCAGCTCGGCGGCCCCGACAGTACAATTCTCCTTATTCTTATCTCTCTCTACCTCTTCTTGATGAACTTACAATTTATAAACTTGATAAGAATTTTTCTTCTTCTTTTTTTTTTTTTTTTGGTGGTTGTTTTTGGTTGTGTGTATATAGAGGCTACACCAAAGACCATCATGAGAGTTATGGGAGTGAAGGGTCTCACTCTCTACCACCTCAAGAGCCATCTCCAGGTATTACTTTTATGTATGTTTAATTGTTTTGTTATTATAACATGAACTTGAGAAAAATTAGGGTTTCTTCAGTTTCCTCTCTCTCTCTTTCTCTTTAAATATTAAGTTTTGTTTGTTTAACAATTTTGCTGTAGAAATTCAGGCTAGGGAAGCAACCACACAAGGAATTCAACGATCACTCGGTAAAGGATGGTGAGAGAAGTTAAATTAAATCTTAGTAGCTACGCGAATAATTTCTCGATCCTCTATATATATATGATGTTCTTTTGCTCTTCTTTAGCTAAAGAAAAGTTGCTTTACTAATTTTTCATTTTTCTTGTTAAGTTCACAAATTATATATATATATATATATATATATATATACTGTTTATAATCGATCTTCGCATATCGATCACAAAGCTATACACTGTTCTTGACTATCGCAGCCGCTACTATGAGCATGCAAAGAAATGCGCCGTCTTCGTCGAGCATCATGGGCCGATCCATGAACGAGTAAGTTGCGAATATAATCGACTCAAAAAAATTAACCAAAAATTAAGTGTGATTACATATTTACAAGTTTTTGCCGAAATACTTTGGTATTGAGATTGTTGGAGTTCTTTAAATCATGTAGCAGGAATGTGCACATAACCGAAGCAATACGGATGCAAATGGAAGTCCAAAGAAGATTACATGAACAGTTAGAGGTAAATTATATAAGGTTAAAAATATTTCTTTTGCTTAATAACTAGTGTAACAATTAACACACATACTAATCAAGCTAATTTTTTATTTGTGTGATGAGTGTAGGTGCAAAAACACCTTCAAATGAGGATTGAAGCTCAAGGGAAGTACATGCAAACTATATTAGAGAAAGCTTATGAGACTCTCCAAGGAGATAGTAATATTGGCTTGGGAGGCTACACCAAAGCTTTAGGAAACAATACGCAAGGAGTTATCGACATGGTCTCCATGAAAGAAATGGCTTCTCCCATGTGCTTTCCTTCTCTCCAAGACCTTCACTTGTATGGCGGAGATCATCTAGAAATTTCGCAGCAAATCGAGCGACCCCTCGACATGTTTTTCCCTACAAACGAAAGCATTGCGATGGGAGGCAAGAAGAGGCCCTACCCTTACGGATCGAACGGTAAGAGCCCCATGATTTGGGCCGACGATCTTCGTCTTCAAGATTTGGGTTGTCAAGAAGAAGCAACTAAGTGTGATCAGCTTCAAATTGCACCATCCATGATGGATAGCGGCATCGATATGGGTTCGATGGCGAATGTGTATGAATCCAAGCCAATGCTAGATATCGCGGGGAATAAGAAGTATGAGGGCGCATCGAAGCTCGATAGGCCATCTCCATGAAGAGCTATTGGAAACTTGCGCTTTGTTTCTAATAAGGAAGTGAGGTTTGTAATTCTACAAATATAATTGACTCTTATGATCAAGTAATTGGATCAAGAGTAAGTAAGAGCTAGTTAGCGTTAGGATTGATTGTACGCGTTAGGTGTTGATGCTATTAGAGTTGCTAATTAAGACATTTATATTTTGCGGTCTTTTGGCGTGTCTTGAACAAGGATGAGCTTAAAATATGCATGTAAATTATTTAGTTCTCTTATATGAATTTAGCGAAATAGAAAACACCATTGATAGCATATGTATTTATATACATAAGTAAATAAACTCCTGGTACTAGTACTACGACATTAACTTGAGTAAATTGCTCGAGTATTATGCGAGAATCGATTCCTTTTAGCTTTAATTCCTATTAGCTACTTTTTGCCATCCTATCCATTTAGTCTTGTCGCTGTAGTTTAATATTAGATGTAAATTCGAATAACATAGCCCTAAATTTAATTTCCAAAGAATATAATATGCCACTATATTATTTATATCCAAAATTCTAGATTCATGTTATCACAGTTCTCTTTGAGGAGTTTCATGTTATTATCTATATATTAAATTACGCTATTTCTATTTTGTTGTTGGATATATATGCTCTCTCTGTTTATATTTTTAATTTTCAAAGCAGAAACTGCATTGTAACCTTTATATATATATATATATGCATGCCTCCTTCACAATGCTTAGAATGAAAATAAATAAACTCAAAGAATTTAATTATACTAATCACTCACTTTTCATGTTTTGCACTAATTAGTTTATTTAGCACCTGAACTACAAAGTTATAGGGTGCATTTTGTCTCATGGTTTAGATAATAACAATTTTTTTAAAAAAGAGAGAAATTAAAAAGAAATAAGCTAGCTAGTTAACTCATAAAATAGTCATCTTGCTACTTATAACTTTTTATCATATATGTATGCATTTGTATGGTAAATTCACTGTTTCTTTTTTGAGTAGAAACTAGCTAGGGATTAAGCTTCCCATGCCTCATGTTTAGTAATTTGAGTTCCATATCAAAAGAATAACACAATTAATTACATATATATAGGACAATAATCTTTATCAACTAGTGATATGCTTTCACATCTCCCAAGCTAGCTAGCTAGGTTAATTAATTAATTATTAAGCTGAGTGTGCTGTGATTAGGGCATTACTTTTTAGCTGTTATATATGGAGATTTAGTTGTGGGGTTTCCCAATGCATGCAGGAACCCTTTTTGGCCTTTGCCTTTAGGTTAATTAGTTGGCCCTAGTTATTAGTTACTCTCATCATTGCATGCAATGAGCTTCTAAAGATTACATGCATGTGACACCTTCTTTAGGGGAGGGGGGGGGGGAAAGAAAAAAGAAGAACAATTAATTACATGTATTTGTATTACTCCATTGTACACATACCTGTATATCTTCTATTAATATATAATATCCATCTATATATATGTGTGCATGTATATATATAAGTATGTATATATATATGTATATTTTCTTGTTTCTATGTATATATGTACCCAATAGATTGTTCCAGTAAAAAAAAAAAGAAAAAAAGAAAGAAAGAAGAAAATGTAGTTTTAACCACAGCAAGAAATTGACATGGAAGGTACTTAGAGAGGTAAAGGATAAAGATTTAACACATCAAATGTTTACTAATGCATATAGTTAAGCTCACAAATTCATAAAATTGAGCGCGCTTAGGATCGGCCTGTTTGGAAGTCGGAATAAGTTTTCTCTAGTGTGATTGTAAGAGAGAATAGAAGTTTGATTTTTGCTCTTTAAAAGGTCTTGATATCTATGATTTAGTAGGATAGCATATTTCACCTACAAAATAATTTATGTTATCAGAAAAAACGACTTAAAGGCCAAATATACTACCTAATTCTAGACATTTAATCATACTTCTCATGTACCAAATTAATGTACAAGAGTTTCTCAAGTAAATCATGAAGATATAGTGAATATGTATCCAAACAGGGCCTATATGTCATGTTATTCAAAAGAGATTGAAAGTATATAAACAACCAAATTAAGAATTGTTTCAAAGATTTAGCATGAGAGATGGCCATGTTAATTGTTAGGTATTTTTCTTATTTTGCTCTTCTTTTTGTTGAGCAAGGCAAAGGGGGAGGGAGACAAAGAGTATCTCTCCTCTTTCTTTATAAATCTCTTCTTTTTCCCATAGCCCTACATATTATCACTCTCCCATATTCCATTCCATGAGAATCAAAAGGAGAGTACAAGTACATGTATGTATGTATGTGTTCCTCTCTCTCTCTCTCTCTCTCTCTCTCTCTACACTTGGAGAAGCTTTTGTTGTGCTTTCCTTTCTTTTGGTCTTGGTAGAGAAAAAGAGAGAGAGAGAGAGAGAGAGATGGTGCAGTTGCCTTTATTGGTCTCAGAGAAATGTAAGGGAGGCATGCAAGTTGGCAAGAGAAAGAAAGAATGAAAGAGAGAGAGAAAGAGAAAGATCTAGAGAAAGAAAGAGAGGGGGAGAGTGATAAAGGGAGAGAACAGTGCCCAAGAGAGAGTGCAATTCTCAAGGAAGCTTCTTGTAAGTTTAGGATGGGGCAAGCCCAGTGATGGGAGTGCCTTTAAATTCCAAAAGTTGTGTGGTCTCACAAAGAAGAGAGAGAGAGAGAGTTAGTGTGAGAGAGAAGGAATGGTGGTACATTACATAAAGGGGGAGGTCTAAGGCTCATTTCCCTATGGAAATCAACTGTGGGGTGTTCAAATTAAGCACCTTGGATTCTGCAACTGTGGGTCTCTTGCTCAAAAGAGAGAGAGAGAGAGAGAGAGAGAGAGAGAGAGAGAGAGAGAGAGAGAGATGAGGGGATGCATGAAAAGTAGAGCTAATGAGGGAGGAAGCTTCGCTTCTTTTGGAGATATTGGTGGTTAATTGCAGTGGCTAAAGTGTAAGTGGCAGGCATAGATTTGTCTCAGAAAGATTGGAGTCATTAATGCATATATATGCATAGGGTACTACTACTGCTTATAAAGGTACCCTAGAAATAATGATGACCCTTTGGACTACTTGTTACTAAGGTAAGAGCAATATTAATATAATTAGCAATGCTTCAGTACTCCGTTTTAATCTTAGCCGTTTAGTTTTAATCAACGAAGAGTTAAAATTTATGCGTCAAACAAGATGACCTGTTATTGCACAAGCAGTACCGATCACCAAGTATGTGAATCTATGAGCAAAACTTTCCTTGAATTATGGGAGAACGAGTTTTTAACTGGTTTACCAATTTTGAAGGCTGGTTTTAATAATAGTTTGTGATGATATTGAGTCATAAATTTAGTAATTTATAATTTGAAGTTAATTTTCAAACATCGAAACTTTATGTTTAAATAGTTAACAAAATTTATTTTTTAACTATAATATAAATTAAATCTAAATTTATAATTTAAATTTGATCAATAGTTTTGAAATTTAATGCGGTTTTTCTATATTGAATTAACAATTTCTACTTACTTTAAAATGTAGAAATCTTTTATTTAAATAAATAATAAAAGTTTATAAATACACTATAACTTAAATTACAATTTAAAAGAAATTAACATTTTTGAACTTTCATGTTAGTTTAATATTGAATTGACAATTTGAATTGAAATGTATTACTCATTTAAATATAAATTTTTCTTTCTAAAATTTAAATTTAATTTATACAATTATAAATATAAAGTTTAAACTCAAGTTAAATTTTAAATTCGCATTTATGAGGATTTATCACTTATCAAATTAGCCTAACAAAATTAAATTAGGAAATGAAGATTTGTTGGATATCATCAAATTTGGTAATTGGCTAATACATATTTTCAAATATTATCTTTATGATTGATTGGTAACCTGTTGAGCAGGTTACCATTGTGTAAAAGTCAATCTTAACCTCAAAAATTGAATGGCCAGATTTAAATTGGCCGGTGTACTGAAGCATTTCTCTGATATAATATGTTGATGTGTTACATGCTATAAGTTCACAATTGTGTAGTCCAAATTTGTACATACATACACCAGCATGCAATAATCTATAAACTCTTATTAATCTCCATATAATTTTTGTCCACGTGGCAAGCTTATCTTAACTATTGACTGTGGGGCCCACCTCCTTTGTTACTCATCTCTTTTCTTGAATCTGCCCTCTTTTAAAGACCGTGTTATTTCACCTTCCGTCTTTTCGGTAGAAAGAAACTTTCAGAGACTTTTGTGATTTCTCATTCCGTCTGTTCGGTTTCCGTACTTTTCTCGTAAACTCATCAAAATCTAACTTGAAATCCCACTCGCGACCAAGATCAAGACCGGGAACGCGACAGAGAGCGAGACCGTTTCCCTCTTTTCAACCTCTTCCTTCCCCAATCTCTCTCGAGATCGTGAAGGATCGATCGAAAAGGGAGAAGAAGCGATCAAGATCAAACATATTGAGAGCTACGAAGATCGATCCCTAATCGAGCTCGATTTCATCGATCGATCGGTGTAGATCCCCAATTTTGGGAGCGCAATTACATACAGATCTTATAAACCCTAATTCGAGATATGCTACTCCAACAAAGATTTATCCATCGCATCGCGCGGGTCCCTACACTAGTATATAGTAATGACTCATGAGGCTAGGAATAGGATTCACAAAACACTTTGATTACTACACAATCTAATTAATGCTGTCTTTATAAGCTGTTGATGTATACATGTTGAGACATGTTTTTTTTTTTTTTTTTTTTTTTTTTTTTTTTTTTTTTGAGAGAAAGGTAGCACGCTACCCGCTTCGTTTATTTTAGAAAATAAACTTAGCTAGAAAAGTGAATCAACTAGGATTCGAACTCGGGACCTCGGGTACCAACCACCAAGCCCTTTGCCACATGTTGAGACATGTTAATTGTCGCAAATTGATTCACGTATGTGTTGTACAGATTAGCACATCAACGATAATTGTGACAACTCACAAGAGTTACATAAAATATTTTATTATTATGCTGTTATTATGGGCTGTTGATGCGCTAACATAGTAATGCGCCATATATAAATTCGATCACTTGCTCGATGCAAACATAAACTAGTATATACATCAGCTTAATAGTGGTGATTCGTGAGAGTTATTCTAATATTTTCTAATAACGTTGGACTTATAACCTGCAAATGTGCTAACATATTGATGTGTATATAGACTCACCAGTGCAATACATGCCATGCTAATAATAAATTAGCAATAATCGCGATAAACTAGTTGTGACCCACAAAGGGTACGTACGTGCCCAAAGTATTTCTCCCCATAATGCGGAATCGACTATTGATGTGCTAAAACACTGATACGTCACACACAGATTTGTTTGTACAGTACAGGCCAGCACATACATCGGCGATAATAAGAGAGCATAAAAAGAATACTCCAACTGTAGGGAGGTGCATGCTTGGTAGCCTTTTGCTGGAAATTTCTTCTTCTCTTCTCGATCGACCTTCGTTTTTCGTCTTGTCTTTTTTTCTATTTATTTCTTGTTTTTTTTGCTGTGTCTTTCCTACTCTTATTGAGGCCTTAGCTGACTCCGTATTTTGTAGCTAATTTTTTTTTACTTATTGAATGAAGCAGATAGTATGATACTTTTTTCTCAAAAAAAAAAAAAAAAATGTTTCCCTTATGCATATAGTTTCTTTGTCATAATTAAGTAGGTAGAATATAAAATTCAAGGTTATTGACATCAAAATTCCTCTTTTTAACAATCATAGAATTATTAATGTTAGCCCCTTTTAAACCTTGAGCTGAGAACTGAGAAACATAAAAATCAGAATATAATTGTAACATATATGAAATCATATATACCTCATCTGGTGCACAATATTCCATTAATTAGAAATAAGTAAAAAAAAATATATATATATGCATACGTGCATGAACTAAGAAAAATTGCTACATGTACACCTCATATAAGGTATATATATCTTACATTCTCGACCATCCAAAAATTTAAAAAAATCTTTTAGGATTTGTAGGATTAAAAAAAAAGATTGATAAGACTAATAGGTAAATCCTAGCCATACAAAGCCTGGAGTGTAAATCTCACATCTATATCATAGGTGTACATAGAAAAATACTTTGCTTATAAATAAATCTCACAATATTTTACAAACTCTACAACTCAATGATTGAATTTCAATCGCGAAATTATAACTGATCCTTACCTCCTTGCGATTTACACTTCTCATCAATTAAATACCCTCACGTATGCTAGTTTTTGTAAAGCGTTACAAAATCTATTTATAAGTGTAGCATTACTCAGTGTACACCTAAAAAGTGGGTATATATATCTTATACCCCTCAATCCAAGGATTTAAACAATATTTTTGGATTTTTCATATTAAAAAGAAAATTGATAAGATAAGTGTGAAATATTGATCCTTAAACATAAGGTGTTAGACTTACATTCACTTTTTGAATGTATATGTAGCATTGCTCAAAATTAAATACTCTGAATTATATTACAGAGTATATTTTAAAAAAAATAGAAAAAAAATGATGCCAAATTATATCGACCCGACGGGTACTGTAACAATCTAACCTTTAAAAAAATTTGATTTTACAACCTCACATTTAGTTTGTGATTTGATCCATTTTATGATTGTGTAAAAAAAAGAAAAGAAAAAAGAAACCCAACAAAATAAGACTAAAATGGATCATTCAAAGAAGTGGGTTTTGCTCAATACCACTAAATTAAGTAAAGCAGCTATAAAATTCCTCTAAAATTCACATTTTTTTAAAAAAAACCAACAAATAACACCAAAACAAATCATTCTAAGATTTAAAGTTAAATACTAGTTGGATTAGAATAAAATTTAACTAGGATTTATAATTAAATTCTAGTTGAATTAGAATAAATATTTGGTGTTACTTGTTCTAAATAACACCAAAACAAATCACACTAAAACAGTGCAAATTTAGCCTATATTTTAATATTGTTCAGCTTCATAACTTATAGTTTATTATTTTATAAGTTTCATATTTATTTATTATAATTAAAAGATGTTGATCAATATTAAGTTGCAAATGTATTTTATTGGCTTTTCATTTTACAGAATTTCTAAAATTGCCGATAAAAGGACTAAAATCAAACTTCCAGTAAGTAGAGGGGTGTAAATCAAATAAAACAAGTTCGGGGGTCAACCTCAAAATATTCTAAAGTTCAGGGGGGTGTCTATGCATTTCTACTCAACCCCCAATTTTCCCCTTCTCTACGCGATCTCTTCCTTCCCCGAGTCGATCACCCCTCTCTCACTCTATCTAGGGTTTAATTTGGGGGGAAAATCCCAATTTTTGTTGTTTTCTCATCGATTAGGGCAAAACTCATCTCGATTTTGGGCCGGGATGAGCCGCGCGAGCTCCGGTTCGGGGGATTCGGACTCTCCCAGGAGGGATTCGAAGCGACCCAAATGTAATCTCTCATCAAAATCCATTCTTTCCCCTTTTTTCGCTCTAATTTTGGTCGTTTCTTTATTTTTTTTAGTTCTAATTCCTTAGATATTGATCATTTGTTGTTTTATTATGTGAAAATGTATAGAAACCCCCTCAATTACTGTGAATTGTTCGTATTTAATTTGTTGGATGTGTTCTGCGACATTCGAATTTAAATTTTGGACATCAATTTCGTTTGAATTGAACGATGTTACTATTTTTGATGTATTAGCTTGTCAATTTATTAGCACTAAAGAGATAAAATTTTGATCTTTACTTGTTCGGCGCACAGATTCGAGGTTTACTCAGCAAGAGCTTCCGGCTTGCAAGCCAATTCTTACTCCCCAATGGGTTAGTGCATGTATCTGTGTGAATTCTCGAACTGCTTCTCTACTCCAAGAAGCAGTTTTTTTAGGTGTTTGGTCAATTCAAAGTGACGGAGCTTTCGATGCAGCATGAAGCTGCAACGAGTTTTTTGGACGACTCGAAAGCAGAAGATCTAATTTGAAACTTCAGCTTTTGCTATAGCAAGAAGTTGTCGATAGGATTTTAGGGGAAAAAAGTTGTTAAGAACCAGTAGTTAGGTGCTTGATCAACAAAAACTGACGGAGCTTTTGATGCAGCAGCATGAAGCTACAATGAGCTTTTGGACGGTCCAAAAATAGAAGTTTTAATTTGAAACTAAAGCTTCTGCTGTAGCAAGAAGTTGTCGATAGGATTTTACTAAAAACTGTCGGTGCTTGGTCAACAAAAAATGGCAGAGCTTTTGATGCAGCATGAAGTTGCAATGAGTTTCTTGGACGCCTCGAAAGCAGAAGTTCTAATTAGAAACTCCAGCTTTTGCTGTAGCAAGAAGTTGCCGATAGGATTTTAGTAAAAACAACTGTTAAGAAGTAGTAGTTAGATGCTTGGTCAACCAAAGATAAAGGGGCTTTTGATGCAGCGTGAAGCTACAATGCGCTTTTGGATGGCCCAAAAGCAGAAGTTTTAATTTGAAACTTCAACTTCTGCTGTAGCAAGAAGTTGTCGATCGGATTTTAGTAAAAATAGCCGTTAAGAAGTAGTAGTTAGGTGCTTGGTCAACAAAAGATGATGGGGCTTTTGATGCAATGTGAAGCTACAATGTGCTTTTGGACGACTCGAAAGCAGAAACTCTAATTCAAAACTTCAGCTTCTGCTGTAGCAGGAAGTTGTCATAGGATTTTTAATAAAAAGGGCTATTAAGAAGCAGTAGTTAGGTGCTTAGTCAACTAAAAATGACAGAGCTTTTGATGCAGCAGCATGAAGCTACAATGAGCTTTTGGACAGCCCCAAAGCAAAAACTTTAATTTGAAACTTTAGCTTCTGCTGTAACAGGAAGTTGTCGGTAGGATTTTTAATAAAAAGAACTGTTATTGCTTCTTTGAACATCATTACGCAAACAACTCTATCTTAGGAATCTGATTGGCTTACAGAACAAACACTGCACCGTCTTGTGTAGGTCATTTCAGCATTTACACTTGTTGGCATCGTCTTCGTCCCTATCGGCGTCGCTCTACTATTAGCTTCGAACAAAGTATGTCAAAACTTCTTATATAATAATAATTTATATTTCTATTATCTTCTCAATGTTCTTCTTTCTTATGGCAGGTTGTTGAGATAGTTGATCGCTATGATACCGAATGCGTGCCAGATAACATGGCTAATGATAAAGTTGCTTATGTGCAAAATGAAGGGATCGACAAAACATGCACGAGAATACTTACGGTAATAAGGTTCCCTTTACTAATGTTTTTTAAGTATCAAAGAAAGATTTGTAACAATTATGTGTTCCTTAATAGGTTATTATTGTTATAACATCGCTAAATGGATCAAGTAGAAAGTTCTTTTATTGAATAAAAAGAAGTATTTTTTTGATTTTTTTTGGGGGCGGGGGCGTTAACGTGAAATAGGTGTACTTTGTAGGTTCCAAAGGATATGGATCGGCCAATTTATGTGTATTATCAACTTGATAACTTCTACCAGAATCATAGAAGGTACTTATCATCTACCTTTTAACCTCGCAAACGAAATTTTCCTCTTTAGAGATGTATAGGTAGTTTTGTTAATTACCATTAATTTGTACCTTTTTTATACAAATTTTTTGATAACAAGTACGCTTGGTGAATAACTATTATCGAAGTTATGTAATCTACGAAGTGCCTATTTGAGTGGACTTCTGGAATAGCTTCTCTACCTGAAAAAGCAGAAGCTTCCAGAAACCAGGCGTTTGGCAAGCAAAAGGTTTGGAGCTTTTGCAATGACGGGAAGCTAAAATGTGCTTCTCGATCTCAAAAGCAAAAGCTCTATTTTGAAGCTTTTACTTTTGTTGCAGAGCAAACCTATTTAAGGTAGTTTATTGAAGATGCTGTATTGTTATTCGTGCTTCTTCAATCGGCTTTATTCAGACAATACTTCTGCAGAAGCTCCATCAAAAGGCGTCCATAACAACATAATATCGAATATCATGACTTAACATCTTAAGTAAAATTTAGGTACGTACGGAGCCGAAACCATGCGCAGCTTCGAGATGCTGGAAAGGAGAACTACACGAGCAACTGCGCTCCTGAAAAGAAAACCTCAGATGGTTCTCCAATTGTTCCCTGTGGTTTAATAGCTTGGAGTTTGTTCAACGATACGTACAGCTTTGTTCGTGGGAACGAGAACTTGGCGGTGAACAAGAAAGGCATTTCGTGGAAGAGCGATCGGGAGCACAAGTTTGGAAAGGACGTCTATCCCAAGAACTTTCAGAATGGAACTTTGATCGGTGGTGCAAAGCTTGATCCGAACAAACCTGTAAGTGTGATGTGAATTTGAAATCGGCCATTTTGAATCGGCCCCATTTGATAAACAAACAATTCATCAACTATTGCTAAATTGGATTTGATTTATCTCCGTTTATTAAGCTGGGGATTCTGTTTATTTTAATGCCGATAGGAATTTAAAAAAAGAAAAGAAAAAAAAAGATACCAGTTCAGTGCCCTATTTCAAAACGGGTCGAGGCACTTGTTAACTCTCTTATCTTACAAGAACCAACTTGCCATGATTTACCGACTTTAGATTGGGATTTACATGTATATCTCTGCAAAATCATCTATATGTGTGCATATATCGTGAAAAATCTGATTTTTTCCTACATACCCCGTACCTTTCGAAAGTGCGAGTCTTACGGAAATACTCTTTTCTTAAGTTGTCGACTCGTTAATTACCCAGTACTGGGAAAATATTATTTCGAAGAGGATATGTGCTTAAGCCGACAATTATGCGGAGGTGTGTATATGTTAAATGAGATATCGAACTAACTTGCTCTTTCAATACGAACAGTTGAGCGAACAGGAGGACCTAATCGTTTGGATGCGGACTGCGGCCCTCCCGACATTCAGAAAACTGTACGGAAAGATCGAGACGGACCTCAAAGAGAACGACACGATAACTGTGACCTTGGAAAACAACTACAACGCGTACAGTTTCAGCGGCAAGAAGAAGTTGGTGCTCAGCACCACAAGCTGGCTCGGTGGAAAGAACGATTTCCTCGGCTTCGCGTATCTGGGTTTCGGCGGTTTATGCTTCTTTATCGCGACGGCGTTCACTTTGGTGTATATGATATATCCGAGGTGAGTATATTCGTATATACCTGTCTAAATGCGCTCTTTTTGTTCTCTTTTGTTTTGTTATTGTCAGATTGTTTAAAAACTCAAAAGAAAAAAGAAAAATGTAGTAGTAACTTCTTTTGATTCTTTGAATTCGCAATTTAACGAAATGAAATTAGTATCGTATCAATAACTGTTTCGAATGCACTACACATTAGTTTTACGGTTTTGGTCGCGACATGCCAATATGCTGGTTATTATACAGGTTTAAGATTCTAATTCAAATGCTAATACATTGTATTCATTATCATTTGCTAATGAACTCTACTTTTTTATTTATTTATTCTTTTTTTTGCAGGAAACTGGAAGATCCTTTGTCCTTGTCTTGGACCAAAAACCTCTTGGAACACTGATTGTTTTTTCATTTTTCATTTTTTTTATTTTTATTTTTTACTCCTTTTGTAAAGCCATTCGAAGATTCGCCTTGTATCTTCGGCATGTTTTTTTTTCCCCTCTTTTTTTTAAAAAATTCTAATTTCGAAGATCTATGAGGCATACAAGTGAACCAAAGTGGGCAATATACTTCATGAATTTGTAAATATGGATAAAGAATTGTATACAAGTCTTTTCCAAATTATTTGGGTTGATTTCGAAAGCAATTGATGTCCTTGCCAAAATTATTTGCTGCATTGTTTAATGTGTGATTTGAGGTGTAATGTGTTATATATATATATATATATATATATATATATATGGAGTTTGACTGGGCTACTATCGGTAGTAAACCGTCCCGTTTACTACCGATTTGTTTTTGATGCTGGAGCTTCCAAATTGACGATCGGCACCGTTGAACATGATCTAGACCATTTAAACTATCTAGAAATCAAATTTCATGCTTTTTTGATATCATTAACCGAACGATCAAAGGGTTACAAAATCTATAATTTTAATGGCCGATATGGTGTGTTTGCTCGTTTAACGGTATAGAAGAATCCAAATCAACTAAATTTTTGTTAAAAAATTCTTTGAACTATTTTAAATAAGATCTGTACTCTTGATCTTGATTACAAGACTTCTATCATCACTTTTTATAGGATATTCATTTTCAGCCATTTATTTTCTGTTCACTTGATGGACAAGAGAACAATATCGAAAAAGCGTGAAATTTGATTTCCAGATAGTTTGAATGGTCTAGATCATGTTCAACGGTGCCGATCGTCGATTTGGAAGCTCCAGCATCGAAAATAAATCGGTAGTAAACCGCTCGGTTTACTACCGATAGTATTCTAGTAAAACTCTATATATATGTATATATATTCACATGAATTTCTATAGCCCTAATGTTTGTGGTAAAATCGAATTGAGTTCGAATACTTTTAGAAGTACCAATCCCTTGGAACTTTCACATCGCTTCTCGATGATGGCATTTCTGAATCGACGATTATTACTATTAAACATCATTTACATATCGTGAACTTCTTACGAAACAGATTTTATGATTTTTCGATAGTATTTATCTAGTGATCAAGTGGTCTCGAATATATTTTATATATGCCGTTGAAATTTGTTAACATTGAGACCACTAGGGCAATAGGTAAATAATATTGTAAAATTACGAAATTAGGATTTTTAGAAAGCTTATAAGACGTAAGTCATGTTTTACAATTGTTGATTGTTGATTCAAATGTCCCATTATCGGATATGACGCAAAAATAATAAGGGGTTGGTATTTCTAAAAGCATTTTAGTTTAAGCCGGTAAAATATATCAAATTTCTTAGAAATTGATATGTGGAATCAATGAAATCTCATAAAAGTGTTTCGACGCAGATGAACAGCTCGGTGTGCAGAAATTTTTTGTGCGCGCTAATTACAAACATTGTTAGGGGTGTTCGTGGTACGAAAAACCTTTTAAACTAGACTTTTCAAATATTCTAATTAAATAATATATAGCAATAATCAAAAAAAATATTGAGATCTATCAAATTAAACTAATATGGATAAATTATTTATATAAGATTGCTTCATTAATATGAGCACATATTTATATATTCGGTTCAATTTTTAGCCCGTGACATTTTGGTCCTAAAACTTTAATTTATAATTTCTATGTCAAATTTTTTAAATTATTATAATTAAATTTTACAGTTCAATTAATTTAGCCGAATAGTAATATATCACTATGATTAATAATGTGACAACAATTAAAATACCATACTATTGTGACACGTCAATATATAGCCAATTAAATTGGGTCACCACACTTAATTACAATAATTTAAAGAATTTAAGTTAAAAATTATGGTAAAGAAAACAAAACAACCCCCATTATGTTGAAAAATCAACTTTATTTTTCATGAGGGGTATAAACGTAATTTCACACAAATAGAAATATAACTTTTTAGGTGGGTTGAGGAGCACACTGGATAGGGATGTCAACGGGTTGGATTATGGGCGGATTTTCAAAAATTCGAACCCGAACCTGGCTCCAAACCCGAAATTCGAACCTGAATCCGAACCCGAACCCGAACCCGACGGATTTTAAAAATTCATATCCAAACCCGAACCTGACCAAAAATCCGAAATCCGAACTCAAAAATTCGAACCCCAAACAATTATTTCTCTTTCAATATTTGAAAATATATTACATTAAATCTAAATTTTTAAAATATAAATTCAAATATAATATCAAATTTTTATATACATATTATAAATAATATAAAATAATTCAGGTTTGAGTCGGGTTCGGATCGGGTACAGTTAAAATTTATATCCAAATCCATATCCGTCGGATTTTTGTTTTTGATATCCATATCTGAAACCATATTCGTTTAGCATCGGATAAATCCGTTCTGCGAGTTCGAATTGGGATAAAATTTTTGGTATCTATACCCATTGACATCCCTGACTCTGAGTCAATGATAATAATAAGGGAAAATAATTAATTAATTAAAAAAATAGTAACAAAAACAAAAGCCCGCAAAGCCTAATTAATTAAATAAATCTCTCTCTATCTCTCTCTCTTTGGCTTTTTGAGGTCACAGCGAGAGAAAGAGAGAGAGTGTGGGGGGGGGGAAATGGAGAGGGCTTCTTCCTTCCTCGCCTCCATCCTCCGCGGCGGCGGCGGCGGCGGCGGCGGCGGCGGAGGAGGAGGTGGCGGCGCCGCGGCGGCGGCGGTGGTATCCGCGATCTTCATATACCCGATCAAATCTTGTAGAGGAATCGCTGTCGCAAACGCTTGTATCACCTCCACCGGTATGTGTTTTTTTTTTTTCTTTTTTTTTTTTTTTCAAGCTTAGTTTGATGATGTTAAGCAATATCAACTTCTTAGAATGATCTGTTTTGGTGTTATTTGTTGGTTTTTTTTTTAAAAAAAATGTGAATTTTAGAGGAATTTTATAGTTGCTTTACTTGATTTGGTGGTATTGAGCAATACCTACTTCCTCGAATTTGATGATAATACCAATTTCTTAGAATGGTCTTTTTTGGTGTTATTTGTTGGTTTTTTCCTCAAAAAATGTGAATTTTGGAGGAATTTTATAGTTGCTTTACTTGATTTGGTGGTATTGAGCAATACCTGCTTCTTTGTATTTGATGATATTACGCAATACCAATTTCTTAGAATGGTCTTTTTAGGTGTTATTTGTGGTTTTTTTTTAAAAAAAATGTTAATTTTAGAGGAATTTTATAGTTGCTTTACTTGATTTGGTGGTAATGAGCAATTCCCACTTCTTTGAATTATCTACTTCTTTGAATTTGATGATTTTAAGCAATACCCACTTCTTTGAATGATCCATTTTAGTGTTATTTATTGGGTTTCTTTTTTTTTCCTATGTGAATTTAGAGGAGTTTTGTATCTAGTTTTAGACAATTTGATGCTATTAAGCAATACCCACTTCTTTATATGATCCATTTGAGTGTTATTTTATTTGTTTCTTTTTTTTTAATGTGTATTTGAGTGGATTATATATGTAGTTTGGATAATTTGATGTTGTTAACCAATACCCACTTCTTGGAATGATCCATTTTAGTATTATTTTTTTGGTTTTTTTTTTACAATGTGATGGTAAAAAAGAGATGCCCACTTCCACAATTGATGCATTTTAGTTTAATTTTGTTGGTTTTTATTTGAATTTGAGGGAACTGTACGTCTACTTCAGTTAATTAATGCTATTTAAGCAACATCCAATTTACCAAATGATACTATAACAGCTTCTTAAATTTAAATCTCTTTGCTCAGTTGCATTCATTTATTGCCTCTCATAGAAAGTTTCAGCCTCTGGTTTTAAGTTTAATTTGTTCTTGTTAGATTATGAGAAACAACCAACCGTTGTTCTCCAAAATCTTAAGTTACTCGAGAACGGTGATTTTAATATTTATATTTAGTATTCCCTCTCACGTCTGGGTTGGAGACATTTTGATGGGCCCAGGACAAAGATTAAATTGAAGGAAATTAATAATACTAAGAGTCTGGTAAGACTCGAACTTAGGACCTCGTGCTCTGATACTATGCTAAATTCTGATAAACAACTGTTGTTCTCTAAAATCTTAAGCTACTAGAGAACGGTGTCTTTAATATTTATATTCAGCATTTCAGTGCTATTCTTGTTCATATCAGTTTTTGGGTTGGGAGTCCTTGCAATTGGATTTTTTTTATATTCATGGTTAATGCTTATAAATTGGCCACTTAAGATATGGCATCCTCATCTTTTTCCGCCATGGAGAATATAATTGCATCTTAGTGTTTAACAACTTTCTGAATGGTCAAAATTGTTTGTTCTGTAATATTTGTTGGCCCTGAAATAGCAAAAGTAATAAACTATTGCTCATAATAGAAAGAAATCATTCTCCATTTTTCGTTACAACTATAAGCTTTATGGAGTTAAGAAACCAGGAGAAAATGAAGTTATTATCATTACCATATGATACCTATTTTTCCCCCCCTTTTTTTTTCCTTTTTTGCTTAGTGAAATGGCTTAACCTTTTGATGTGGCATGCAACAACTACTTAGCTCAGTTCATCTTATTTTTTGATAGGATTTAGATGGGATCGCCAGTGGTTGGTTGTGAATTCGAAAGGAAGAGCATACACCCAAAGGGTTGAACCAAAGCTTGCTTTGGTTGAAATAGAGATGCCATCCGATGCTTTCAGCGAAGGTTGGGAACCGACGGCTAATTCGTACATGGGTATGATTTTTTTTAACACCGTCTTTGTATCAAGATATTTACATGTGCAGCTATTTGCATTTTAGTATAGTGCTAAAGATAGCTTGTAATAACAATGCATAAATATTCAAGTATGAACTATCTAAGTTACTAATTTCCAAAAAAAAAAAAAAAACTAAGTTCGTGATCAACAAAAAAAAGCATTTAATTTGGAAGTACTTGGCTTAGGATAGAAAACAGATATCACACTGTTGAAATTATTTTTCCCTTTTTATTTAGACTTATTTTCATCTTTTTGCAGTAATAAAGGCTCCAGGAATGGAGACTTTGAAAGTTCCTCTAAGTTCAAAACATGCTGTCATTGATGGAGTATCCGTGTGGGAGTGGTCGGGTTCTGCATTTGATGAAGGAGATGAAGCATCTGAGTGGTTTTCCAATTATCTTGGAAAGCCGAGTCGCCTAGTTCGTTTTAACACTTGTAGGTTCTTTTCTTATGCATCTTCAATTACGACATACCAATTTCTCTTTATTTATGCTCGAAACTCTTGAAGCATGGTTAAAGCTCTTTTTATGTTGCTTTCAAATCTGGTAATCCGTATCTGCGCTGTGACCACTGTTGCCTTTGACATTCTTAATTTTTTAAGAAATTTATATACTAATACTCGTGATTTTTGTGACCCAACTGTTGATGTGAACTGTTACATTGGCTTTGGATTCTATATCACACGGCATTTGGGCATCAATCTTTTTTTGGTCTAAAGTGTCTGAAATAGTTATGTATTGAAATTATGACCAACCACTTTTCAAACTATTTATGTAAATGATAAGAATAAATGCAAAATATATGTATGTCGAGTGGATATGTATTTATCGCATATTTCACTCTGCACTTTCATGTTGCAAAATATAGTTTTTCCTTTCCTTCAAAGTTTCAAATTTAAAGTAGTTTGTTTCATATTGTGTTAAATTTGCAGCATCACAAACTAGAGCTGTCGATCCTACTTACGCTCTGGGGTACGAAACTATGTTCTCCGACGGCTATCCATTTTTGTTGGTGTCCCAGGTAGAGCCACATTGTCGCGTTTATATTTCTCGAACATAGCCTCGAAACTATGCGTCTATTCCGCATAAAAATGTTTATTATCTATCTTATTCATCGATGTGCAGGGTTCACTGGACGCATTAAATGAAATTCTTAAGGAACCACTGCTGATTAATCGTTTCAGACCGAAGTGAGCAGCATATTATTGTGAATTTAAGTTTTCTTTAACAATCATCTTATCCAATCTCCAATTCCATGCGCGTTGGAAGTGTCCATATCTATCTTTGTCGCAACTTCGATAATATGTTTTTGACTACTGATAAAATTTATCATTTTTTTTTTCAGTATTGTGGTTGATGGATGTAACCCATTTTCGGAGGATTTGTGGAAAGTAACAAAGATAAACAAGTTAACATTTCACGGCGTAAAGTTGTGTGCAAGATGTAAGGTAACACTCTCTTCCTTTCCTTTCATAAATTCAGTTACTCACGAAATTTTCCGCAATCTAAGTTTTGATAGTTTTGTAATTTTTTTTTTTTTTAATATCATGTTTAAAGTGCAAAATCGGGCTATGCTCTTGTAGGAGAATGGTCGAAAGATGATAATATTAATTTATTCGAGTAGTAATGTAGTATTACAATAGTTTAGCTTAAGGACTATTAGTAGTAGAAAAAACACACTTTTATCGAAGCTTCAATTGCGTTGCGCATATTTTTCAGCTTTTATAAGAAGCTTCTAATTACCAAAGTTGCTTTTTGTCGTCTTCTATGTTTAGTTTCTGAGCCATATAAGCCTAGTTATGGACAAAGTCGATAAAATTACGTACGTAGCCTCTTCTAAGTATCACCGATTTTTTCGCGTCGGTGTCCCGAAAATATTCGCGTCTTCCAAGTTTTCATCAATTTTTCTTATTCCATCGTCGGCTTTCGTGACAATTCACTTCTTTAATACCTCAGGTACCGACTATCAATCAAGAGGATGCGATTGCTGGCCCCGAGCCGACTGAAACCCTAATGAAGTTCCGATCAGATGAAATATTGAGACCAAACTGCAAAAAACAGGGAAAGGTTAATAAATTCCCTTCTAATTTTTGAGTTTTTCTCAAAATTAATTAAATCTATGCTCAAACCTTGCCTGTTTCGAATATGGATGGCTAGAAATTATTTTCTGCTCTTCAGCTTAATTTTGTGCGAAGTTCAATCTTGATTTCAATTATATAATTTTTTTTCTCTAGTTTGTTTTCCATAACAATTTCGTCGTTTTATTCGTCTGCGATATGAAAAACCGAAACCTAAAGGATGAAATTGAGATCGGGATCAAATTGTTGAACTTCGTGTACAGATTCTTACAATCGAAAGAAACTCTGACGACAAAATTGAAATCTGCGTTGAGATCCTACGTTCGCTGTCGGTTCTAATTTTCTCGCTGCTGATTCTCTTCCACACATTTGGTGTTTAACGAGAATTTCGCTCGAACCCACAGGTGTTCTTCGGACAAAATTTAGTGTGCAAGGAGTCGCTCTCGGCCGCAGGCAGAGCAGCGCTCGTCAAGGTCGGCGATCCGGTTTACGTGCTACAGGAGGTATCTTCTTGTGCCGAGGCCGCGGCTTAGACAAGTCGGAGATTCGGCGGCTCAGATACAACTTCCCTATACCGCGTACGGGCGCAGTATATGTACATAAAATAACCAGGAAAGCAGTTTCAGTGGTGCTTTTCGGAGAAGTTGACTTCAACAGTGCAGATGCTGCATCTTCTTTGTTGTATGTTTAATATGAACACAAGATGGTTGTTTTAAGACGAGCAAATTCTCAATGAAACATTTCATTTCCATCCATTTGGAAAGTGAGCACATGATTTTTGCTGTAGTTGTGGTAGATTACTTCTATAACACATGTTTTTAGTGTATTTAATTTAATATAATAAATGGAAATATATGGCAGAAAATGACCTCATGATCTTTTGAAACTTGGGATGGCAACGGGGCAAAAATTCTAGGGTTTAAAAAGAGGTTAAATTATAGAAAATCTCCCTATAAATATCTGCCTTTTTATATTTCCTTCCTGACTTTTAAAAATTTATATATTTTTTTCTTAAAATTTCAAAATTATTTTTAGAGAAACACAGCGTTAATGGAGAGAACAAAATGATCAAATTATTTTTTTTTAATAAAAATAATTTTTTAATATATTTTTGTCATTTCGAAGGGGGGATCTTTGGTATAAATTGTAAGAAATAGACGGAATAGTGATGGAGGGGGATTAAATGCAACAACTTGAAATGTTGAGGGGTAAAATGTAAGTTTTTGAAAGTTAGAGAGGGAAAGTGAAAAAGCGGGTATTTATAAGAATTTTTTTTGTAATTTAGCCTTTAAAATATTCTTGTTGAATTTAGTATTAAAAATTTTCTAATGAATGTTGGATAGAAATAACTGACATATCGCAGCGAACCGGGGCTTCTTAACGAGACATCATTAGGAAGCCCTCCATTAAAATATTGTATAAATAATTAAATATATTTATAATGTTTGATTAAACTAAAAATATATTAAAGGCATCAGAGTTAGCATTTTATATTTATAAATAAATTAAGAATTATACAATAATATATTATAGATATTATCCCTTAAAATTTGGGGCTTTTGCTTACTTACTCTTGACTACTATTCAAAATTTTCAAATTTACTCTGAAATTACGAAAATACCCTTCTAAATCCCAATTCCCATTTGTAGACCCTATAGAGGTTTTGGGATATTTGAAACAATTTTCGGAAAGCAATGATGGTATTTTGGTCAACTAGAGATATACTTTATATTTTTAAAGTTTTAGAGGATATATTAGGTATTATCTCTTTTTAAATGTGACGCTGCGGACTTCCCAGGGGGGTCACCCATCCTAGAACTACTCCCGTCCTAGCACGCTTAACTCTCTTAATTTCTTGGGCCTAGCCACCACCTAAAATGCTTAAGTCGGGTTAAGAGTTTTAGCCCTATTATATCTTATATATAGGACGACTATCTGGAGTCTCACATTAAAAGTTATATTATCTTGCGGGAATAGAAAATTTTGTAGCGCGGAGAGTAGTATCCTCATTCCCGTGCTGTTCTTGCGAGTAGGTAGAATTTCTTTTCTATTCCCCTCTACGCGGGAATAAAATCCTTTTCATCCCTGTCCCATTCGGAGTAGATCCCCGCAAAGATCCAAGTCCGTGGAAAAAATTGTCATCCCTACGGATCTACTTGAACTTAGAAACTTAGGAGGTTTAAGGACTGACTAAGAAATTATGTTCTACAGAAGATTGATGTATGTAAAGATTGATTTGATAGGTAATGACTTAGAAAATAGTCTTTTACAGAAATGGTGCCTTAAAATATGCTTAATTTGATGCTCAATTCATGCAATTTGTACCCTTCTTTCTTATCTTATATCATATTAGTCTTCAACAAGGATCTCAAATCCATTAAGTTTCTTGGTACTAGTACCTTAGGGTTAATTTCATACAGGTCCCCACAAACATAGTGAATATCAGAAATATCCCTGCAAAGTCCAACTTTCATTAGTTATCCCTGCAAAAGTCGTAATGTATGCAGATATGTCCCTCTGGTTTGTTGCCGTTTGAAATCTATTTATTTTTTAACAGTAGGGATGTGAAATGACCGTTTTGCCCTCACAAATATGTCCCTCCAAAAGGAGGATACGAGGAAGAAGAAAGAGGCGGCGGCGGCGGCGGCGCTCGGCGGCGGCGGCGGCGGCGGCGCGGCGCTCGGCGGCGCGGCGGCGGGGGGCTCCCGCTTCCCCGCGGACGGCGGAGCGGGCGGACGAGGGCGGACGAGGGGGGGCGGGGAGGCGGCGGCGGCGGCGGCGGAGGAGGGGGGCCGGGGGGGGCGGACGAGGGCGACGGGGAGAGGAGAAGTAGAGGAAGAGGGCGGCGGGGGAGGCGGAGGGGGCGGACGAGGGCGGCGGGGAGGAGGCGGAGGAGGGGCCGGGGGGGCGGATGAGGATGAGGAAGATGGATGAGGAAGATGGAGAGGGGCAAAAATATAATTTCAACTTATTAATTAACCAAGGTTAAGCATTTTAACTGTGGTTAACTAAAATTCTCTAACGGTGATTGACGGTAGGGACATATCTGCATACATTACGACTTTTGCAGGGATAACTAATGAAAGTTGGACTTTGCAGGGATATTTCTGCTATTCACTATGTTTGCGGGGACATGTATGCAATTAACCCTATCTTGTATCCCAATTTGATCCAAACCTAAATTTTTTTATTTTCTTTTATTGTTTTTTGAGGAAGTTATATTTGGTCTAAAACCTAGGTCCAAATCTAAACCCAATATATAAGTTATTAAAATCCAAGTTTTTACAATTAAACCATGCTTAGGTTGATGAATTATCATCAAGATCCATTGGCATCCATTGACAATATTAATTTAACATTTTATTCCCGTAAAATTAAAATTTTCTTTTCAAATTATAATTAGAAACGACAAAGTGATTTTGGGAATAACAAAAACTGCTATGTTAATATCAATTTTCAATAAATAATAATACAATTATATCGGTTAAGCTCGGTTCAGAGTAAATCAATCGAAAAGTCGAAAGAATCAAATCCCCATACACTATCTTAATCGACGGTAATAACTTAAATTAATATAATTATTAATTTTTTTAAAATGCCAATAAAAAAATAAGGCTAAAATACAAAATATTCCACTACAAATATCCCTTTTTTTATTTTTTTTTACCTTTAAAAATTTATATTTTGCCTCCTTAAAATTTAATAAATATTTTCAAGGAGTTACAGCATTAATAGAAAGAGCGAAATGACCAAATTATTCTTACTTGTTTTATAAAAAAAAAAAAATTAATATATTTCTGTTATTTTCAAAGATATTTTTACGGAGGAAGCCTAAATGCATCAACTTGAAATTTGGAGAGATAAAATGTAGATTTTTGAAAATCAGAAAAAGTAAAAAAAGCAGGTATTTAGATGAAGATTTTTTATATTTTTAGCTAAAAAATAATTCAAGGGCTTTTTTGCAACTTTCCTATAGTTGAGAGGTCTCTTTACATTTTTACCTAATGTGGCCAAAGCCACCAAACTAGGAAGAAATTTGCATGACAAAATCCTAACATTTGCTATTTGTGTTGATAAAGACATGATTATAAATTAATAAAATGTTTAACAATCTATTGATGTCGGCAGGAAAAAGTTAAATTTAGATGTCCCTTTTATCACATCAATAATTTTAAGCTATACTCATAAAAATATAGTAACCAAATTATATATATATATATATATATAGAATGAGGCTACTATACTATCTATAGTACCGGGGCTCCGGTACTACAGTTACTTTTTCGATCTTAGGGTGTTCAAATCAACGATCCACACCGTTGAAACTGATCTAGGGTATGTGAAGTTTTTAGAAATAAAATTTTAGTTTTTTTCGATATCGTTTACTTAGTAAATAAATCATGTCAAAATGAACGGTGGAAATTGAATAATCCTTAAAATTTGAGTATAGGAGTTTCGAATTCAAGATCAAGGATGTTGTCCTTCATCTATGTAGTTTAAAGTATTTTCTATCAAAATTTGAATAAATTTAGATTCTTCTCCACCGTTAAACTACAAACTCGCTATAATAACCATTGAAATTTGATAATTTTGAAACGGTTTGATCACAAAGTAAACTACGTCAAAAAATTATAAAATTTTATTCCTAAGAACTTTAAATATCCTAGATCAGTTTCAACGGTGTGGATCGTTGATTTGCACACCCTAAGATCGAATAAGCAACTATAGTACCAGAGCTCCGGTACTATAGATAGTATAGGAGACTAGCTCTATATATATATATATATATAGTAACAATTTTACATTATGACGTTCAGAGGCTCATATTTATTCAGTAGTCTTGTTAACTTTTTTGTTCTAACACAAATCATTATTTTTAAAAAATATATATATACTAAAGAAAAGTCAATGATTCAATTTATATAAATGGCAGTTCATATTTTTAAATTATATTCGGAATGCCACATTTTAAATGACTAAATAAAGCATCTTAAATTTGTTGTTAGGTCACTAAGACTCCAAAATTGCAAGTAGCTCCTTTGCATGTCCATACACGTAGAAATAAAATGCAAAGGTCAAAAGGGCATTTATTAATTTTGTTTTGTTACTAAAAAGTAACAAAGAAATATTCCTCCTCCCATAAATTTTTGTTTTGTAATGCCCCCAACCAAGAAGGCACGTACATTGCACATGGTTTAGAGAGAGATAGATATATATATATATATATAGAGAGAGAGAGAGATGGAGATATCTTGTGACGCTCCGCTTCCGAGGGAGGTCATGTGAGACCGTAGATAGTCATATATATATATAATATAATTGGGCTAAAACACTCAACCCGGCTTAAACATTTTAGGCGGTGACTAGGCCCAAAAAGTTAAGAGAGTTAAGCGTGCAAGAACGGGAGTAGTCCTAGAATGGATGACTCCTTGAAAAGTTGGGGCGTTATAGTTGATATCAGAGCCAATTACCAGCCAGAAGTGTGAGATGAGTCTCGACTAAGCTAGAATTGTACAGCATGGAGAGTGAGGCTCTAATATTATTGACTGTTGTGGGTGGAGCGCGGCTCACCACAAGGTCGGTTTAGACTAGCGAGACGAGTCTCACATCGCCTGATACTTGTGAGTCTGTACCTGACGAGGACGTCAGGACTAAAAGGGGAAAAAATTGTGAGACCCTAGATAGTCATATATATAAGATATAATAGGGCTAAAACTTTTAACCTGGCTTAAGCATTTTGGACGGTGGCTAGGCCCAAGAGATTAAGAGAGTTAAGTTTGCTAGGACGGGAGTAGTCTTAGGATGGATAACCTCCTGAAAAATTGGGACGTCACAGGTCACTTATCCTAGAAATACCTAGCCCTAGCTTTTAACTTTTTGGGAAATACTATAACCGGATTAAGAGGTTTAGTCTTAATGTACCTTATATATAAAACTATTCTAAATTTTGGAGTTTCATATCCTCCTCCTCTTTAAGTCCTGACGTTCTCTTCAAGCTAAAGCACACTCACAAGCACCAGAAGATATGAGACTCGTCTCACTAGTATTAGCCGACCTTGTGGGTAGCAACGCGCCGCCCACAACGATCGTCAGTTGGGGAGCAACGCGCCACCCACTGTATCCCTGGCTCAAACAAGACTCATTCACACTTCCAGCTAATTATTGGCTCTAATACCAACTGTGATGCCCCGCTTCTCAGGAAAATCATCCATTCTAGAACTACTCTAGGTCTAGCCAGGCTAAAAGGTTTAGTATTATTATACTTATATATACAATTGTTTCAAATCCTAGAGTGCCACATATCAATACATAGCTTTTAAAAAATAGTTATTTTTCTCTAAAAACTTAAAGCTGTCAAAAAATGTTATATCATATGGAAAAAGAAAAACAACCATTGCTGGAGAGAAAGGTACTTCAATATCTTATATTCAACAATTCAAATACGCATACATATACACATGATAAATATCAGATGGATCATACAACAAGTGCAAGTAAAAGTGCAAGTAAAAGTGAGAGAATATAAAGAGGAGTTGAGGGGCTTAAAATGTACTGTGTTACCATATCACTAAAAGATGATTTAATTGGAAAATGCTTGGAAATAGTTTTGGAAGATCACTAAATATTCTTGTCATTTTGTTTAATTGTATTTATATATGTGGAAGATACTATTTGTCTCCAGAGGATCTCAACTTAATAACTCACTTAAAGCCAACAAATAAACCGTGTGGACATAGTACATGAGAAGGAGAAAATTCTGCTACTGCTTCTTTTTCTTATGTATTCAAAATTTAAAAACAATCTCTGAACAAAAAAGAATGGAATACATAAGAAGAAGAAGAAGAATCAGCAGAATTTGTAGAAAAGAATAAGCAGTGAAAAAAAGTAAAGCAGACAAACAAGAAGATGGAAGTAAGAAATTTCCAGAGGATCTTAAAGTTGTTCTAACTTACTGAACATAAGAAAAAGAAGAATCATCATAATATGTAAAAAGAAGAAAAATAAAAAGGGAAAAAACAGTAAATTTGATAGCAAAAGCAAAAAAAAAGAAGGAAAAAACTAAGTGCTAAAGATACGGCAGAAGAACTGTTAAAGAACGGTGTTTTACTCATTCCATATTCAACATAAACAATATTTCACAACTTCTACTTGTTTTCAATATATCAAACAATTGCTACATATCCAGTTTTTGCATAATAAAGTGACTTCCTCTTGCAACAAGGCCCTTTAAGTAGTTTCTAGTTCTCACATTAAAACAATACAAAAGAACAAATATACATATATATATATATATGGTATTTAACTCCAGGAGCTAACTAGCTAGTTAAACTTTGTCCACAAGGATATATAATGTGGCCTAATTTTAACTTGATCGACATATGAGGAGTCTTACATATATTCAAAAATGATAACCCAAAAAAAAGAAGTACAAGAGAAAAATATCACTCCCTATGCACATTTTTTGTGGGTCACAAACTCAGGAGAATAAAGGGAGTTGAAGGACAAAGTTCAAAGACTTTGGTGTGGAAACTTTCTAAGTGATGGAAACAAAAATCCAAAAATCCCCCACATGCACTTGTTTATAAATTCACCTCTCTATTGTACACTCACACAACAACAGCAACAACAACAACAACTACTACTACACTTAGTATCTTTATCTCTCTCTTCTCCTAAGAAAGCATTTATGGGTAAGTTATTTTTGGCCCTCTTATCATTTCTCACACTCTTTTATTCTGTGCTATCATGTCCCTACTGTCCAACACCTGTTCCGCCGATAGTACTACCGTCACCACCACCGCCACCACCACCGCCACCACCGCCGTCGACGTTAGTGCCCTGCCCCCCTCCACCCCCTAAAGGGGGACCGGGCTGCCCTATCGACACTCTGAAGCTCGACGCTTGCGTGAACATCCTAGGCGGGCTGGTAAACCTCGTGATCGGGGGCGAAGGGCAGGCGACGGACGCCTGCTGCCCCGTCCTCGAAGGCGTCGCGGACTTAGACGCGGCTCTCTGCCTTTGCACCACCATAAAGGCCAACCTTCTGAACATCAACATACTTCTCCCTATTGCTCTTGAGGTGCTCATAGATTGTGGGAAACATATTCCTTCAGATTATCAGTGTCCTGCTTATTAAGTATTATTACTAGGGTTTTATGAAGGATGTTGTGCTTTTTGCTTATTTATTTACATAAAAGGTTTTGTATCATTTACTATGGGCTTAAAATTTTCTAAGGTAAGGCTTGTAATGTGGTAGTAAAAGTGGTAAGTTTGTAATAAAAGGCCATGAAGGAGGGCAAAAAAGGCAATTAATATCAAGGCTTATATCTAAGGGAGTCTCAGAAAATTCTACTTAAGTGGAGTTGTTTGGAAAAATCCTAAAACTTATTAATTTAACTTTTTTTAATTATTATTCTTAATCTGAGCCATCCACCTCTTTAATCATAAACTACATATTATCACTAAATATTTTTTTTAATTATTACTAGTGTGTCCTTCACCTGAGCTGAGCATAGTGATTTTTAGGACTTTTTCTCAATTCAACCTTTTAAAGAATAATTTGCCAAATAACCTTATAAAAAATTTATTTGGCCTAGTAACTCTATTTTGTCCATCTTAGCATTAGGGTGAAAAAATAATAATTGAAAGACGGTCCATCATTTACCGTCTTTAGTAAAATTTAAAAGACGGTGAATGATTCACCATCTTTTCCTTAAAGAAAAAAAGGATGAATGTTTTACCGTTTCTTTCTATTTCCCATATATAATCTTAACAACCACATAAAAAATATCAACAAATCACATATAATTCTTAACAACCTAAAATATCCTAACAACATATCCATACAATTCTAACCATCAAATAAAAATTCTAATAATCCTCATACAATCCTAACAACTTATAAAAATAATAATAATAATAATATGAAAATGGTGAGTGATTCATCGCTTTCTCAAGACAGTGAATAATTCACCGTAAAGGAGGGTTACCTGGCCAATAAAATTTTGGAAGGATTATTTGGCAAATTAGAAATTTTAATAGAGTTATTGTTAAAAAAAAAAAAAGTCCGGTTTTGTACTATAAGTGCACCAATAAGTAATCAAAATACAGAATAACTAAAACTCAGTTGGATATACCTACTTCTTTATTTTTAGAAGCATTACGAAAGTATATGTTTCCGTTTTTTCTAAGGGCCTATTTGATATTGAGGTCCATCTAGCGCTAGTAGGCAAAACGAAATTGGGACGAAAGTATATAAGAATATGCTTCTCCGATTCCCGATGAGTCCTCGATATTATATACGCAAATAGAATATATTATATTATATACGCAAATAGAATATATTTTTTCATTGTATTTTCCCACCACACACAACGCATTTTTCTCGCAATCTCAAACGGAGCCTAAGAATATTAACAGTGGTTCAAGTCCAAGACAGCTTATTCTTAATTACAAGTTCAAAAAAATTAAAAAAAATTCCCCTCTGCTGAAAATTGGAAGATATAACACAAACTGTAGCTTAAGACTTTGTTAAAGTGGAGATTCCAAATTGGTGTAATTCACACACACAAGACCAAAAAAAAATAAGTAAATATGACAAGTGAGAAAAGCAAATCAGAAACTGCCAAATTACTAGCTGTAGATCGATGTAAAACTTTGAAAGCCAAATGTCTTCCTAAAACACTATAAAGCATACTAAAAATTAAAAAAAAAATACAAATTAAAAACAAAAAAAGGGTGAAGAAACAGTAATAACACATACTCATTAAATAGCATTGAAGCAAAAAGTGAAAAGGAAATGAGGAGAGGAAAAGTGCCTGTGACTTGAATTGAGAGTATCAAAAGCTCTTTCTTTATATATCAAATAAAAGCCCTTCTGCTTCAACCAAACTTTTATTTCTGCCTGTGTAGAAAGATTCAAAATATACAACAAATCAATAAAAAATTAGCTCAACACAAGACATTTATGTCATATGTACATAAACACAAAGAGAGAGAGAGAGAGAGAGAGAGAGAGAGAGAGAGAGAGAAGTTACACTGTCAAGACACTTAAGATATCATAAAATGTTGGTAGGAGTAGATTTCCAAACTTATAATGTACTTTTGTCTTGATTCAAACCATCTAAACTTTTATTCGGTTTGATTTTGAGTTAATTACAGTAGTTCTATTAGGGATTCTGCTAAATAAACTGCTCGTCAGCTCTCTTAGGATATATTTGTTAAACAAAATCAGTATTTTGGTAGGCTGAAAAGCACATAAAGTGCTGTTATATTTAACAGTCCCCATTGAATTGGTGTCCATCAAGGGGAAATTTTTTTTAAAAAAAATGGAGCATCTATTTCAAAATGGTCATATAGTTGAGAGGGTCTCCATAATAGTGTTTACTTATATTTTTCTTCTTTTTTTTCTTTTTTTAGACTCTTCTACTCCCAAATGGAAAATCCGCTTGATTATGTTATGCCGCTTTCTCTTATCGACTCGAGCATATATTTAACTTGCTCAAAGATGCGCAAATAATAATCATGATGTGATTTCATGTAAAAGAATAGTAGCCATACCTGCTAAAGAAATGTGATAACCAAAGATCTACTTGAATAGCTTTTCCATGGTGGTTTCAAGTTGTCGCACGTCGGCGCCAATTATTTCAGAAGCCTTCTGGCCATTTTGAAAGAAATGGAGCGTCGGCTGCAGGGGAAAATTATAAGCAAAAGTGGAAATTTAGAACAAATTTACAAGAAGTGCAGGGCCATAATTAATAATAAATATATTTCAAGAGACTAATTTTCTAACACAATGTTGCAATCTCTAGGTGGATCATATTCCAAAGAACAGAAAAATTCTAATGGCGAATCTAGGCCTTGACGGATATAGAGGAAAAACTGAAGAAAAAAAAAAATTCTCATGGCCGGCGAACTCTTTTGGTTAAAAGATTTAGCAGAGTAAGGACTCTATTTCCTTATAGTTGAATAAATACCACCACTAATTCAAAATGCCCACTAAGATGATCACAAATAAGATATGAGAAAGTTGATCTAAGAAAATTGTTTCTGTGAAATCACTAATGAAATAAAAAAGCACGATGGTATAACCACTATTAAGTTTCCAAACTGACGATGATCTAATTAGAACTAAGTTCTCTGTGAGGAAACTACGGCCTATAACAAGAAAAGTTATCGCCTAGACCTTGCCCACCCAGAGGTCTAACCACTATCCCATCTCCATCTCTAAAGAGCTACAGTATATAAAACAGATATTTCAGCGCCTTTCTTGGAGCATCTCAACAAGTTTTGTCATTTCGTCAGTGAAAAATTTGCATCACTCATATTAGCAAGCAAACTTCTTCTTACAATTCTAATCCTGTAGTAAGTTATTTTCTACACATAAAATAGATTTTCCATCAGTACCACCTAACAACTGTCGTAATAAAGAGTAATGGGATTACAATTGGCAATAGGTAATAGAATGGCCTAGTGGATTATTACAAAGATTAAAATGTAAAACAGAAAAGACAGAAAAAGAAAAAGGATTAGCTTATGTAAGCAAGGAATCAAATATTGTGATGATATTTCTAGTGATTATTGCCGAAATCTGTTTGCATAATAGACAGAAGATCGGCGTGACATACCACAGAAGAAATCCCTAGCGGCGCTAACACGCTGTCAATGCCCTCCTGAGAACAACAGTGAATATCAAGACAAATGTAGAAGAAAACAGTAACAGTTTTAGCACAACGAGTAGAGTTGACAGATTTAAATAAATTTCAATACAACAGCGAAGATTTTCATACATAATACATAAATACATAAAAGGCAACACATATAGGGATATGACTAGAAGCACTTTTCCTTACCTGATCAATATCGACCTTATACGTGGTGACGTGTGGGTACATGCCGCTCATCTTTTCTACTACTGGAGAGAGATACTTGCCTATACAAAATAGGCAACAAAAAAGGTAAGAGATCGCCTAAAAACTCATTCAAATTCTCTAGGGCTATCTGTTTAGAGCATAAAATTTCATATTCTCTAGATAATTCTTCGAATAGCTTTATTGAAAAAGCACTTCTAAGGGTGTAGTGATGTTCGATGAAGTGCTATTATAAGAAGTACTATTACAAGTAGCGTTTCTCTCCACAGCAGAATCAGAAGCTGCAAATTGGATTTTTTTTTTAAATTATTTTGTGGCTTCTTTCCAAAGCAAAAACTTCCAATTTCTCTATTTGCCAAGCGCTCTACCAAACCAGAAACAGGGCCAAACGAACAATTAAGCTCTAATCAAAGAGTTAACTATCGTAATTTCCTTATATAAAGAACTACCACATATCCATATTCCAACCATGTATTCATGTTTATGATCACTAATTAAAACGCAAAACATTTATTTCCTATCATCCTTGATGTAATTTAAAACATATAACTCAAGAAAAGCTTTTGGAAAGTTCAAATCCCTTACAAGGCGGACACCAAACAGCCGTGAAGTAGAAGATCGCTGGCAAATTTTCATCTGCGAATGAATCATCAATCAAAAATCAACCAACTGACAAGAAACCCAACAAAAGCCCTATAAAAGATAAAGAAAAAAAACTAGGTTTTGCCCTCTCAACATACATTCTCTTTATTGACACACCTTAACTTCTGATTATTTCTTTTTGTGAAATTGAGTGATTTTAGTCAAAATAAATTGGAAAGTTTATCAAACTCAACAATGATTGCATCAAATTTGCTCATTGGAATCGCTTTGTAGCAAATAATAATAATAATAATAAACAACTAACAACTAGTAGCTAACAAAGCTATCAAATTTAACAAAAAATTCAACTTCCCCAACTAGAAAAACAACTCAAATCAAAATATTACAAGTTAAAGGGGGTGTTCCTCTATACAATATTATCCCAAAAAAAGAAACAAAAATTATTGTAAAGGAGAAGAATCCACCAACCCTGGACCTTCTTCATCGAATCCTTGAACTCCTCCGCGGATTTGACGAGGACAAGCCCCGATCCCCCTGGGAAAGGACAAAATCATAGTATAAAGCCCTAGATCACAGAAAATAGATCGAATCGAAGGGAGCGAAGGGGGGTGTTACCGGGAGCGGCGGAGAAGGAGCGAGAGGGGAGGAGGAGGGAGGCGGCGGAGGAGGTGAAGATGCGGCGTAGGGGAGGAGGAGTAGGAGGAGGAGAAGGGGAAGAGAGGGGAGGAGGAGGGGTTAGGGTTAGGGTTAGGGTTAGGGTTTCGGGGAGGTGGTGGCGGTGGAGGAGGAGGAGGCGAGGGAGACGACGAGCCATTTTTTTTCTTTTTTTAAATTTTTTTTTGTGTTTTTCCCTTTTTGCCCTTGAGCGAAGAGTTTATTTTATAGTAGGGTAAAATGTCAGAAATAGTCCTTGTCTTATTCTAGTTTTACAAATTAGTCCTTGCACTTTATAGTGGCATCCTCCATTGGCCCCTAAACTTGAACATTTTTTCACTTAGATCCCTATTTTTTTCTTTTTCTTTTTTTTGTTACTTTGTTCCTAACCTTTATATATTTTTGGCTAAATTACAGAAAATTTTTCTCTCAAAATTTGATTTTTTACTTTTTTCCTGTCATTTAAAAACCTACATTTTACCCCCCTAAAAATAAAAAATATGCACTTTGCCCCCGCCGTCAGTGTTGCGTTAGGACTCCGTTTATATTTTTTTATTATATTTTTTTAATATCCAAAATACCCTTGAAACCATCTCCTCTCACAGATGCCCTTTCTCCCTCCGCACCGACGCCGCTCGCCGCGTTGCTTCGCCTTCCTTTGCCGCCTCGCGGTCGCCCATCGCCCGTCCGATCCCACGCACGCCCTCGCTCTTCTCCGCCGCCTCGCGCTCACCTTTGCCCACCTCTCCCTCCACACCCGCCCCAATCTACTCCCTACCGCCGTTAAAATGGATGGATGATAATGATACAGGAGGAGCGAGGAAGCATCAAAGTTAACACCGTACCCTCCTGTGTACATTTTTCATTTTTTAGGGGGGGGTAAAATATAGGTTTTTAAATGACATAAGGAAAAGTAAAAAATTAAATTTGACGGAAAATTTTCTGTAATTTAGCCTATATTTTTTAGCTGGATTTGGATCTAATCATCCAAATTTTCATTAATTTTAATGAAATAAGTGCGGTCAACTATAATATAGCCATATCTGCTTATATAGATCACGGTTATAATCCAGTAGTACTCTATGGCCAAGCTCGACACTGACTTTTTCTAATTAAGACGTTGATAGTTAAGGTCGAGGTAGTTATAAGTGCGAAGGACGACATTAAGGACGGTTACATTATGTTTGACACAATGAGTGCGCGTATGTGAGAAGAGGTTAGGAAGAAAAAAGAAGAGAGTAATTAAAGATTAGAAACCAATGATGTATTAATTTTAAAGGTTAAGAACCTAATTAACTTCAAATGACAAAAATGTAGGGACCAAAATAACAGAAAATTAGATAAAGGTTGGAAACCACTGGTGCAATTGAGCGTCTACATTTTAATCCTTGAATTTTTCTCTTATATTTCAATTTAGTCTCCAACCTTTAACTCAATTTTTTTTATTTAGTCCACAATATTTTTTTTTTATTTCTTGTAATCCGATTACTATTATTTAGTATTTGTTTCAAACAAGTTTCAATCATTTAAAACAAAATTAAAAGATAAAAGATAAGGGTGTGTTTGTTTTCACGGAAGTCTGGCGACGAACTCGCGAATTTGTGTAACCCGAATACTTCATCGGCATTCGGACGCAGCGACGAACTCAGACTTCTGTGGGGCCAACGTGGCCTGCACGCGCAATCGTATTGAATATATAAATTTAAAAGCACCGTTCTCTGACAGCCCAAGCTTTTGGAGAGCAACGGTTGTTTCATATTATTCAATATAATATCGAGTAGGAGCTTCTAAGTTTGAGTTATGTCCGGCCTCTGGTCTCATTTAATTCAAATTTACGTCATGTGCCAATCAAAAAGTTCTCAGTCCAGACGTAAGGAGGAGTGTTGAATATATAAATTAAAAACACTGTTCTCTGACGGGCTAAACTTGTATTGAATATATAAGTTAAAAATATCGTTCTTTAACAACTAAAGCTTTCGAAAAAAATAATTATTTCATATAATTTCACAAATCAGTCTCATGCGGCAGTGAGTTCGCGTACGTCAACAAGTGCGATGTTCTACGCAGTGCGGTTCTGCAGAAACAAACACGCTCTTAAATCACAAGCCAATTAATCACAAACAAATAAAGAGTGAATTGAAAAGAACGAGCAACCACAATCATAAACTAAAATTTCACTCTCGATATTTGGTTTGATGCTTTTGAATAACACAAGCACCAGAAAATGTAAAACTTTATTCAAATCGGCTCAAAACTATCCCTGAAAGCGCTTCTGGCCTCAGCAGGGCTTCTGGCATACGCAGCGCAGCCGCAGGCCGTCGCAGTCGCCGCCCCCGAAGCCCTCGCCGATGCAGACGTTCGCGCAGTTAGTGACCGACATGCAGAGCCCCTTGAAGTTCCTGCTGGGGACCCGGCAAACCCCAGCCTCAACCCTAAGCACTTGAATCTCTGTTCAAAATATTAAAAAAATTAAAAAAAAATTAAAAAAAAAGTAAAAATATACAGAACTTATATGAACTATGACTACTTTGAAGTATAATTTTTCAAAAAATTTAATTCTAGTGTTCAACCTTTTAATTTATTTGATTTGAATCGTCAAACGAAATCTAAATTTTGAAAGGTCGGGTAGCCGATTCAAAATAGTTCATAGTTCGTATTTGAAAGATAACATAGGCACGTCGAACTCTATATTCTCAGGTCGTTTCCTAGTAGATCGATCAGGTGCTACAAATACATGTATTTCTGAGCTCGTTTATGAAATAAGCATCGATCTTTTAGATAAAACCGTCTATATATATATATATATATATATATATATAGAACTAGGCTACTATGCTATTAATAGCACCAAATCATTAGTGCTACCAAGTTTTCGGCCATTGGATTGAGAGATGTGCGGTTATGCTGATGTGGGCCCCCTAGGGTTGAGTGGGTGGTTGGTTGAATAGTATGATCTAACGGGTGAAAATGATCAAAGGGGTGGATCTTACGGCGGAAAACTTGGTAGCACCGAGTGCTTCGTGCTATTGATAGCATAGTAGCCGGACTCATATATATATATATATATATCTGTGGTGGTTTTATAGAAATCGTCGAACAAGATATTGTCGCATGTCTTACGAGAAGACAAGATCAACAGCAGGAGGAGGAAGAAGAAGATGGCACACATGGTCTCCTTCTTGTAAATCTCCATTATTGAATCTCAAGAGATTGAGAGAGAGAGATAGAGAGAGCTTGGTTAAATGTATTGATGTGGTTTATATACAAGGGGGGAAAAATATATTTAGAGGAGGAGGAGGAGGAGGAGAGAGAAAAGGTGGTGGAACAAGAGTCATGTGTATAGCTGTGCATTTATTAGTAACAGAAAAAGGACCTTGACCAATGAAATTTGAAATTAAGTACACTGCTATTTATTGTGCTAAATGATTCATCGCTGTCTAAAGATGATGAACGATTCACTGTATTTCTTATTTTTATCCATCATGACACTGAGTTGGAAAAAGAGTAAAATAATTATTTGACAAATTAAAAATTTTATAGAGTTATTGTTAAAAAAAAACCTGTTTTTTTACTATAAGTACATCAATATGGACTCAAAATACAGAATAATTACAACTCAATCGGATATACCTACTTCTTTGTTTCGAGAAGCATTACTAAAGTATGAATTTTTATTTCTTCTAAGAGCTTGATATTGAGGTTAATTCATATAGCGCTAGTAGATAAAATGAAATTGGATCGGAAGTATATAAAAATATGTTTTTCTATAATTCCCGATGAGACCTCAATATTATATACGCAAATAGAATATATTAGTCCACAACCTTTTTTTTATTTCTTGCAATCGGATTCCTAATATTTAGTATTTGTTTCAAATAAGTTTCTAACATCTAAAATAAGATTAAAAGATAAAGGATAAGAGCGTGATTTTTTCCACGGAAGTCAGGCGACGAACTCATGAGTCCGTGTAACCCGACTTCGCCGGCGTTAGGACGCAGCGACGAACTCAGGCTTCCGTGGGGCCCACGCGGCCTGCACACGCAATCATGTTGAATATATAAATTAAAAGCACCGTTATCTAACAGCATAAACTTTTTGGAGAGCAATAGTTTTTTCGTATTATTCAACATAATATAAGAGCAGGAGGTTCTGATTATTAATCATGCCCGGTCCCTAGTCTTATTTAATTTCCTTCTAATTAATTCAAGTTCATGTCCTCAGCCTGTCAAAATGTCTCGAGTCTAGACGTGAAGAAAAATATTGAATATATAAATTAAAAATACTGTTATCTAACAGCTTAAGTTTGTATTGAATATATAAATTAAAAACACCAATCTCTCACAGCTTTAGTTTCGAAAAAAAATAATTTCAGTCTTATATATGCAACGGAGTGCCGTTCTGCGGAAACAAACAAGTCCTTGAATCACAAGCCAATCACAAACAAATAAAGAGTGAATTGAAAAGAACAAGCAACCACAATCATAAACTAATTAAAATTTCACTCTCGATATTTGGTTTGATGCTTTTGAATAACACAAGCACCAGAAAATGTAAAACTTTATTCAAATCGGCTCAAAACTATCTCGGAAAGCGCTTCTGGCCTCAGCAGGGCTTCTGGCATACGCAGCGCCGCCACAGGCCGTCGCAGTCGCCGCCCATGAAGCCCTCGCCGATGCAGACGTTCGCGCAGTTGGTGACCGACATGCAGAGCCCCTTGAAGTTCCTGCTGGGGACCCGGCAAACCCCAGCCTCAACCCTAGGCACTTGAATCTCTGTTCAAAATATTAAAAAAATAAAAAAAATTTAAAATAAAGGTAAAAACATACAGAACTTATATGAACTACGACTACTTTGAAGTATAATTTTTCAAAAAATTTAATTCTAGTGTTCAACCTTTTAATTTATTTGATTTGAATCGTCGAACGAAATCTAAATTTTGAAAGGTTGGGTAGCCGATTCAAAATAGTTCATAGTTCGTATTTGAAAGATAACATAGGCACGTCGAACTCTATATTCTCAGGTCGTTTCCTAGTAGATCGATCAGGTGCTACAAATACATGTATTTCTGAGCTCGTTTGTGATATAAGCATCGATCTTGTAGATAAAACCGTCTATCCATATATATATATCTGTGGTGATTTTACAGAAATCGTCGAACAAGATATTGTCGCATGTCTTACGAGAAGACAAGATCAACAGCAGGAGGAGGAAGAAGAAGATGGCACACATGGTCTCCTTCTTGTAAATCTCCATTATTGATCTCAAGAGATTGTGAGAGAAAGAGCTTGGTTAAATGTATTGATGTAGTTTATATACAAGGGGGGAAAATATATATTTAGAGGAGGAGGAGGAGGAGGAGGAGGAGAGAGAAAAGGTGGTGGAACAAGAGTCATGTGTATAGCTGTGCATTTATTAGTAACAGAAAAATGACCTTGACCAATGAAATTTGAAATTAAGTACACTGCTATTTATTGTGCTAAATGATTTATCGCTGTCTAAAGATGATGAACGATTCACTGTATTTCTTATTTTTATCCATCATGACACTGAGTTGGAAAAAGAGAGATTAGTTAGCCAGATAAAATTTTGAAAGAATTATTTGATAAATTAAAAAATTTATAGAGTTATTGTTACAAAAACCTGTTTTTTTTTACTATAAGTACATCAATATGGACTCAAAATACAGAATAATTAAAACTCAATCGGATATACCAACTTCTTTGTTTCGAGAAGCATTACTAAAGTATGAATTTTTATTTCTTCTAAGGGCTTGATATTGAGGTTAATTCATATAGCGCTAGTAGGTAAAATGAAATTGGATCGGAAGTATATAAAAATATGCTTCTCCAATTCCCGATGAGACCTCAATATTATATACGCAAATAGAATATATTAGTCCACAACTTTTTTTTTATTTCTTGCAATCGGATTCCTAATTAATATTTAGTATTTGTTTCAAATAAGTTTCTATCATTTAAAAAAAGAAAAAGAAGAAAGATTAGGGCGTGTTCGTTTCTACAGAAGTCTGGCGACGAACACGTGAGTTTGTGTGACCAGACTTCACTGGTGTTCGGACGCAACGACGAACTCAAACTTCTGTGGGGCCCACGCAGCCCGCACGCGCAATCATGTTGAATACATAAATTATACCGTTCTCTGACTGCCTAAGTTTTTGGAGAGCAACAGTTGTTTCACATTATTTAACATAAGCAAGAGGTTCTGAGCTTCAGTCATGTTCGGCCCCTAGTCTCATTTAATTCAAATCTACATTCTGTGCCTGTCAAAAAGTTTCGTGTCTAGACGTAAAAAAGAGTGTTGAATATATAAATTAAAAATACTGTTCTCTGACAGCTTAAGTTTGTATTGAATATATAAGTTAAAGAGCTAGGCTGCTATACTATCGGTAGCACGGAAGCCTCTGTGCTACCAAGTTGTTTTCGATGATGCGGCTTCCAAATCGACGATCGGCTCCGTTAGACTTGATCTACACTATTGAAAGTACTTGGAAACTAAATTTCAGATTTTTTTTCAACATTATTTGACTAGTGATCAAAAGGTCTCAAAATTGGCAATTTTAATGGCTGTTGTGATGTGTTTGTGAGTTTAACGGTGTAAAATAATCCAAATCCGATGAAATTTTTATAGAAATTTTTTTTTCACTATTTATAGTAAGATCAGTACTTCTGATCTTAAATTTAAGTCTTTTATCATCATTTTTTATGAGATTTTTATTTTCAGCCGTTCAATTTTAGACTACTTGTTTGATAGGTAAATGATATCGAAAAATTATGAAATTTAGTTTTCAAATACTTTTAATAGTGTAGATCAAGTCTAACGGAGCCGATCGTCGATTTGGAAGCCGCATCATCGAAAACAACTTGGTAGCACGAAGGCCTCCGTGCTATCGATAGCATAGCAGCCGGACTCTAAGTTAAAAATATCATTCTCTGACAGCATAAGCTTTTAGAGAACACGATTGTTTCATATAATTTTACAAATCGGTCTCACGCGAGCGACGGAGTGCGGTTCCGCGGAAACAAACACGCCCCTAAATGACAAGCCAATCACAAACAAATAAAAGAGTGAATTGAGAACAAGAAGCATGCAACCACAATTATAAACTAAAATTCCACTCTCAGTATTTGGTTTGATACTTTTGAATAACACGAGCGCCAAACTAAAGACCAAATTTTATTCAAATCTGCTCGAAACTTCCTCCAGAAGCGCTTCTGGCCTCAGCAGGGCTTCTGGCACATGCAGCGCCGCCGCAGGCCGTCGCAGTCGCCGCCCCCGAAGCCCTCGCCGATGCAGACGTTCGCGCAGTTGGTGTCCGACATGCAGGGCCCCTTGAAGTTCCTGCTGGGGACCCTGCAAAGCCCAGCCTCAACCCTAGGCACCTGAATCTCTGTTCAAAATATTAAAAAAACAAAAAAAAATTAAAGAAAAAAAACGTACGGAACTTACCTGAACTATGACCATTTTGAAAAACAATTTTTCAAAATTTGAATTTTACTGCTCAACCTTTTAATTTAGTTGATTTGAATCGGTCAAACGAAGTTTACATTTTAAAAGTTTGGATAGCCGATTCAAGTTCGTATATGAAAGATGGCACATCGAACTCTATATTTTCAGGTCGCTTCCTACTAGATTGACCAGATGCTATAAATACGTATATTTTTTTTAGAGAGAAAGGTAGCACGCTACCCGCTTCGTCTATTTCTTTTTTAGAAATAAACTTAGCTGAAAATGTGAATCAACTAGGATTCGAACTCGGGACCTCGGGTACCAACCACCAAGCTCTTTGCCACTTACGCTAGGAACGGTCGGTAAATACGTGTATTTTTTAACTCGTTTTCAATATAAGGATCGATCTTTTAGATAAAACTGCCGACCCATATATATATATATCTGTGGTGGTAATTTTACAGAAATCGTGGAACAAGATACTGTCGCGAGTCTTACGTACGAGAAGACGAGATCAGCAGCAGGAGGAGGAAGAGGGAGATGGCACACATGGTCTCCTTCTTGTAAGTCTCCATTATTGATCTCAAGAGATTGAGAGAGAAAGAGAGAGCTTGGTTAAATGTATTGATGTGGTTTCTTGTTTTATATAGGATATATGTAAGGGTTAAAAAAAAAAAAAATTGTATTTAGTGGGGGAGGCGAGAGAGAGAGAGAGGAGAGAGAAAAGGTGGTGGAACGAGAGTCATGTGTATGTGGCGAACGTTTTTAGAAAATAACCCTTTAAAATTTAGTAATTTACAAAATAATTCTGCCCAAATTATATTTGAAAAATTAACCCTCCTTTCGCCATGTAGGCGTGAGGGTGGAGTTTTTCTTTGAAGATGGTATATCGTTCACCGCCTTTAGTAAGGCGGTGAACGATTCACCGCCTTCCTAATTTTCCACAATAGTGGTAAATTATTCACCGTCTTTCGCCTATTTACTGTTTTTTTCTATATCTCATATATAATTCTAACAATCACATAAAAATTCAATAAATCACATATAATCTTAACAATCTGAAAATTATAATAATCTATCCATACAATTTTATATAATCTTAACAGCACAAAAATTCTAATAATCTATCCATACAATTTTATATAATCTTAACAGCCTGAAAATCTTAATAATCTATCCATATAATTCCATATAATATTAACAACCTGAAAATTCTAATAATCTATCCATACAATCCTAACAATCAAATAAAAATTCTAATAATCCACATATAATCCTATTTTATTTTCTATATAATTCATGCACAATTTTAACTAATGAATGCAAGATATGAGAGAAGGCGGTGAATGATTCACCGCCTTTAAAAGATATGAAAAAACGCGGTAAACGATTCACCGCCCGCGTTTAGAAAAAAATTTCACGTGGCTCCTACGTGGCAAAGAGAGGGTAGGATTAGTTTGTCAAATATAAATTTGCCAGAATTATTTCGCAAATTATAAAATTTTATAAAATTATTTTGTAAAAAAGTCGGTGTGTGGCTGTGCATTTATTAGTAACTGAAAAAGGACCTTGACCAATGAAATTTGACCAAGGAAATTTGAAATTGAGTAACGGCTACTTGTTGAGTTGTTGTGGTAATTAATTAGATTAGGTCAAAAATTCTTATTTGGTTATTTTTGTTGTTTTTCCATGTAGGGAGAAAATGTTTTGTAGACATTTGCTAACATGAATTAATTGGGGTTTAATTGCACCATTATTGGTCCCCAACGTTTATTTGATTTTTTTTATTTTATTCAATCAGATCCTTAATTATTAAAGTTAGTTATTATATAATTAGTCTCCAAATATAAAACAAAAACTCAGAGAGTTGAGACCTAACTAAAATAAAATATAAAAATTAGAAACCAAAATTGAAAAAAAAAAATAGATAAAGAGTTTAGGGACTAAGGGTGCAATTAACCCAATTAATTGTTACTCAACTATTAAACAGAATAATAAAATAATATATTCTAAAAACCATAGACTAAAAAAAATACATACTATAAAATGAGCTGAGCTCATGTACTTTTAAAAGCATAGATGCATTTGCGCTTGTGATTTTACATTTGTGCTCGTAACTTTTTAACCGTCGAATCGCTTTAAAATCAGTACAGTACTATTAACGATATGTCCTATTAAACCTTCTTTATTAATACTACACAAATCTTGAAACAATCCGACGGCTAAAAATCACAAACACGTTGTGCTTTTAAAAGCATAAAAACTCAACTCCTATAAAATAATATATTATACTACCCCATAATTTGCTAACAATACTTCTTACTATGCTGTAAAGTGATAGATCCTTGTAATAAAATTAAAATAAAATTATAGAATAACTAAATATAATTTTTATTTAAAACTACGGAATAAAAATAAAATGAGCTACACCAAGTAGGCAAATTAGAGTTTATCAGAATTTGAATACAAAAGCGATATGATAAGACACGATTTAATTAACACAAAAAATAAAATAAAAACAAGTAAAAGCAGCAAACATCAAATAACATCAAATACAACAAACATTTAATACAACAACCAAATTGGAAGTTCAAATTAGAATCCACCGAGATTCGAAGTTTTGAGTAACTTATTATTGGTTTGCTAATACTGGGATTATTATTCTCCAAGCCCAGATTCTCTAGTTTATCTAAAGTTTCACTTGAAATTTTTATAGTATTGTGATTAAGCCACAATTGGTTTGTAAGGAAAAAAAGAATATCTGACAACAAAACTCTCCCCTCAAAATCGCCGCCGCCGACTAATTTCGAAGGCTCGGAGCGAAGCAGTGTGAGCTTCTGCTGCTGCTGCTCCTTCAGTGGCGAGCGCATACCAGCGCCATGTGCCCGATCAAGTCTAGCACGCGGTTGCTGTGCCAAAATTCAAAAAACGATACAAATATTATATTTAAATTTGTAAAAGCAGGGCATTTTCTTTGTTTCTACAGCTTAAGCCGACTTTTCGATTGATGAGCGATTTTGTCCTATAAGGAATCACTTTTTTTTCTACGGAAGGAGCAGGAGATGGATTTGAGGAGAGAATAAGGTGTGATATACCTGTAACCCCACTCGTTGTCGTACCAAGAGACGAGCTTCATGAAAGATTTGTTGAGCCCGATACCGGCCTTCGCATCAAATATGCTCGACCTAGCATACAGATATAAAAACGGACAAGTCATTTTCATCTTCCGTAGGCCAAAAGCTGAGTCGGTTATTTTAACTAACAAACCAAACATTTCTTTTTTTTTTTACATTTGTAGTTTCAATCCACTCATTTCCATTTCAAAATGTCATACATATGCAACATAGATTTTAGTCGGGAACATCTTGGCCCGTAAAGAGTTTTTTTTTTTTTTTTTTTTTGGGTCCGTCAAAATTGAAAAGAAGTGAATTACTTTCACAAAATAGCGAAACATGAGATACAAATGCATTTGGTTCTTACCTTGAATCGCCAACAAAATCATTAGAGACGACGTCTTCATCAGTGTACCCAAGAATGCCTTTCAGTGCACTTTCCGAAGCAGCCCTAATAACGATTGACTAGGATTAAGAAAGTATCTTACAAAGGTAAATATAATAAATTCTTCTTCGAGCAATTATTTTACAACATATTTTTACAATTAAAAGGCTGCAGCAACCACTATCCATAATTTAACGGAAAACACAAAATCAAGATCAGGTTAATTGAACAAACAACATTAAAAAAAATGAATTAAATGATGTAAAAATTAATGGAGAATTTGCATGGCATCCTAATTGGTGGGCAACCAACAGAAGATAAATGGATTTGTTCCAAGCATTGAGTAGAAGATGGCATACTTTATAGCCGCTTTGACATCATCATATGAAGCACTTTTTTCGATGCGGCAAGTCAAGTCCACAACAGATACGTTAGGTGTGGGAACACGGAATGCCATGCCAGTAAGCTTCCCGTTTAGTTCCGGAAGGACCTTTCCCACAGCCTGACAGAACCAAGAAGTAAACAACAGGGCAGAATAGTTATAAAAAAAATATATATATATATATATATATATATATAAAGTCCGGCTATGGTGCTTTTAAAAGCACCTAGCACTTTGTGCTTGTAAGTTTTCCGCCGTTAGATCTACCCCTTTGACCATTTCCACCCGTTAGATCATACTATTCAACCAACCACCCACTCAACCCTAGGGGACCACTATCATCCTAACCATACATCCGTTAATCCAAGGGCCGGAAACCAACAAGCAGCAATGACTTGATACTTTTAAAAGTACAGGAGCTCAATTCTATATATATATATAAAACAGAGATTTACATATATATATATATATCTCACAGCAAGTAATCTATTAACATGTATTCCTGTAAAATCTGAACTCCAATGCTACACTCAAAAGTGCGTCTTCTGATAGTTATAACCTTGTTTCAAGTCAGGAAGTCTAGGTTGGTTACGTACTATGAAAAGTTTTCTAAGAGGGGTTGGTTTCAAATGAAGTTTTGAAGGGCATCTCAAAATTCTGATTTTGAAACGATATGGCAAAAAGAAGGTTTTGCTGTGGGGCGGGATAGCAACATCTCTTTTTCTATTATATTCTTTTCCCTCACCTTTGCTGCACCAGTAGAACTAGGAATGATATTCTGACCAGCCCCTCGGCCTCCTCGCCAATCTTTCATGGAAGGACCATCAACAGTCTTCTGTGTTGCTGAAATATTTTACAAAGCAAGCATGTGAGAAAGTTTAGAGCAGCCGTTGAACATTTTCATCATGATTTGCTGATGGGCCTGTTTGATGTGACTGGAGTCTCTGCAAAAGTATTATTAGAGTAGAGCTGCTCGAAGAAACAACAACATTTTTTTATCAAAATCACTTCAATACCTTTATAGCTTATATCAGTAAAAATGTACAGAGACCTCCCAACTATAGGCTATAGTCCATGTGAAATAGGCCCATCAAGTTTTATTTTGTTTTTATTGGCACCCTCTCAACTTTCATTATTTTGATTTATGATATTTTTGTCATTTAAATTGGGGATTTTGTTAAAACTAACAAATTCATTAATAGTCGGGCATTAATAGCCATTAATGGGACAACAATTTCATCACTAAAAGGCAGGTAAAGCTGTTAATTTAACAGACTAAGTTCGTTCATCTTAAGGGAATAACCTAATTAAAAACAATCACAGAGAATGAATTAAAAAATAGTAAAGTTTGGGGGCCTAATTCAAAATGGCCTATAGTTGAGTGAGTCTCCATAAATTTTCCACCAAGAATATACTGCAACAGGTAAAGAAACTTTAAACTGGAACTTCTGCCTTTGGGCGGTAGAAGCTCATTGCAGCTTTTAACCAAAAGGAAAAACTCCAGACTATTTATCTGCAGCATGCTTGGCCACTGCATAGCCACACCAAACAAGCACAATTAATCACAAAGGAAGAAAATAAACCTGTTGTTGCATGAACAGTTGTCATCAGGCCTTCGACAATACCAAACTCCTCATGCACCACCTGCAAAAGATAAATATGTTTATGTATCGTGCATTGTCAATCGGGATATTAAGATCGTCAAAAGTCCAGATTCACTGTCGCATTAAAAATGGAACACAAACCAAACTGCAAATTTTGTGATTCCTTCTGATTTTTTATATGATATAAATAGTGGAGATTGGAGAAGGCAAGAGATCATAAAGAAAACCATCCATGTTATTCATCAATGTGTATAACAAATTAACGAATACAAATAGTACACCAAGCACAATATAATGATAATAAGAAATTTGAAACAGAAACAAAGTTCCGATGATGCAAATCATGCATGAATTCATCATAGATGGTATTTCTCTAGTGCTTATGCAACCCCAATCCCCCACCCAGATCACACAATAGTGAAAGAATAATTTACGCAGAAATGCAGATTAACCCAAGGACCCAGATGGAATGGAACGAAAAAGAAAAAGAGGATTTCTTGTATATACAGTCCCTGAAAATATGTGAAATTGCACAAGTACCCCAGCAAAGTTGGTATTTGCGTGAGTTCCCAAGGTATCTAGAAATGGGCTTTGCATGCATGTAAATGAATATATTTTCCAGGGGGCTTGCACATAAATACCAATTTTATAGGAGTACTTGCAAAATTTCACATACTTCGAGGGGTATATAAAAGCAAGCACAACCCAACCCTCCCCCGCAAAAAACAAAAGCCAAACTTCAAACCAAAAAGGAAAAGGAAAAAGAAGGACAGAAGAATCACGGATAGGAGTGAACCTTAGCTAGAGGAGCAAGACAGTTAGTAGTGCAACTCGCGTTGGAAACAACATTCATACTTGGTTGGTAGGTCTTCTCATTAACTCCAACCACAAACATGGGAGCATCAGCAGAGGGAGCGGATATGACCACTTTCTTGGCACCACCCTGTAGCGAACATTAAAAGGGTACAATGGCCATGAATATTTTATATGAGAAAATCAGTTCAAAAAAATTTGAATTCAAAGAAGAAATTACTCAGACCTTCAAGTGTGCTGATGCCTTTTCCGTTGTTGTAAAAACACCAGAAGATTCAACTACATATTCTGCACCAAGATTGCCCCAAGGGATTTCCGCAGGATCTCTGTTTAAGAAATAATGCCATGAACTTTTTAGTATATTCATGTACTCTTTAACATGAATCCTAAAATGGTTATTTTCATTTGTACCCTCGCAGATAACGTTAAATTGGGAAAATACTTTGTAAACTTAGTATTTGGACACATGCCCCTGAAAAATTGTTTTTATTTGCATTCATAATATGACACCCCACTAGTCCCACATCGGATGTGGGAGAGTGTGAGGGACTTATATGTGATGGACACACTAGACTAATAAATGGGCTTAAGCATTTTGGGCCCGTGGTTTAGGTCCAACGAGTTTTTAATGCTAGTGGGCTAAATCGTCATAGTTGATATCAGAACCAATTTCACCAGTCGGAAGTGTGAGGTGCGCCTCATATCGCTTGGTGATTTTGTGCTATGTATGTGATTGGGCTGGCAAGAGTATCAGAGCCTAAAACGGGAGGAGTACGTGACACCCCAATAGTCCCATTTCGAATAATGTTGGAGATTGTGAGGGCTTATATGTGATAGGCGCACTAGAATTAATAATTGGGTTAAAGCATATTGGGCAGGGGTTTGGGCCCGATAGGTTATTAGTGCTAATGAACTGGATCGTTGCACATACCCCTGCATAGAGTGTATATGCAATAACCCGTTTTTGAATAGCTACCGCCACCAAAAGCATCAGAGAAATAAGTAAGGTTTCCAAGGGTAAACACTCAGATACCAATTTTCCAGGGATGTTTAAACAATCTTGAATATTTGCAGGGGTATTTGTACAGAGCATCACCGCACATTGTCAGGAAATGCATAGCTTGGGTAATGAGTCTAGAACCTAGATTTAAGAGTGTCTTGATCCACTTGGACCGTTTAAATTAAAAGAAACTAGTCTATGATGCTTTTACAACCACTAACGAGGGGAGAAAAAAAAGGAAAAAAAGTAAAAGTTTAATGACAACAACCAGCAAGCGGTTCCCTCAAAAATACAAACTATATCGGCAGGTATAATGGCACTACCTTTTGTTCGTGACTGAAATTCTCTTTCCATTGATTTCTAGAGTAGATTCATCCACTACCTGGATGGTTCCCTTGAATAATCCATGAGTGGAATCATACTTCAACATGTAAGCCTGAAAAATTAACAAGATCATTATAGATCATGTCAAGAAATTATGACCATAAAAAAGAATGTCAGGGAAAAAGAACCATCCTAATCATCAGTCAATCTTGACAGGTAGTGATACACAATTAGAAAATTCTTGGAAAGAAAAGCAACAAAAAACAACAAAGGCTGTTCTGCTGTTCTTTTCAGATAACTGTCACATCAAGTCATCTCAGGTGTTGCACATATTATTCTAAAAGTGGATTTCTAGTCTACATTATGCAGTTCGAGTTTAGTCAAGCTTCAATTTACAGACAAATGAGACTTAAAAGAGTCCAATAATGAGCCTCAAGGTCCTAAAACAGGCCGAGATGATTCTAGAACAAGTCAAATGGGCATATTGAGCCCTCGTTTCGTACTCTTGTTTTTTTATATATAAAAAAATTCTATTTATGGAATGTGCAGGGGTATGGAGTGCTTACGGTCCATATATCTAAGGGATTTGTTCCGCAACAAAAAGCAAAATGTTAGTAGTAACTCTTCCTTGATTTTATGCACTTTTTTTAGTAGTAACTCTTCCTTGATTTTATGCTTTTGTAAGAACATGCCTTCTGGCGACAAGTTGCACTGCAGGCTACCCAATGATGACAAAAGTAGATAATCAATCCGCAGGGACATCCCAACACATAGAACTTTCAGTTATAAAAACAGGAAAACAGCAACAATACGAAACAAGGCCTTAATTCAGGTTTAAAAGAAAAGATTTAGTATATCAATTGCTTCCTTACCATGTACTTTGCATCAATAAATGGATCGTTCACAGCAACAACTTCAATATCATCTCTTGCAGAAGCTATGCGCAAGACCAGCCTCCCAATACGGCCAAAACCTGCATAACATTATGATCCTTGGATCTTGAAATCAAAATCAAAGCGCTAAAGTAGATTGCAAAATTCTTAGCCAAACAAATTTCGGTTTTAGCTATACAACTAATCTAAAAAGAACAGTTTAAAAGTTACAAGAGAAGCTATACAACTAATCTAAAAAGAATAGTTTAAAAGTTACAAGAGAACTCACCGTTTATGCCCACCTTTGTCTTTCCTCCACTTGACGATTCTACAGCAAAAGAAAGTTTAAAGCCATCAGATGGTTATAACAACTCATAACTATAAAAAAAGAAAGAAAGTATTTGGACCGATCTTCTTTAAATGGTAATCAAAACAAAGAAACTTACTTGGAACAGAAGGGGGGGCTGCAGTAGCTGTGGCTTTGATCGGCTGAATGCTTCTTGCACCAGATTTTCTGCACAACATGCAAGATACAAAACTCATATCAGCAGAGAGGCCATCCAAAAGTTACCCATTAAACACAAATCATAACAGTTGCATCGGTAGTTAAAGAGGTGGATATGAGAGAGTAGCACTTAACCGTGATGAGGTGGATATGGCAGCACCAAAAACACTGGAATGATTCGGGGCTGAGCTCAGACTCCTCACGCAAGATATCTAATAAGAACAGAAACTAAATATATCATACTCTCCAAGAAAAAAAAAATGGGTGAATTAAGCAAATCACAAAAGCAAAATAGACATCTCCACAGTTGGATTCAAAAGATCAAACAACACAAAATCATCAGGAGAAGCATCAAAAGAGTGAGCAGACAGTGAGTGAAGCAAATATTCATCAAAGTGATCAGCTAAAAGGCAATCTAAATGCATTCAAAAACACTACATAACAATCTGGCAACTACAAGGGATGGATCATACCATGATCAGCTCCATCGTACTCGCAAAGAAAAGAAATAATTGATGAACTAATTGAATAACAAGAGCTGGATTCGTCAGATCAAAACAACACCAAATCAAAAGGGCAAGCATCAAAACAGTGATTGTATGGTGAGCAAAACAAATCTTTTTATAACTTTTCATCTATAATCCAAACAAAATCCATTCGAAAACACTAATAAACTAATCTCTAAACTCCAACAAAAATCCACTTGAAAACACTAATAAACTAATCTAGCTACAAAAAATGATAGGAAACAAAGTTCGGACCACGATCAGCTCCATCATACTTCTCTCCTAGAAATAAGAAATTGATGAACAAGTCCGATAACAAAGGGGAAATAGACATCACAATAGTTGAATTCATCAGATCAAACACACAAAATCAACAGGGGAAGTATCAAAACAGTGATCGAAACTAATCCAAATCCAACTCTTCAGCTAAAATCCAGCCAAAAAGCTACTCATACACACACATAAGCTACTCTAGCGACTAAAATCAGCAGAGAAAGAAAGGGAGAACATATCAGATCACTATAAGAGAATCGGAGTCATCAAATCAAACAAACACCAAATCCAAGGGGTAAGAATCGAGACGAATCTTAATCAAATCTCTCAGCTAAAATCCAACTAAAATCAGCTCAAAAACACTACTGAACTACTCTAGCCACCACAATCGATAGGGAAAATGATACAGAACGCAAGGAACGGGACCTTGATCGGCTCAGCCATACTTGAGTCCAAAAAAAAAAAAAAAAAGAGTTGGGTTCATCAGATCAAAACAACACGGAAATCAAAAGGGGAAGAATCGAAAGAGTGATCGTCTAGTAGCGAAACGAATCCACATCCAAATTTTCAGCTTATTTCCAGCCAAAATCAACTCAAACACATTAATAAACTAATCTAACGGCCACAGCCGATAGGGAAAATGAGAAACAACACAGAGATCGGGACTTTGATCAGCTCCATCATACTCGAAGATATAACTGATTAACAAATTGTATTGGAACATAGAGCTAGACATCCAGAGAGTCGGATCTACCACATCAAACAACGCAAAATTAAAAGGGGAAGCATCAAACAGTGATCAAAACGAATCAAAATCCAACTTTTCAGCTAAAACCCTCAGAATCCACTCAAAAACACACAAAAAAATAAAACTAACTAAACGACCACAATCGATAGGGAAAGATCGGGGCCCTGATCAGCTCCATCATACTCAAAGATATAATTTACGAACCTATCGAATCAGAAAGATAATAAGACAGCGCGAGAATCGGACTTACCATATCTAACAAGCAAAACCAAAAGAGAAGGCATCAAAACAGCGATCAAAACTACTCCACATCTAACATTTCAGCCAAAATCCCATCAAAATCCACTCAAAAACACATATAAACTAATTTAACGACCACAATTGATACGAAAAAGGGGGGAAAAAACGCAAGGATCGGAAGGACATAATTAATGAACCTATCAAATCAGAAAGGGAATAATACATCGCGAGAGTCAAACTTACCATACCAAACAAGCAAAACCAAAAGAAAAGGCATCAAAACAGCGATCAAAACTACTCCAAATCCAACATTTCAGCTAAACCCCCATCAAAATCCGCTCAAAAACACAAACAAACCAATCGCACGACCACAATCGATAGGAAAAACGAGAAGAGAAGAAAAAAAAAAAAAAAAAAAGGCAACGATCGGGACCTTGATCAGCTCCATCCAACATTTCAGCTAAAATCCTCCCAAAAATTCACTCAAAACCCCTAAACAACTGTAGCAACGACAATCGATAGCAAAAACGAGTATTAAAAAAAACGCATAGATCGCGACCTTGATCAGCTCCATCCGACTTTTCAGCTTAAGATCCTCCCAAAAATTCACTCAAGACCCCTAAACAACCCTAGCAACAACAATCGATAGCAAAAACGAGAAGAAAAAACGCAAAGATCGCGACCTTGATCGGCTCCGAAGCCCCAGCGCCGCCGCCGCCGCCGCCGCCGCGAGATCCGCCGAGGACGTGCGACGCCGCGGATCGGAGAACAGCAGAGGACGCCGCCATTAGAGACACCCTTCTCTCTCTCTCTCTCTCTCTCGAGGGTTTCTCGAAACCCTAGAAGCGTGCGAAGGGGCAACACCAACAACAACAACAACAACAACAACGCGAAGGAATATGAAAAATGAAAAAAGAAGCTCCCTCTCTCTCTCTCTCTCTCTCTCTCTCTCTTTCTCTCACCCCCACCCTTTTTATAGTTGTGTAGAGTTTGGCTTCTACCTCTCTCCCCTGCGGAGTTTCCTGTGCTGTGTGATATTCTCAACCCTCATTCCTCATTTCCTATTTTATTTATAAAAAAAAGGCTAAATTATATAAAACTTCCGGTCAATATCTGCATTTTCACTTTCCCCTTGTCATTCAAAAAACTATATTTTACCCCCTTAAAAAATAAAAAATATTCACAGAGGGTACGGTGTGATAAAATAACCAAAATGCCCTCATCTTCTTCATCTCCTCCTCCCCAATCTTGCTCATCCTGCATCCCGCACCCTCGCCCACGCCTCTCTTGACCCCAACTCTGACTTCGTGCGAGGGCGAGGTGGCCGAGGGCGAGGCGGCGGCCTAGGGCATATGTGTGGGCATGGATGAGGGTTTCAGGAGTATTTTGGGTATAAAAATAAGATATAAACAGAATCCTAACGGAACACTGAAGGCGTGGGGCGAAGTGAACATTTTTCATTTTTTAAGGGGGCAAAGTGTAGGTTTTTGAATGACAGGGGAGAAAGTGAAAAAGCAAGTATTGACAGGGGGTTTTCTATAATTTAGTATTAAAAAAAAAGTAAATTGCGAATTTTGATTTTCAAACTGTCAGAATTATTACAATCCAGTTCTATAATCTAGCTTAGTTGACTAAACTATACGATAGTTAAGTGTACTTTTCTAAACCACTGGATAGCAAATCAAAGTTGACCCAAAGATAAGAGTATGTCTCATATGCTTTCGAAAGCACAGAGATCTCCATACTTGTAAGTTGCTTTCGATGATGGGACATCCGATTCGACGATCGGCTCTGCTTAGAAATCAAATTTTATAATTTTTCGATATCATTTACTAAGTAATCAAAGGGTGTCAAAAATGACTATTTTAATGGCCGATGTGACACGTTAGTAAGTTCAACGGTGAGCAAGATCAATATTTCTGATTTGAAATTTTAGTCTTTTATCACTATTTTTTATAGAATTTTTATTTCAGTCGTTCATTTTCAGGTTACTCGTCCACTAGACAAACGAAGTCAAAAAATTATGAAATTTAGTTTTTAGATAGTTTCAACACAGTAGATCATGTCTTACGGAATCGATGGCCGAATTGGATATCTCATCATCAAAAATAACTTACAAGCATGGAGGTCTCCATATTTTCAAAAGCGCAGAAGACTAGCTCAATTAAGACATGCTGAAAGTACATGAATTATGTTCTTTTTTTGGCTAGAAATACAGAAAATTTTCTTGTAAATATTTTTTTTTTTTTGACTTTCAAATACCTACACTTGTCCCCTCAAACTTTTAGAAAAATTTTCAAGAATTACGGCATTAACAGAGAGGACAAAATGACTAAACTGCTCTTACTTATTTTTAAGGAGAAAAAATAATTGTTTAATATATTTTTACTATTTTAACAATATTTTTAATATATGCAGCCATAAATTTTAGAAAATAGATAAAATCTTGAAAACGAAAGACTAATTATATCAACTTAAAATTTTGAAAGAGCAAAGTATAAAGTTTCAAAAGTCAAAAAATTATTATTTACAGAAAAAAAAATTATATTTTATTTTTAAAAAAGTTTAAGCACCTTGTAACCATCACACCTAGGTTGCAATGTAGTGAAAAAAAATAAATAAATAAAAAAAAAAAAAAATTGGGGGTGAGAATAACGCGATCTGGGGGTTTGTTGGGTATGAAGACGTTGACGGAGTGGGGGGTGTTGGAAACGAGGGTTAGGTGGCCTCCGCTGCTGAGCTGGCAAATAATCGTCCGCACCCTCGGAGCGAGATTAATTCAGCGTCAGTGCGTCCGCGTAGACTTCTTATGCGTACTGCGAACCCATCCTTCGCATCCGTACCCTCGGTTCTCCCGACGGTCGAATCGAACGGTGGAGAAAGACGGTCGCATAGGGGAGACATATGTACGGCCTGCGAAGGACCGTGCGGGTAAATATGCTTACGTCACGATAAGTGCCGTGGGGCCCACCTAAAAAGTGTATTTTACTACGGAAATTGAACGTGACGGGAGAAATTTTATGTGGACCCGGTGTACCACGTCATCTTAAGTATCCTTTTTTTATATTTTCTTTCCCAATAGTTTTTTTTTTTTTTTGGGAACTCTCATAATGTTAAAATATAAAATATTAGGATTTTAAAATTAGTAAAAGCCCTTTTTGGATAAAAAATTCACTAGTTTTGGGCTTTTGCAAAATTGTGTCGCTATTTTTGATTTTCAGATTCGGTCCGGATTTTCAGCAAACTGATCAAAATATCCTTCTTACTTTTTTTCTCTCCTCTTTTTTTTTCTCTCTCCTCTTTTTTTTTCTCTCGCTCTTTTTTTTCCTCTCCGAAGAAGGCGGCGGAGGCGGAGGCGGAGGCGGAGGCGGAGGCGGAACGCCTCGCCTCTGCCCCTCACGCCCTCGCCCTCGCCCGCACACCCCCGCCCTCCTCGCCTCCGACCCCGCCGAGGCCGCGCCACGCTGCGACTCTTTTTTTTTTTCTCTCCGACCCTCCTCTACCCGCCGTCCCCGCCGCCACCGCCTGCGACGAAGAAGAAGTGCTTCTTGGGCCGAGAAGCACGCCGACGAGGGAGGAAAAAAATATAGTTACACTCCGGCGAGGCGGTGGGTCGTGACAAAAAAAATTATAGAGAAAAAAATAAATAATATTATTTCCCTACAGAAAAGAACAAAAAATAGAGAAAAAGGAAGAAGATGATGAAATTGCACTGTTTTAATAAATGTTGCACTATTTAAGAGAGAAATTACACTCTTTTGAAATAAAATTTACACTCTTTAGGCAAAATTACACTATTTGGGATAATGTTGCACCATTTCTTTCTCTTCCTCTTATTCTTCCTTCTTCCTCCACTCTCCATCCTCATCCCCCTCTCTCTCTCTCTCTTTCCTCACACTCCAAAATAATTTTGGACCGGTGCGGTCGAAGTCGGAGGAGGAGGAGCGGCCGTAGTCGCGGGGGTCGAAGAGGTAAACAGGGAGGAGGGAGAGGGAGGCGTCGGCGGTGGCGCGCGGGGCGGCGGTGGGCGGGCGCAAGGGGCGCGGCGAGCGCAGGGGGGGGGGGGGGCGCAGGGGACGAGCCCGCCCCGGCAGGGCGCGGGGGGCGCAGGGGACGCGTCCCCTTCGTCCCCTGGGGGCGCGGCGAGCGCAGGGGGGGGGGGGGGCGCGGGGGCGCAGGGGGCGCAGGGGACGCGCCCGCCCCCGGGGGGCGGGGGGGCGCAGGGGACGCGCCCCCTTCGTCCCCTGGGGTCGCGGGCGCGGGCGCAGAGGGCGCAGGGTGCGCCCCCTGCGCCCACCCGGGGGGGGCGGGAGCCCGGGCCCGGGCCGGGGCGGGGGCGGGGGCCCGGGCGGGCGCAGGGGCGCAAGGGGCGCGTCCCCTGCGCCCCCTGCGCCCCTGCCCCCCTGCGCTCGCCGCGCCCCCCCCCTGCGCCCGCCCACCGCCGCCCCGCGCGCCACCGCCGACGCCTCCCTCTCCCTCTTCCCCGTTTACCTCTTCGACCCCCGTGACTACGGCCACTCCTCCTCCTCCGGCTTCGACCGCACCGGTCCAAAATTGTTTTGGAGTGTGAGGAAAGAGAGAGAGGGGGCTTAAATAGTGCAACATTCATTACAACAGTGCAATTTTTTAAAAAAATAGTGTAATTTTTTTTAACAGTGCAATTTCATCATCTTCTTCTTTTTTCTCTTTTTTTTTTTGCTCGTCTATTTTTTTCTCTCCGTCCCGGTTCATCTTCCTCCTTGCTATTTCTTCTTCAATTTCTCCTTACTTTGTCTATACCTTCACCGATGGCGACTCGAATATGATATAAATCGCGAAGGTGAGATTGCGGCGGAACGCAAACGGCAACGGGGGTGTACAGGATTTGAGGACGATGAGGACGAAAAGCGCGTCAGTTGGGGATAATGACCGCGGCAGAGGGCGAGAGAGGGAGCGTGATAGCGAAAAAAAATGCAGGGGTGGAAGAAAAGAAAAAAAAGAAAGATTAAACATAAACAATAAAGAAAAATGAAAAGGAAGAGAAGAAAAAAGAAAAATACGAAGTTGCACTATTTGAAACAAAAGTTGTACTCTTTGAGCTGAAATTTATATTATTTAAGATGAAAGTTGTACTCTTTGAGTTGAAATTTATATTATTTGAGATGAAAGTTACATGCTTTGAGATAAAAATTTATATTATTTTTAATTATTTAAAACTAAATTATATTATATAAAATAAAAATTATACTCTTTGAAACAAATATTGCACTATTTAAAACTCGGAGGGCAAACTGCAAAGTGGTGTTGAGGGGAAGTGGGAACTTAATCATATTTTAATTATATAAATAAAATTTAATCATATAAAATTTAATTATATAATATTTTAAATATATAATTAAGAATAATATAATTATATAATTATATAATTATATACTTATATTTTAATATAATTAAAAATAATATTTTTTCTTCACCTCTCTTCACCATAATTGACTTCGGCCCACCGTGGGCCGAAGTCAATTATGCCGTTTCGGGTTAACTCGAGTTTCGACCGTAACTTTTTTACGGCGAACCAAATGACGAAAGTGATCGTTTTTGACGAAAACGACTTTCTCCCTCTTCACTTTCATTCCACTTCCACCCAAACAAACATGCCCATGTGGAGAAGTGAGAGCTTCTGAAAACGACATCAGGAGACAGAGAGGTTGGTGACTGATTGAGTGAGTTGATTTTGTGCGGCGAATTTTCCGAGAAAAAGTGTTCCCAGAAGATGGCATTGGATTCGGCCCACCACCAACACCACGCCCTTTTCTTCTGATTTTAAAAATTCCTTGTAATACAGACCGTCCCTAGCGCAAGTAACAAAGGTCTTAGTGGTTGGTACCCGAGGTCTCGAGTTCGAATCTTAATTGATTCACATTTTCAGCTAAGTTTATTTTCAAAAAGAAATAAACGAAGCGGGTAGCGTGCTGCTACCTTTCTCTATAAAAAAAAAATCCTTGTAATTATTATCGGTATCGAATTGCGGAATATATTATCCAATGGATTGATGTCATCTCAGCCGTCCATTGGATCTGATATTTTGCATAGAACATAATTGAAGTTAGGAATGACAACGGGTAGAATTTGGGACGGATTTTAAAAATTCAAACATGAACTTGAAAATTTGAATCTGAAATAATTAATTCTCTTTACCATATTTTAAAATATATTATATTAAATTTAAATTCTTAAAATACAAGTTTAAATATCACATCACATACACACATATATATATATATATATTAGAGCTGTCGGATCGTTGGCGCTAACCATTAGTTCCAAAAGCTCGAGCTGTTAGAAATACTCAACCAATTCGTTGGCGCTAACCATTAGTTCCAAAAGCTCGAGCTGTTAGAAATACGCAATCAATTCACTTAAAGTGTACAAATACAGCGCCCACGGATTTCGATTGTGACTCGGCCCCACAAGCCTCACGCCATTTCGAATATGACTCGGCCCACCCAGCCTCACGACATTTCGAACATGACTCGGCCCAACATGGCCTCTCGCCACAGGGCAGGATGCTAGCCCATTTAAGCCAACAATCCCCCCTCCAGCACCTGGACACATTTGCAGCATGCGGGAATCGAACCCGTGACCTCTGACTCTGATACCACTTGTCGAATCGTTGGCGCTAACCATTAATTCCAAAAGTTCGAGCTGTTAGAAATACGCAACCAATTCACTTAAAGTGTACAGATACAGCGCCCACAGATCTCGATTGTGACTCGGCCCCACAAGCCTCACACCATTTCGAACATGACTCGGCCCACCCAGCCTCACTCCATTTCGAACATGACTCGGCCCAACATGGCCTCTCGCCACAGGGCAGGATGCTAGCCCATTTAAGCCAACAAGAGCTACTATATTTTCGGAAGTATGAGGGGATTCGTGTTTCCAACTTTTTGGCCCTTAGATCAACGCCTTGGATCATTTATGATTTTTGGATTAATATTATTATCCTAGGGGGGCCACTCAATCCTGAGGAGTGAGGAGGACCACTATCATCCCGACCCTACAATTTTGATCCAAGGGCTAAAAGTCGGAAGCATAAACTCCCTTATGCTTTCGATAGCATAATAGCTCTACACTATATTATTTATATATATATATATATATATATATATATATATATATATATATATATATATATATATATAGATATAGAGAGAGAGAGAGAGAGTAGGACTTGTCTGCTATTAGGAGCACAGAGACCTCCGTGCTCCTAAGCCGTTTTCGATGATGGGACTGTCGAATCGACAATCGGCTCCGTTAGACTTGATCTAACGTATTTGAAGTATTTAGAAAATATTTTTTGCGAATTTTTGATATCATTTATCTAGTGATCGAAAAGATTCAAAATCAATAATTTTTAATAGTTGATATATGCCGTTTGCAAGTTTAACGGTGTAGAAGTGTTCAATCAGATAAAATTTTGATAGAAATTTTGTTATACTATCTACAACAAGATCAATATCTCAAATCGAAAATTTTAGTGCTACATTATAACTTTTTGTGATATTTTTATTTTCAACAGTTGATTTTGAGTTCTTTCGATCACTAGTTAAATGATATCGAAGAACCGCAAAATTTATTTTCTAAATAGTTCAAATATGCTAGATTAAGTCTAACGGAACCGATCGTCGATTTGAAAGTCACATCATCAAAAACGGAATAGCACACAAGACCTACTCTCTCTCTCTCTCTCTATATATATATATATATATATATATATATATATAGTAGGCCTCCGTGCTCCTGAGTCGTTTTCGATAATGGGACTTCCGAATCGACAATTGGCTCCGTTAGACTTGATCCAGTATATTTAAAATATGTAGAAAATAAATTTTGCTATTTTTCGATATCATTTACATAGCAATCTAAAGGGTTCAAAATCAATAACTTTTAATGGTTGATATCTACCGTTTCAAGTTTAACGGTGTAGAAGTATCCAAATCATATGAAATTTTGATAGGAATTTTTTTATACTATCTACAACAAGTTCAATATCTCTGATCGAAAATTTTAGTTCTATATCACTACTTTTTATGAGATTTTTATTTTCAACCGTTGATTTTGAACATTTTCGATCACTAAGTAAACGATATCGAAGAACCGCTAAATTTATTTTCTAGATACTTCAAATATGCTAGATCAAGTCTAACGGAGCCGATCGTCGATTCGGGAGTTCCATCATCGAAAACGGCTCAGGAGCACGGAGGGCTCCGTGCTCCTGAGAGCACAGCAGCCCTGCTCTCTCTATATAGAGAGAGAGAGAGAGTTGAGTTGGAATACTATCAGTAGCTAACGGGCTCCGTTGCCACCTATTTGTTTTCGATGATGGAGCCCCCAAATCGACGATCGACACCGTTGAACATGATCTATACCACTTGAAGTATTTAAAAACTAAATTTCAGGTTTTTTTCGATATTGTTCTCTTGTCCATCAAGTGGACACAAAAATGAACGGCTGAAAATGAATATCTTTTAAAAAGTGATGATAGGAGTCTCGTAATCAAGATCAGGAGTATAGATCTTATTCTAAATAGTTTAAAAAATTTTCTAACCAAAATTCAATTGATTTGGATATCTTTACGCCGTTAAACGAGAAAACGTCTTATATCGACCATTAAAATTACAAATTTTGAAACCCTTTGATCATTAAGCCAATGATGTCGAAAGGATTTAAAATTTGGTTTCTAAATACTTCAAGTGGTATAGATCATGTTCAACGGTGCCGATCGTCGATTTGAAGGCTCCATCATCGAAAATAAATGAGTGGCAATGGAGCCCGTTTGCTACTGAGAGCATTCCAGCTCAACTATATATATATATATATATATATATATATATATATATATATATATATATATATATATATATATATATATATATATATATATATATATATATATACTATATATATATATATATAGTATAAAATTAATTCGGGTTCAAGTCGGATTGGATACAATCAAAATCCACACCCGAATCCAAAGTCGTTGCATTTTCATTTTTTATATCCGTATTTGAAATTATATTCATTTAGTATCGAGTAAATCCGTGTTGTTCGGATAAAATTTCGAGTATCCGTATCCATTGACATCCCTAATTGAAGTATTGACCTTTGCGTAGGAACTCTGAATTTTTTTTTTGTCCCTAAAAAAAACATCACTTTGAGGCCTTATTTAGAGTCTGAAATTTAATAAGATTTACCAAAAATTACAATACTTAAGATAAAAATAAAAAAAACTCCACATTTAAAGCATTTCGATCACTCTAATTTATAAATGAATAAAAATATTTTGCTCCTTCAGAAATAAATAAATTATTTTTAAAATTTTAGATAGTATGTTTGATATTATCCCAATTTTTTTTTAATGCTATATACACGTACGGTTTAAAAGTCGTAATAATTTTTTTTAAAATAATATAGTACTAGTTTGAATACCCTAATTTTAAATAAATACTCTACTTTTATGAGTTTTGCAAATCGACCCTCAAGTCACACGCACTTACGCACGTGTGCAATCAATGCATTTTCAAAAGGTGGGGGGTGGGTTGGCCATGGGTCTACATCAAAGTCAATTTCACACGGGTCCTTAACTTTTACCAATTTTACATCGTTATATTAAAAAGGACCCCTCAACTGTAAGGCGAAATTGAATTTTGAATTATTAATTTTTGCAATTAATATTTTTTAGCTTTTAGTTATTTTATTTTATACGATTTTGGCACTTTTTTCAATTCTATTCATAGCTAGTAAATAGTACAAATTAGAATAATTAAGAATTAAAAATATTAATTAAAAAATAAATGTTTGACTATACTAAAATTACTGTTAAGTTGAGGGGCCTCAATGCAAAATTGTCCCACCTCCCTCCCTTTGAGCTCACGCAAAATTTGCTGTAGAAGCGTGACGTTACAAATTACAATAAGAGTAATAAAGAAAATTTACAAACAGTCCCTGTACTAGTACGAAATGGCGACCTAGTGCCTGTACAAAAGGTTAATTTTAATTAAGGTCCTGCCGTAAAATTACTATATAGTAAAATTTGCATATGAAACCCCCAAATTTTCTCTTTTTTTTAGGCAAATAAATAAAGATTTTACCAAATTGACTAATAATTCAATCAGATTTAACAACTTAAATTATTTTATAGAAAATGAAACTTGATTAATCAAATTTTAATAGAAAATTAAGCCATAAAATTTAATCAAACTTTTTAACTTAACCAAGTATAGAAACTCAAATAAAAAAAAGAAGTTGGGGGATCATAATCAAAAAATAAAAAGTTAAATAAATAAAAGTTGAGGTGTCTTTTTCAGATTACGCAATAGTTGCGGGCTCTCGATACACTTTTACCCAACAACTAATTAATTAATTAATTAATTAATTAATTAATTGATTAATTAATTATATCCAACTTAATTAATTTTACTAATTTAAGATCCTCCCCGCCTCTTCCGACCCCTCTCTCTCTCTCTCTCTCTCTCTCTCTCTCTCTCTCTCTCTACATAGATCTCCAAATCTCCATTGGAGACGAAGAGGAGCTCCTCCCATTGTAGCAGCATCCTCCCAATTCCTCCGGGTATGTGACTCCCCATCATCTCCTCTACCTCTTTTCTCGAATTTTCCCCACATTTAATGATCAAATATTGGTTAATTTGGGCTTTTGATGTAATGGGTTCTGGATTTATTGGGAATTTGGGGATATGATGAATCATTTAGCATGAGCACCTCATTGTATTGATCGGTTTGTGCCAATTGATTGCTCGAGAGCTTTAATTTAGAACAATAGATTTAGATGGAGTAAGAGTGTTGAGGTGTTTATATGGAAAAATAAGTGGAGAGTCGATGTGATTGATTTGGGGGTGTGAAATTTGAAAGCTTTAATTTAGAACAAGTGTAGATTTTGCTATGTAATTTGGAAAAGGTGCCATTTTCATCATGTTTTTGAGAGAATTTCTACATGGAGCAAGAGTTCGGAGGTGTTGCAAGGTAAAAGAAGTAGAGAGTTTGATATATTACTCGTAATTGAAGAAGCAAAAATAATGGAAGTGGAATTAGAGAGAAAATTCACTATTTCATTACAGCATTTGATTCTTACATATATAAGCACAAAGATACATGTTTCAGTAGAAGGAATGTTTCAGTAGAAGGAATGTACAATTATAGTAGCTTATACAATGATTGATGCTAGAATCATGTAATCAGATTTCTCCATAATCAATCCCTTTGATCAACCAATCCCTTTGATTAGGTTTCTATGAGATTCATTAGTATTTCCTGCAGATTTTGATTCAGATTTTGATTTTGCTCTATCATTCCCCCTCAAGCTGGAGAGCGGAACTTTGTGAACTCCCAGCTTGAACCTGAGCACTTGAAAGTTAACGCATAGCAAAGGCTTAGTAAATATGTCAGCAATCTGATCTTGGCTTGGAACATAACGAGTCACGAGAGTACCAATGGCAACTTTTTCCCGAACAAAATGATAATCTATTTCAATGTGTTTTGTTCGAGCATGAAAGACCGGATTAATCGACATATGAAGAGCACTCATATTGTCACAAAATAATTGAGGAGGCTGAGGAAGAGATAGCCCAATATCTCGCAATAAATAGGTAATCCATGTTAATTCAGCTGTGGTGGATGCCATAGCACGGTATTCAGCCTCTGCAGTGGACCGAGCAACAGTAGATTGTTTCTTAGAGGCCCAAGAAATACAATTGGCACCTAAAAAAATGCAAAAACCAGTGGTGCTTCGTCGTGTGAGAGAACATCCTGCCCAATCAGCATCACAAAAGGCAGAAAGAGAAAGTGGGCTAGTGGAAAGAAATCGAAGACCATAATCAAGAGTTCCCTTAATATATCGTAGTATTCGCTTGACTTGTCGAAGATGAGCAACGGTAGGGGTGTGCATAAATTGACAAACACGATTCACAGCATGAGTAATATCAATTCTTGTGACGGTAAGATATTGTAAAGCGCCTACAATACTTCTATATGCAGTGGCATCAACAAGATTACCATCAACAGAGGTGTTATTCTCTTTAATAGCTGAAGGAGTAGAAATAGAAGAAGCCTCCAACATTGAAGCACGAAGAAGAATGTCTTTGGCATATTTCATTTGAGAAAGAAAAATACCTCCAGAAAAGGGAGTAACCTCGATGCCAAGAAAATAATGTAGAGTACCCAAATCCTTGATTGCAAAGTCCATACTAAGACGATCAATGATATTCTGCATAAGTGTCGCATTACTAGCTGTAAGAACAATGTCGTCAACATAAAGTAAGAGTAAGATAGTTCCCTGAGAGCTATGAAAAATAAACAAAGAAGAATCAGCTCGACTGCAACAAAAACCTATGCACAGAAGATGAAGAGTAAACCGATCAAACCAAGCTCTCGATGCTTGTTTTAGGCCATAGATAGAACGGTGAAGATGACAAACATAATCTGGATATTGTGGATCGACAAAACCTGGTGGCTGTGACATATAAACAGTTTCCTTGAGATGTCCATGAATAAACGCATTCTTGACATCAAGTTGGCGAAGTGGCCAAGACAATGTAGTCGCTAAAGCAAGTACCAATCGAAGCGTAGTCGGCTTAAGAACAGGGCTAAAGGTTTCACCGAAATCAACCCCGGGAACTTGAGAAAACCCTTTAGCAACTAATCGAGCCTTAAATCGCTCCACAGAACCATCTGGATTAAGTTTCGTTTTAAAAACCCATTTGGATCCTACAACATTAGTATTTGGTGGACAAGGAACTAAGTCCCATGTATTATTCTGCTGTAAAGCATTTAATTCTTCATACATAGCAGCATACCAATGAGGAATTTGAAGTGCCTTGCGGACTGATTTTGGTTCTTGAATGGAACTTATAATACCTTGAGTAGCAGCAATCATAGCTTGAGGATTGGTTCTAAAAGTCGTTTGAACATGTCCAGTATGGGTTCCAGCACGAGTGCGAGTCTGCATCGGATGAGACGAGATCGATACAGTATTATGTGGAGGTGGTGGCACTCCAAGTGGAAATATATTTTCAGCTTGAGGACTATGAATTGTAGGTGATGTTGAGCTTGTAGTTGAATCAGATTCACCAGATTGGTCCAAGGGAGTTTCCTCAGCTTGAGTAGAATCAGTTGGCTCAGTCATAGAACACTCACTAGTTCTTTCTACGACTTCGGATGATCTAAGAGGCGTTGAGTGTGATGTGACTGTAGAAGAATCTCCCAAAGGCTGAGTAGCTATAATAGGTTGAATAATCTCTGAATGTTGCATCGAACTAAGAGAAGTTGGTTGCAGCTGCTTTGGTGCACGAATCCACTCATCACAATCTGGGTATGTACTAAACTCCCCCTGTGTATCAACACTTTTAGATAAATTGGTGAGATCAGTATATGGCAAAAAATACTCATCAAACACGACGTGTCTAGAAATGAACACCCTTTGTGTTGACGGATGTAAACATCGATATCCTTTGTGTAGTGGACTATAACCAATGAAAACACATGGCAGTGAGCGAGGTTGGAGCTTGTTGGATGCATAATTTCTTAAATACGGAAAACACCGACACCCAAAGACCTTGAGAAAGGAGTAATCTGGCTTTTTCCCAAATAATTGTTGGAAAGGTGTGCTTGAGTTTAGAACCGGAGTGGGCAGCCTATTAATTAAGTATGTTGCTGTTGAAAAGGTTTCAACCCAGAACCTTTGTGGCATATTAGCATGAATCATCATCGTTAGCCCTGTTTCGACAATATGGCGATGCTTTCTTTCGGCAACGCCATTTTGTTCCGGAGTTCCTGGACAAGAAATTTGTTGACGAATACCACACTGGGCTAAATGTTCAAGAAATTCAGCTTTAGCAAACTCTCCTCCTCCATCACATTGAAAGATTTTGATAGTTCTTTCAAATTGATTCTCAATCAGCCGTTGAAATTTCAGAAAGCAATTGAAGAAATCAGATTTCTTTTTGAGTGGATAAAACCAAGTAAATCTACTAAAATCATCCACAAGGATAACATAGTATTGAAAATTTTGGACAGAATGGATAGGCGAAGGACCCCATAAGTCGCAATGTATTTTCTCAAAAGCAAACTTAGACTTTTCATTTTTAAGAGAAAAAGGAAGTTTACAACTTTTCCCCATTTGACAGCTAGTGCAAAGACCAACTGGTCTAGTCCACGAAGAAACCTTTATTACATTATTTGAAGCTAAAGTTTGTAGAATACGAGAATGCGGATGTCCTAATCGAGAGTGCCAAATTGAATCATCTGCCTTTCTGCTTTGAGAACTGCAAGTGCATATTCTTCTCCTTCGTCCAGTGCATAAAGCTTTTCTTTCTTAGTTCCTTTAGCTAGAACCTTTTGTGTTACTGGATCCTTTATCATAAAACCAGTTGATGAGAATACAAAAACACATGAATTTTCTTCAGTAAATTGACTAACGGATAGCAAATTCTTCTTTAATTCAGGTACTACTAACACATTATTCAATTTAACAGATCCAATTGATGTTGATCCAGTATGTGTAATAGGAAGAGCAGTTCCATCACCAGTATAGACTTTTGTTTTACCATGATATGGATATTTAGAATGAAGAATACCTGCGTCTGATGTCATATGAGCTGTAGCTGCAGTATCGGCATAAAAGGTTGGGTCTTTATCATTTGGCAAAGACATTGCTGCAAAGGCTTGTGGCAGATCTTCGCTTTGATATGCATGATCAAATCTATAGAAGCATTTGAGAGCAATATGACCAGATATACCACAAATTTGGCAAGAAACTTCACCTTGATTGGGTTGTTGCTGATTTTTTCTTTGGAAATTTCCTTGTTGAGATTGTGGAGTAGTATTTGTGAAGAAGTTTTTATTGTTTCGACCGCCCTGGTTATTATAGGTTCCAGATTGAACAAATCCTCTTCCTCTCGAATTGAAATTGCGTCCTCTATTGTTTCTGCCACGACCTCCTCTTCCTCTTTGGGCAATGAAGGCTTGAGCATAATTTGGTGCTTTTGTTTTCTCCTCCTCATCTTCTAGAGCTAGTTGCTGTTCAAATCCTTGCAGTCCCATGATATATTCATTGAAGGTAGGATATGGTGGCTTTGATAGAACAGCTAAATTATAAGCTCTATAACGAGATCCTAGAACTCTCGATAATTGAAAAACTTTATCAACGTCATCTAAGGGCTGTTGTATTGCTGCAAGGCAATCACATGTGTGTTTGAATTTTCTAATAAATTCATCTAAAGGTTGATTTCCCTTCAAAACTGCTAGCTGGTTCTTTAGATGCATTTCTTTCTCTTTGGTAGAAGCAAGGAAATGTTCTTCTAGACATTTCCATATTTCTCTTACACTGTTGCATCCAATAACCAAGCCAAGAACTTCCTCTGCCATAGTCCCTAAGAGCCAACTGGTAAGGAGTCCATCATTATTAATCCAGATTGCATATTCTGGATTTTCTTCCTCCTTATCTCCTTTTAAAATTATTTTTGTAGGTGCATCTTCTTCCATGTGATGAAGAAGATGTGTACTACGAATGAGGGGGTAAATCTGTGATTTCCACAGTAAAAAATTGGAGGAAGAGAGTTTAACTGATACCAGACTTGTCATCTGATGAAAGCTCTGAATCGTCAACTCGGACTTGTTCTTCGCCATGCTTGAGAAAACGTTTCAGTCTCAGATGCAGAGGTCCTGCTCTGATACCATGAAGAAGCAAAAATAATGGAAGTGGAATTAGAGAGAAAATTCACTATTTCATTACAGCATTTGATTCTTACATATATAAGCACAAAGATACATGTTTCAGTAGAAGGAATGTTTCAGTAGAAGGAATGTACAATTATAGTAGCTTATACAATGATTGATGCTAGAATCATGTAATCAGATTTCTCCATAATCAATCCCTTTGATCAACCAATCCCTTTGATTAGGTTTCTATGAGATTCATTAGTATTTCCTGCAGATTTTGATTCAGATTTTGATTTTGCTCTATCAGTAATTACGGGCTTTGGCTTTAGGGTTGGATGAGTTCCAAATTCCAATGTTCGAGTTCCTTGATTTATGTGGTTTTTTGTGCTCCTGCGTGTCATCGATACGAGATCTTTTGTGGTAGAATGTTGTGGTGTTGGTAATCCTAATAAATCGTATCAGAGCCGATGGCTCGAAGATCTTGAATCACTCGTTTAAGGGTTGCGGTGCGACCGATTTTTTGGCTAGTGTGAATACGCCGGCTCGTTGGTTCGGTCATAGTAAAGATGTATGATTTTGTGGTGCACTTTGATATTTGTTTCACAGGATCCAATGTAAGAATTTGGGGGAAATTTTAATATCAGGATGTATGTTAGAAGTAATGTGCTCGGTATTATGGCTTGGCCGTGAAAATTTTCTATTTATGGGCATGATACTCACATCAAACTAGAATTGCTCTTGGATTTGATGCTGTAGAGAGCATTTATGGATTATCGAAAGCAAGAAAATTGGTGAAATAACACCTTCAGTTCCACAAATTTTGCTGCTTTTAGTTCTTTTTAGCTGCTTTTTTGTGCGTCCATCATGAACATCTCGTATCCTTTCTAATTATATGGCGACAAATTTGCATTGTTTTTACACTAGATCGCAACAAGCATCCCAAATAGGCTTAAGATGTCTGTGAGCTTCAAATATTGGGATGACTGCGTGGATCCGGAGGACATGCGATCTATGTGGATGGACGCTGCCGTCAGCAAGGAATGGATCGACGCGGGAGAAACAATGGGTCAGAAAGTTCATCTCTCGAGGGACCCGGACGGGGAGCCCTATCTTACTCAAACAGAAATGAGGGTTACTTCGTTAGCTCCATGCTCAAATCATTATGAACTTGAGAAAATCATGCATGATTAAAATTTATCTTAAAAATTTATACAGTTTTGTCTTGTTTAATAAGCTGAAGCTCCTTCTATCTTTTATCGTTTATTGTTTCGAGAAAACAACTAACTGATCGAAGCATTTATGATAACTTCGTTGCTGGTTATATACTTACAGGCTAAATTACAGAAAATTCCCTTATAAATACCCGTTTTTTCACTTTCCCTCCCTAACTTTCAAAAATCTACATTTTACCCCCTCAATATTTCAAATTGTTGCATTTAGCCCCCCTCTGTCAGGTTTCCATCACTATTCCGTCCATTTCTTATAATTTATACCGAAAATACCCATCAAAATGACAGAAATATATTAAAAATTTATTTTTTCTTATAAAAGAAGTAAAGGCAATTTGATCATTTTGCCCTCTTCATTAACGCCGTACCCACCTGAAAACATTTCTGAAATTTTAAGGGGGCAAAATGTAGGTTTTTGAAAGTCAGGAAGGAAAAGTGAAAAAGCGGGTATTATAGAGGGATTTTTTGTAATTTAGCCATACTTATATTACTTTTGTTGTTAAGGCTTGTAGAAAGAGTTTCCTTATTATTGAAATACCTTTTCCATTTTTCTTAATTCCCTTTTGGGTCTTTCAGGCTGTGGCTGAAATTATTGTACGAAGGCATTTCAATTCACAGCTAGACCCGGTAAAGTTTCTGTATATATATTTTTTTCTCACAGCTCCCACCTGCATCTATAATTGTGTTAAATCTATTTTATGCGTGATTTTGTATCTGCAAAGTTTGAACTATTTCATTTTGCTTTTTTTTTTTTTTTTTTTTTTTTTTTTTCACTTTTACATCTTTTTATTACTGAAATGATAGTTCAAAAGCAAGTAATGCATTTTGAGCCAGAATGTCTTTAAAAATCTGTTGAATTTGCATACTAGAAGGCTTGCAACGGAAGTAAAGAACCATCAATTTAAATTGCACGGCAATAATGATACAACTTAAATGAAATTCATTTGGCAGTTTCTTGAAGGAATCTAACGAATGATTGTATTCTGATGGAACTTGATGTCCTTTATCTCACAATAAAGTTGGATTTGTACGCTTACACATTACTGTAGTAGGCTACACTATCTATATTTCAGATGCCTTTACTGTAATACACGGTGGATTGAATAAAAGGGTTTCGAGTAATGTCCACTTTCTAGAAAAATTTATCACGGTGATCACATTTCCAACATTTTGCAGGCTAATTTGTGTCCTCTCTCAGGAGATCAACATATGGGAAGGTGTATTGTGCATTCATTAGTTTGGAAAACGAACTATAATAGAGTTCATATTTATGTGTATAATTTATGATTGTTTGTGAGGTTTTTGTTATTATCAATTATACTCTCATAATACTAAATTGCCTGAATATAGTGGTCTTATTCTCTAGTGCAGGATATGCTACGTGCTGTTGCTGAAATTTCAAGTGACAGAATACTTTTAATTGAGAATTATGATAAGAAGAAAAAGGAGAGAACGGTTGGTCTCATGCAGATTGCCCCCGAAATTGCAGAATGGCTTGCTAGGTACATAAGTGCCACAAACGTACTAGATAAGTGTCTGTTTGGCCCGGCTTTTGCTTTTGCTTTTAGCTACAACCACCCCTTCTAAGGCGCTAGAGTGCTTTGGAAATAGAAAAACCTCGAGCTTTCACTGTGGAGGGAAGTAGAAAAGAGAGCTTTTATTTCTGGCTTTCTGCTGCAGAGAATTGTTGAGAGGGAGGAGGTCTGCCCTGTAATAGGGATTCCATATGAGAATCATACTGTCCAACGAAATATCAACTAAATACTGCTGCTATCTTTTCAACTTGATATTGTTATGCTGCTTTGATCTACTTTCAGATGCTGATATGATGTCATTAGATTGGCTTGGTACGAATCCTACAAGAAATCCCTCTGCAGAGAAGACTTTCTCGTCAGGAGGATTCCAATTAAATAGTTATAGCCTTATTGCTTCTACTTTTAACAAGATACTCACAAAACACTTTTATCCAGTTACATTGCACCCTGTAGTGCCCCAAATGAGCCCCAAGTGCTTGTTTGGTCTGGCTTCTAGTATAGCTGCATTGCTATGGAAAGCAAAAGATTTCGAGCTTTTGCTGTCGCTGGAAGATACAATAAGCTTTTAGGCCCAAAAGCAAAAGTTCCGATTTGAAGCTTTGGCTAGTGCTGCAAGAGGAAGATGTTCGCAATGGAAAAACCTATAAATGTTTCTTTGATCATGTATACTTGAACAAAGCTTCTGCAAAAGGTCCCGCTAGGCCAAACAAGTCCCGATACTCCTTATTCCGAGACATGGAAATTATAAAACTTTTTTGGTTGATTATGGTTGATTTCGTAGGGAAATGGGGTACAGACATTATGAAGTAGAGGGCGATCCAATGTTGCTGTATAAGCCTTTTGTGAATGTGTACTTCGGTGCTGCTTACATAAAATGGCTGTCCTCTTCTGATGGAAAGTATGCTACATTTGATTATATTATATTATATTCAATCTAGTTTGTACTCTTGATTATGTCCAACTAAATTATTTGACAAAATGTTATCGCAGAGAAAGAAGCGAAGAATTTGTTATCAGAGCTTATAAAGGAGGCACAAAGAAGGCTACTCACAAATCGACAGCAGATTATTTCCAAAGATATCTATCAGTCAGAGACAGTTTACTTGCTAAGAGGTTTTGTGATTTTTTCTATCCCATATAAAACCAAATATTGCTGCCATTTATCGCTTTGGCATTTTATTTTTTTTGCGAGCGACTGTACAACTCTATTCCCCATCGAACTAGTTTTAAAACTTCTATGAACTTGGAATAAATTGCAATAAAGGTCCTCAAAATCAGCGAGCTTTCAGTATTTTGTCCTGAATCATTCAATTCTCGAGCTTAGATCCCTCAACTCTATATTGCTACAATTGAAGCCTTTCCTTTTAATCATTCTGTTGAAATGGATAGAAAATTCCATGTAACCACCATTTTAGATATATTTGGGCATCTTTGTCTATTAAAACTGAAGAACTAAGAATGTAAGAGACCGATTACCAAACTGAAACTTCGCTTAACAAAAGAAAAGGTTGAGGACCCTGGTGCAATTCAATTCCCCTTAATTACATATTTTATTCTCATCTGTCTTCTTTGCCATCTAATTTTCAGAGCAGAAGAAATTTGTGACGATAATCCACTAGCATTTGACGGTCTAAGGGCTCGTATGGTAAAGGCAGGTTGTAACTTTTCCTGTCTTTATGAGAATTTTTCAAAACGGACAATCTATTTCATTGTATATTGTTAGTGTATCTTCTTATGGTATATTATTGTACTGTACGGGTGATAGGTGAAGAATGCACATTCTGGGACTCGACAGTATCTGCTGAAGACATGGAAGAAATGTGGAAGCATCCTGATGTCCTAAAGGAGTGGGCAAGATCCGGCGAAAGGCGCGGGAGAGTTCGTTTCTCCCACGACTCAGACAAGAGGCCATATCTTTCTCGAGTTGAGGTGAAGGTAAGGCTTATTCAAAAACAATTTCCAGATTGTTTTCATGCTGTAGTTGGCATTTTCGAGCTGCTTCACTTTTGTATGCAGATATATATCTAGTAATTTCAATACGATATCGTCTCTTAAATACTTGACTACTTAATTGCGGATTAAGTACTCATTATTATTTGATACAAAATCTGGGTTTCCTTATGAAGAACGATTGCAGTTCATTTCACATCGTTAGTAATCAGATCAACTCAATCAAGTCTTTTGTTGCCGTTGTACGTGGTTTTATTTCATCAGCTTTTAGCATGTTATCGACTACTACTTTTGTCTTCGTGGCTGTAAAATTTACTGTAAATTAACATTTCAGGCAGTTGCTGAAATTATCATTTCACGGCACTTCAGTTCAAGAGGAGTAAAACCTGTAAGTTTTATTTATGAATAACTATAATCGTGGTTTATATTTTTGTGCTTCTAAATTTCGTCCTCTACACAGACAGCTCTAGCTGCGCTTGCCGAGGTATGCAGTTTGAGGTTTGTTAACGGAATACGCTCGCGGACCGGCTTAATGGGAATCGACTATCCTACCGCTCTCTGGCTTTACAAGTTAGTCCCTGTTACTTTTCTACTTATTTGTAACTTTCTTCGTGTCAAATGATTTGCAGAATCTATGTCATCGGTTTTGTTCGACAGCAGACATTTTGTTTTAAATAATGAGTTCTTATTAATCAACAACACGTAAAAGGAAATTAGTTTATCGTAGGTGTTATTCCCCACATACAACTCCAGTAAAAAAAAAAAAAAAACCGTAAACAATTTACTTGTGCTTAAATGCAGGTTTTTCTACGTGTTACGAGTTTTGCATTTTCTTTTCCTTGTTCTATGGACTACGGCAAATTATAGAAGTTGTTAGTGAAATTTTCTGGAAAATAAATTTCAAGACCATGATATGCTTGACATATTGTTACCATCATTTTGTTACCATCTACTCCTTTTTCCAGGGACGTCGGTTGTAGGGCATACGAAGTCACTTCGGTGGATGATCTGTACAACCCATTCGTATCCATGTACTTCGGCACGGCCTACTTGGCGTGGCTTTCCGAATATGAGGGGAGGTTCGTGTTCTAATTCCCTTTTCGTCCTCGCTTCTGGCGTAGCTTCTCTATTCCGAAAAGCAGCAACTATGCGTTTGCTGTGGCGGGAGGCTAAAATGAGCTTCTAGGCTCCAAAAGCAAAAGCTCCAATTTGAAGCTTCTGCTTCTCCTGTAGCAAGAAGCTATTCCTCAGCGCAAAACCATTTTATTTCCTTCGCTTAAAAATTTATAAAACAACATTATGATATGTATATCCGTGTTCCATTACGGCTACAATGTAGGGAGAGGAGCCACGAATTCATCGTTCAAGCTTATCTCGGCGGCCCCGAAAACGTCAACCTTCAGGAGACCGGCCCGCTGTGGAACAAATTTCAAGAAGCATTGAGTAATTACGGAGATTCGAAAAAGTAGGATTCTTGGCTCCGTATATATTTCAGAAAATAAAAAGATCAAACTACAATTTCTACCTAAAACGTCTACTATCTGACGATCGCGATCTACGCAGGGATCAAGGGAGTTGCTGCATTCTTTGAGGCACATATCTGCTTCCGGTCTCGCATTGATTTTCCTCTCGATAAGGTATTACTCGAATCTCTTCGCAAATTAGTCTCTGAACTTTTCGTTCGGGCTTTCTCGTACAGTGCAATTCCATGCGCGGTTACGAAACTTTTTACTATAAAATGAGCACGTTTTTTTACAGGAAAGCTTAGGCTTCTTTTCGCAGCCAGGGATGTTTGGTCGAGGATAAGAACACACGCGTGTGGGTATTCTCCGTCGTCGTCGTCGTCGATCGTGTTCTATCGAGTTCGTCTATCTCTTGTAAAGGCTTTAAAATGCGTAATTCTTGTTGTTACTAGGAATTTGTGAAAATGAGAGAGTAAAAATAGTGAGATACTCAGGATATCTTTAACACTGAAATCATAATTTGAAATGTGTACATTTATGTACTATAAATAAAGGCTTTTTTTTCATAATGGCCCCCGCAACTTTATTTATTTATTTTTGATTTGAGTTATTACACTTAGTTAAGTTTAAAGTGATTGAAGTCATTTGAGTTTTTCATAAAATCATCCAGTTCAAGAAAATAGGCGTCGACGAAAAAAATAAAAATAAAATAAAAGTTGAGGGGCCATTTCGAAGAGCGCGAATAGTTGAGGGAACGAGAAGTTTGCTTTTCTGCTCGAGAAGCAAAAGCGAAGCATTTGGCAAACAGACGGCCAGCTTTCTTCTGTAGCAGAAAGCAGAAATGAGAATTTTGGTTTCATTTTGGAGCCGCACAAGATGGTGATATAGTGACTCTATGTCAACCAATTTATTTATTTATTTTATTGCGGAGCCGTTTGGTTGGATGTAATTAAAAATACAGTGCAGCTAGACATACAACTGTTACAACCACATATATTTTGTTTGAATGGATGCAGCATAAAATATTGCAACTGTAAATAATTTATTTAGTTGCATGTCGTTAAGAAGTGTGTTATTTGTAATATTTTATCACTTTATATATATGTGTTGGTGAGATTATGCCCCATGTGAAAAAGAAATTTTTGTTTTGTTTAAAAGTGATTATGGAGATAAGCTTATATTTTGTATAAAGTAACTTTCTCCGACTGCTGTAGTTAAAACTGTAGCCAATTTAGGCGTAGTTCGAACTGCAGCAGTTGGGCCTTCTTGTGCAGTTTAAACTATAATAGTTGGATTTAAACGCATCAAATCAAATACCGAATTTGGATTTGTATGCGGTTGCGGCGCATTTTGAGATGACCCATATTGCACCCTTATCACTATATAAACTCATATTTAAAAGGTGAAAATTTTATAGAGACCCCCTCAACTATAGGCCATTCTGAAACACATACCTCTCTCTCTCCATTTGCGGCTCTAAAAAAATATTAATGCTCAACTAATCAATTTTTATCATATTTTAAAAATATACAAACTAAATGAAAGAGATACTAAAACTTTAACTAATTAATTTCCATCACATTTTAAATATGCAAACTAAATAAAAGAGCAATTAGTACTACAATCAAATATATTTAAATAGCTAGCATTATTCATTATATTATTTTATTATATTTTCCTTCATCTCACTTCACCGTAGCTATTTTAGGTAACTCTAGTTTTAACTTTATCTTTATTACGGCGAACTAAACAGTAAAAATAATTGTTTACGGCCGAAAACAACTTTATCCCTCTCTATTTTCACCTCTAAACAAATAGACCCTAAAAGTGGTCTTGTTATTTATGTACTATCCTCATTTATTATGAATGGTTAGGGGCTTTGTGGAATTAGTACACTTGGTGGTTTTATTAATGGGATAACTTCAAATACCACCCATGTAGTTTCGTGCTTTCTCACTTTAGTGCCCCGTGATTTAAAACGTATCACTTTAGTACCCTGTGGTTTGGTTATTCTCTTTTTTTATTATCTTTTGCTAATTTTTTCGTTAAATTATACAGAAAAAACTTCAAATATCCCACCTATGGTTTATCGAATATTCACTTTACTATCCTGTAGTTTTAACTTTCTCATTAATTTAACGAAAAAATTAACGAAAAAATAACAAAAAAAGAATAACCAAACCACAGGGTACTAAAGTGATACGTTTTAAACCACAGGACACTAAAGTGAAAAAGTATGAAACCACAGGGGTGATATTTGAAGTTATCCCTTTATTAATTAAGCATTTGGTGTGTTGGCAAGGATGATTCCATGCATGCTCTCATGGTTGAGTGAGGTGTACTTGGGATGTGATAATATATTATATTTTAATTTATCTTCATAGTACTTAGTTTGGTTTAGTGCTATTGGAAAAAGCATTAATAATTTTTTATCTTAAACATTATACTATTTTTCTACTACTGTGAGTTTGTGACACTATTGCTTTAAATTAGAAATTCTGCTTTCGGAGCCCAAAAGTTCGGGTCGGATTCAGGGTAAGGATGTTAACAGGTTGGATAGGTACAAATGTCAACGGGTTGGATTTTGGTGGGTTTTCAAAAACCTGAACCTGAACTCGGCAACCAAACTCGAAATTCGAATTTGACGGATTTTGAAAATCTACTACATCCAAAACTAAACCGATCAAAACCCAAACCCGAAAACGCGAATCCAAAACGATTACCTCTCTTTACCATATTTTGAAATATATTATATGAACATCTAAAATTTTAAAATACAAATTTAAATATATATAATTAAAATTATATATATATATATATATATATATATATTATACAATATAAAATCAATTCTGGTCCGGGTCAGGGTCAGTTCGGGTCGGGTACAGAGAAAATTCATACCAATTTTATACCCGCCGTCTAGCATTGGTAAACCCTCTCGCTCGGGTTCGAATTCGGATTCGGATTCGGATAAAATTTTGAATATCCGTATCCATTGACATCCCTATTGATGGGTATAAGCCAAATATCATGGTGTTATTAAGTTAGATTTAATGCTAAAGTGCAAATTTCCTTCCTCAATATATTACTCTCTAAATATAAAAAATATACACTTAACCCTTCTTAAAAGATCAAAAATATCTTATCAAATTAGAGTGTTCAAAAAATTAGTGAAATGACCATATGTACCTTAATTTTTTACTTTTTCTTTTTCTTCTCAGGGGGTGAAGTGCATTTTTTTATTTTTTATTTAAGAGGTTAAGTGCAAACAACGTAACATTTCAGAAAGATTAAGTGCATATTTTTTTTAATCTAAAATATTAAATTACAACACATAATATATTGAAGAGGGTAAAGTGCATTTTAGCGACATATGGACCTCTTCTTATCTCTGGGGACTTGGGAACACAATTAATATTTAATATAATTTGCACCAAAGCAATTATTGCCCATTATTATATAAACTAACTAATTTAATTAAGGGAGTATTATTATAATTATTATTATTATTATACCCATTCATTTGAGTTCATGGATGTTCATGGCATAATTCTCTATCATGTGAGTTGAAGTGGAATTGTTTTGATAATGCATTTGTAGGCCTCTTCTTTGAAACATTACTATGAGCACTTGCTTTAGTTGAGCTTAATTATAATATTTTTTAGCTCAAAATTAAATATTTGTGCATAGCAACTTGTTTAAGTTGAGTTTTTATGGTAGTTATAATAGCTATTTTCTATAACTATAAAGATCAATAATTTAGTAGAAATAAAGAACTTTAAAATGTTTTAGGGCATGTTCGGTTTATAGGATTTTAAAATTTTCAAGAAATTATTAATCGAGAATTGAGTTCGACATCAGTGGTATATTTTTGTTTGGTTCGTATCTTAGAATATTTATGATTATATTATTTTTGTATTTGGTTCAACTTGAAAAATAACAAAGTTACATTAATAAGTTTAATATAAGACTTTTATTCATAGAGATTGATATTATTCATTGACATATCCATTATCATCAAATCTCATGGGAAAAAAAAAACAAGAGAGGAGATGAGTTTCGAATTCACAAAATTTGAGAAATTAGAAGATGTTACGAGAATCGTAAATTTCTATCATGTCAGATTTTTATAGTGAACTAAACATGTAAATTCTCCAATCCTAATATGTATTCCTAGAAATCTTAAGAAATATTATAAATCAAACATGTTATTTATTGATATTATTATGGCATAATAAATTCTCAAGTGAGATATTTATATCATAATGGAAATTATTACTTATCAATCTAGTTTAGTTCCTTTTTCCTGTTTTAAAATTTTATTCTCAAGAGTAAATCAAATAATTGAATTGAAAATGTTTGAATTAAATAATTGGGATGAAGTGCATCTAACCCTTCATTATAAAAGTTTGAATTAAAAAAAAGAAACACATATTTTTACTAAATTTGAGCCTAATGAATCTTTTTATTAAACTCTGCAAAATTTTCCACCCTAGTTTGAAACTGTGACTTTTTCCAGAATACATGTCATTAAACCTTGGATTTAATGAGATCTAATCATGTTTCCTTCAATATTATTATATATATTATATACCATGCATAAAATATTTCCAATTTTGGAATAAAATAATTTTAAAAAAACTTGGAGATTCTAGGGTTTTTGGGTTCCCAATATAGGAAAATATAAAAGGAGTCCAAATTTTGTGAATTTTTAGGCATCATATATCTAGTGTAATATTTTAATATATTTTGACCATCTAGAGTAGGTGCTCTAAATTAAATTAAATTAAATTAAATCATATACTTAATTAAACTATTGCATTAAATGCTTTTATAAATGTTTATGCAGTTCTATGTAACCCTAGTTTTCAGATATATATTTAAATATGTTGTTGAATCATTCCAAGGTGCACAAAATAACAAGTTAACAACTTTGTCCATATATATATATTTTTTATTGCACATAATTATGTTTTGCCATGTGATGCATGGCTATTTTAACTATATTTTATCTATTTTAATATTCTCATAATTAATTCCTTGGGAACTTGTTAAGTTCACAAAATATTCCTATTTTTGGTTACTATCTAAATCCATGTTTAGCTTTTTTAGATTCAAAAGCAAACCTTCTAATTTAAACTTTTATTTCTCTTGTAAATTATTAGGGGGAATTTATATATATATATATATATATATATATATATATCAATATATGTAATATATATATATATATATATATATATATATATATATATATATATATATATATATATATATATATATATATATATATATTTATATTACAAATATTTAAAACGAATGTAAATCACCCAACCAGAACTCCAACTTTTAGAAATTTTGAATTCAGAATATGTTTGCTAAATACGAACTCGAGAGCTGAATTATGAAAGCTGTATGAGTCAAAAGACTCAAAACAACCGGCATTAAAAGAGTGCGTGGAAACTCATATTCTACAACTCCGCAGCTCATCAAACTCTCTATATAAACTCGCTATTTCTAAGGACTATATTTTGTCGTTAATTTTAAATAAAGTATATATATATGTATATGTATATATATATATAAGGTTAAGAAAATCTAAAATAGAAAATAATGTCTCTATCAACTAAACTAGTACTAAATCTTTGGTAATATCAAACCCTTTTATATATTTTTTATAATCCAAAAACCCTAGCTTATATACCAAAACTCTCCATGTATAGTAGTACCACATCAAATGCTACACATTGAAACTCACCACAAGAGAGAGAAAGAGAGAGAGAGAGAAACTAGAATAGTAGTACTAACCCTTCTCTCTCTCTCTCCTCTCTTTCTCTCTCTCTCTCTCTCTCTCCTCTCTTTCTCTCTCTAAGTAGCCATGGACTGAGGATTTAGTGCTCTCCTCTCCTCAATTTTGCATACAACACAAACCCAAAAACAACTCAACCCTAACCCTAGAGAGGAGAGAGAGAGAGAGAGAGAGAGAGAGAGAGAGAGAGGAGAGAGAGTTAAAACCTAGAGAGAGAGTGGAGAGAGAAGAGGAGGAGGAGGAGGAGAAAACCACCATTTTGTTCTTTTCCCCTTCACAAACCACTCTCCCAAACCCAAAAAGCTCTCACCTTTGCTCCCCCTTTTTGGTTGTACAACCCACCAATCTCTCTCTCTCCCTCTCCCCCTCTCCCCCTCTCTTCTCCCTTTTGATGCTTCGGATCTGAGGAGGATCGCCATGGTGCGGCGCCATGGGTGGCAGCTCCCTGCTCACACCTTTCAGGTTCCTTCCTACTCTCTCTCTCTCTCTCTTTTGATCTTTCTCTCTGTGTTTTGATCTTTCTCTCGCTCTATCCTGTGTTCTAATCTTGTGAATGTTGCTTGGTTTCTTTTCGATTTGTTGTATTGAACTTGTTTTTGTTGCTTGGAGATGAGACATGGCTTCAGGAAAAGCCCTAATTTTTGCCCTGCTAGACGTAGATTTGTCACTTGGGCGATAACATAACGACCCACTTTCTCTCTAGTTTCTCTCTCTAATTTTGTCTCCTAATCTTGTCAGTGTTGCTCGGTTCCTCTTTGATTTGTTGTATTGTACTTGTTTTTTTTGCTTGTAGATGAGCAATGGCTTCAGGAAAACCCCTTTTTTTTACCCTAATTTTTCCAAGTGATAACAAATTGACCCATTTATTCTCTCTCTCTAGTTTCTCTCTCTATTTTGTTTCCTAATCTTGTGAATGTTGCTGTGTTCCTGTTTGATTTGTTGTACTGTACTTGTTTTTGTTGCTTGTAGATGAGAAATGGCTTCAGGAAAAGCCCTACCTTTACCCTACTAGACGTAAAATTGTCACTTCGGTGATAACAAATTGAGCCATTTATTCTCTCTTTCTCTCTAGTTTCTCTCTCTATTTTGTCTCCTAATCTCGTGAATGTTGTTGGGTTCCTCTTTGATTTGTTGTATTTTACTTGATGAGAATTGACTTCAGAAAAAAGCCCTAATTTTTACCTACTAGATGTATATTTGTCACTTGGGTGATAACAAAATGACCCATTTACTCTTTCTCTCTCTAGTTTCTCTCTATTTTGTCTCTTCATCTTGTGAATGTTGTTGGTTTCCTATTTGATTTGTTGTATTTTACTTGTTTTTGGTACTTGTAGATGAGAAATGGCTTCAGAAAAAGCCTAATTTTTGACCCATGTACTCTTTCTCTCTCTGTATCTTTCTCTCTCTTCTGTTCTACTCTTGTGAATGGTGGGTTTATGTTGGCTATGTTGCATTGTACTTGGTTTTGTTACTTGTAGATGAGAAATGCCTTTAGAAAAAGCCCTAATTTTTACCCTCGAATATGTTTTAGATATGTAGATTTAACATTTGGGTGATTACAAAATGACCCATGCACTCTCTCTTCTCCTAATCTCGTGAATGTTAGGTTCCTTTTTACCTTTGTTATCTTCGTACTTGTCTTTGTTGCTTTTAGATGGGAAATGGTTTATGAAAAAGCCCTAATTTTTGCCTCAAGTATGTCTAGGAGACATAGATTTGTGATCATTTGATTTCAAGATGACCCATTTACTCTTAACTCAGTCTGGAGTCCTAATCTTGTGAATGCTGTGGCTTTCTTTTAGTTGTGTTGTATTGTATTTGTTTTTGTTGCTTGTAGATTATAAACTGCTTCTGAAAAAAGCCCTCTTTGAGTGCTTCTCAATTGACTACAAAATGACCCCTTAACTCTCTCTCAATCTCTCTTGTCATAATCTTGTGACCGTTGAGTGTCTTTTAGCTCTGCTATATTGTACTTGTTTTTAGTTACTTTTTGACAAGAAATGGCTTAAAAAAAGCCCTAATTTTTGCCTTTTGAGTGCATCTAGGTGATATGGATTTGGTTTGGGAATGACTCATTTATGTATTATGCAGATTGGGTTTGTCTATTGCTGGTTTTCGTAGGATGTGGATGAGAATTGGCTTAGAATAGCTTTAATTTTTAGATTTACTCTCGGGGTTTTAGAACTTTTGTCCTTAAGTCTCTCTCTTTCTCTCTCTCTCTCTAGTTTTTTGTGTTTCTGTAAAAGTTGCATTGAACTTCCCTTTGTGTTCTAATTTGTTGATTTAAAACGTGATTGTGTGGACCATTGTCCATTGGATATAGAAATGTCATGAAAAAGGCTTTAGTTCTTAAGTTCTTTTTGAAGATGTTTTGAACTTTGTGAGTTTACTTTGGGCAAGGAAATATCTTCATTGTTTGGTTTTTTAAAGTATATTCTCTATTTGTTTGTGTGCTCGCGCATCTTGCAGAGCTAATTTCGTTTCCTCCATGAGACATTTCACAAGCTGAGTACTATTTAGGTGCATTTCATTATTTCATAGATGTGATTTGTCCTTTGGAAATTTTTTTCATGATCTGACACCAACTAGAGGTTATGATTTTACCAACTCGAACTTTGCAAGTAAAGGTACTGTCATTACTTCTCTTAAAAGGTTATTCATAAAAGTAATGCAAATAGTGAATAAATAACACCCATGTAACCATGCATGCGAGTCAAAAAGATTCAAGGTGCATTTTCCAAACTCAATAATATTCTCTCTTTTAACTTCTTCTTTAGTTTCTTATATGGGTAATCTTATTGATATCTACTTATGATATATTTGTTGGTTTACATATTTTAACATGTGTAGTGTCACAAAGCCTTATAATATATCTAACAAGGTCACCAGAAGTTTTACATTCTTCAATTCTTGTTTATTTTTCTACATTTTTTTTGATTTGTCGCATATTCTTGCTTATTACCATGTTTTATTCATATGTTTTATATTTACTTTTGCGATGATTAACTGGTTTGTATATTGTCCATTATCATTTGATTATTAGTTTTATCTTTTCGTTCCTTAAGCAATTGGGTAGTGATTTTTCTTTTTCATGCTTCCTTTCATCTGACAGGTGGTTGCTATAACGGTATATTTACTTCTCGTCGTTGCGTTTTATGCCTTCTTTGCACCCTTTCTGAGAAAGCGCATCGTCGAATATGCTGCGATGGCTGTTTACACTCCCGTGGTATGTGCTTACTTCGTCGAGGGAATCTTCAATGTTTTTATTGGGTTAAAAGTGTACGGAGACCCTTTTTTTCCTAATTTTTTTATCAACACCCATAAACTTTTTGCTTGTTTTGAGTTAATTTTCGTCCATCAAATGAATCGGGATTCGTTTCAACTTAACAGCGACTATATCAAATTTCTGCTTCCATTGACAGTTAACTGCTGATAGCTAATTGAGTGGTTTATTTAAACCGGTACCGATTCAACTGATGGAATAAAAGTAAAAACAAGCAAAGTTGAGAAGTTGCCGATTAAAACAAAAATAATGCTAAAGCTGGAGGTTCTACTTCAATATGGTCTTTAGTTAAAGGATCGCCATACATTTTTTTACCTTTTCCAATTTGCACTTGAGAAACTGACATTATTAAACTATTTTGTACTCTTTTTCCAGGCACTTGCCGTTTTTATCCTTTATGTCCGTTGTACACGTATTAACCCTGCTGATCCTGGAATTATGTCGAAGTTTGACGATGAACTCATTAACGTACCCGCGAACATACCCAAGAGTAATCCTGGATTGCAAGCGATTAGTTTACCAGATAAGGACGATACCATAAGCGGAACAAACTCTCCGTCAATAACTTGTAGGAGCTCTTTAGATGGTCGTAATTCTAGAAAAGATTCAGCTGTAGGAGATTCGGTGGCGAACGTTGGAAATGCCCCACCGAGAAGAAGAAGTTCGTCGCCGTGTTGGATCTTCGGAGGGCTTATTTGCGCAATATTTGTTAAGGAGGACTGCCGGAAAGAGGATGTAGCGGAGGAGCAGGCTGATGGGGAAGATGCTTTATTTTGTACATTGTGCAATGCTGAGGTAATTTACATCATCAAATCTGTTTTTGTTTTTGTTTTTTTTCTTTTGGCTAGGGAGCTAATGAACATGTAGGCATGATTTCCTTTTTCTTGTTTCTTTCCCTCTTTTCCTCTTCGATCCTTGTTGTGTGCGTGCGACGCATGCGTACATATCTTGAGGGTCAAATACTTTCCTTGAGCCTTGAGGGTTCTCTATTGTTTGTTATTTTGATTTCCAAATCTGTGATCCTTTTGCTTGTTCAATGAAAGCTGCATTTAGATGTATTCTCGTCTCTGTCAACTCAAAACAAATTTTTTTATTCGCCTCGTACGTTTAAAGCTAAATTTTACTTTAGCTTCCGAAATGATGAATATGTGTAGACATCTTACTGATATATATAGTTTTATTTTATATTCTATTTTTTGTTACTAGTAGTTATTTATCTTGTCAATTTGCAGGTTCGCAAGTTCAGTAAACACTGCAGAAGCTGTGACAAATGTGTGGACGGATTCGACCACCATTGTCGGGTATACATATTTTTTATTTTAATAAAAAGCTCGCTTGATTGCTATTCTTAGACCATTGTCCAATTTTCATCATCGAGGTTAATGTTTTGTGGCAGTGGCTTAATAATTGCGTGGGGAGGAGGAATTACATAACTTTTATAGCTCTCATGGCCACTAGTCTCGTCTGGGTTTGTATCATTAAACCATTTGAATTTTCATAATCATTTTCTTAGTTTCGACTAAAGTGATATTTACATAAATATACCCTTGCAAAATTATCCGTTTACGCATATACATCCTTAAAAATGTATTTCTTGTTGAAAAGGCATATTAAAGAAGGGCATATGTGAACAATTCGGATTTTGCAGCGCAGGGGCGTGTACATAAATGCCTCTAACTTTTGCTACCATTTAATCCAATAATGAGTCGAACATAGTTCTGATACTCGCATTTAAATATATGCCAGCTTTTGATTGAATTCGGAGTGGGTATTGCTGTTATTGTGATGTGCTTCGTCGATAAGAAGGCTATGGAGAGCACTATCGAGGATAAGCTCGGGAATGGCTTTTCTCGCGCTCCGTTCGCAACTGTCGTGGTATGTTTGAAATAATGCCTTCTTTCACTTAAATAAATTACCGTAGATTCCAAATTACTTTTGTTGGTTTTGTTACTTCGATGCTTTTATGCCGACGTGGGTTTTTTCGTGAACAATCCACTTTTTTCTTAATTGTCAGAATAGATATCAACCGAGGACGTTCTCGTATATGAAAAGTTATTTTGACCCGATTACTAGAAGTTGCAAAAAGTGGAAAACTCGGACCGAAAGTTCAAAACCGTAAACAAGTGGTCTAATTTTCCGAAAATTTTCCTTTGTTGCAGGCGATATGTACTGCGGTTTCGTTACTGGCTTGTTTTCCGTTAGGCGAGCTCTTCTTCTTCCACATGATATTGATGAGAAAGGTTTGTTCCGCAGAGAGCTCAAACCAAAATGTTGTTCATAGTAAACTAAGATTTTTGTTTTTTGTTTTTCTTTATGAAATTTTACATCTTTCTTCTTCTTCAATTTTTTCTTTTTAAATAAATCTTAGGGAATTACAACCTACGAGTATGTGGTGGCGATGAGAGCGATGAGCGAGGCACCTCCAGCATCTCAAGCCGAGGAAGAAGGGCAAAATGTGCTCTACTCTCCGACTAATTCCGCGACGACCGGGTTAAGCGGCGGAAGTTCGCTTGGGCTTCAATACAAAGGTGTTTGGTGCACACCCCCTCGGGTTTTTGTCGACCAACAGGTAAAGGACCGTAATTTTTCTTTATCTTTTCCTCTCTTGTTTTTCCCCTCACACTTTGGGCGAAAATATCCTTGCATGGAAGTGGAGCTAAAGAGTTAGTTTAAGTTCATTGAGAGACATTTTAGTCCAAAGTAATTAAAAAAAGAGGGGAAAGGAGGATTAAAGATCAAAATCGTAGAAAAGATGGATTATTTTTTTTTCAAAAATCCCCTAATATTTGTTTCTCGTTTCAAAAATCCTCTCGGCTTTTGGAGTAGCTTCTCTGCTCGAAAAGTAGCGGACAGGGGTTTGAGAAACAAGAAGTTTGCAGCTTCGAGGTGTGGTGGGAAGTTAAACGAGTTTTTTGAACCCTAAAAGCAGAAGCTCGAATTTGAAGCTGTTGCTTATAGCTGTAGTAGGAAGCCGTCGAATAGGTTTTTCAACGGAAAAAGCTTTAGAGCTTCTTTGAACAGTTCTACTCAAACAACAGTTCTGTAGCTCCAGCAGGGCCAAACGAGCTCCTTGAGAGAAAAATTAGCGCTCTATATCGTTGGCTAGAAATTCGTTGTACAAAACATAGCTGCTCTCTAACTCGGACTACTTTTTTGGATAAATTTTTGACAGGATGAAGTTATCCCACATTTGGAACCTGGAATGGTGCCTTCGACCATCGATCCTGACTCCGCTGGCTATTTAGAGAGAGCCAACAAGTCCAAAAAACCCGTCAAAATCAGCGCATGGAAGCTCGCGAAGCTCGACTCGAACGAGGCCATCCGCGCCGCCGCCAAAGCCCGGGCCTCCTCCTCCGTCCTCCGACCCATCGACCCCCGCAGCCGCGGGCACGACCCCGAGAAATACAGCTCGAGCGGCCGGAGCAGCATGAGCATGGAGTACAGCGCGACGAAGGACTCGAGGAGCGAGCCGAAGCTCTCCCCTCCGCAAAACTCCTACCCGCCGAGCGTTACCAGTAGGGACGACTACGAGAGCGGCACTCAGACCGCGAGCAGCTTGAGCAGCCCAGTCCGAATCCCCGAGCCGCCGCTCGGTCGGGCCCCGCTTCCCACCGCCCGAGCCCCGCTCCCTCTCCCGCGACCGGTCGCCAATCGGCCGCCGCCGCCACCGCCGACTGCTCAAGCAACCAACCCGATGTTTCATCCTACTGCGACAGCTCTAGTTCGGGATAATCGGAGAGCTTCTGTCGTCTGGGATCAAGAAGCAGGCCGGTACGTCTCCGTGGCCGCCCCCGCGGCTTCTCGCCCGATTCGGGCTTCTCAACTTACTACTTCGGGAAACCCTAGCGGAGAGACTGCTAACTACGGAAGGAGGAACAATCCCGCCGCCGCTTCTTCGTTAGGGTTGGGGCTCCCGCTCGCGCAGCAGCAGGAGCGGCTGATGTACACCGGGCAGTCGATATTCTTCGGCGGGCCGCTTCTGAATGCTCCGACGGGAGAAAGGGATTCAAATGCGCGGCGCGACTCGTTCCCTGTATTCATTCCCGGAACTTACCCGAAGAACCCTCCACCTAACTCCAAGTGATCTCTCTTCGCCTTCTTCTAAGTGCTTTTGTCAGAAGCACACATCAAGTGCTTCTGCTGCATGAGTTCAAAGGCTTGTGAACCGAAACGCGAAGTGCGAGACCCGCTTCTGGAGTTGGGAAAAGCACTTCTGCAGCTGTGCGGCATGGCGATCTTTGCTTCTTCGGCGGCTGTTCAGAGATTTTAAACTCTCTATTAGAGGATGAAATTGTAGTTTCAGTCGACAACATTTTCGCTTCGTTCCGTTGTAAATCTTTTCCTTTCGCACGACCGGTTCTACTGATCAAATTTAATTTAGTTACCATCTTATCGAAAGATTTAACTTTTTTTTGTTTTTAAGCTTGTTGAGTTCTCTTTGAAGTGTTGAGGTTAACAAATTTAGTAATCTTTACTTAGATGTTGTTGCTTTAAAAGTTGTCTCTGCTTCTGCTTAACAGGTGCAGGTAAGCTGAAGCCAGAAAATTAAGATGTTTTTTTAAGTTTTAATTGTTATAATTTTGGGCTTAAACTTTTATAGATTGTTGTAATTAAGTTCTACAATTTAATTAAAGTTGATTGAATGGTGATGTATTGGTGATGTGTCAGTGCTGTAGCAGATGACGTGATAAATTGGGGGTGTTTGGCCTAGCTTTTCAGAAGTGATTCTGAGCCCAAAATCACTTCTGAGCTCAGTAGAGCGTTTGGCAATGACTGCTGGAAAATCTGATTCTGCTTTTCAGAATCAGAAAACTGATTTTGAAGGCTTCAGAATCAGAAGCAGAAAAAAGCTGCTTCTCCAAAACTGATTCTGCTTTTGGACTCAAACTTCAAATTTTTATTTTCATTTTAGATTCAAAGTATAAATGTAACTTTAAATTTAAATTTTAAAATTTTAAATTCATATTCATATTTTTAAATTTCAACTTTTTAAATTTAAAATTTAAAATTTAGATTTAAAATTTTAAATTTAAGTTTCAAATCTCAAACTTTAAATTTTAAAATTCAAATTTTCAAATTTTAAATTTAAGATAAAATTTAAATTTTGACATTTTAGATTTTAAAACTTAAAATTAAAAATTTAAAAATATAAAATATAAAATATAAAATATAAAATATAAAATTACAAATTTTAATTTTCAAATTACAAAATTCAAAATTTAAAATTTAGATTTTAATTTTAATTTTAAATTTCAGGATTTAAAAATTCAAATTTTAAATTTTAAAATTTGAAATTTGAAATTTGAAATTTATTTTTTTGTCCAAATTTAAAATTTAAAAATTATAATGTTAATTAAAATTTAAAATTTTAATTAAAATTCAAATTTTAAATTATTTTAAAATAAAATTTAGTAAAACTATTAATATATGCAAACATCAGAAAATTTTTGCCAAACAGCTTTAGAAAATCACTTCAGAAAAATCACTTTTATCTAAACTCAGCCAAACGCTCTACAGCTTTTCATCAAAATCACTTCTCCAAACCAAAATCACTTCTGCAGAAATCACTTTTCCAGAAGCTAGGCCAAACAGGCCCAATGACTAAGATATTATATTATTGGTACATCAGCGACATGTTAGTATTTAATCAACTTAATTGGACTGCGAGATTCGTAATAATCTGTATAATTTGAGGTTAGAAATTTTCTCAAATTAAAGTTTGAGAATAAAAGTGTCACACATCTCGAAGTAAGTGGGCCGAAAACATATAATATAGCCCAAAATGGGATATAAGTTGAAGGGTTGTTACAATATTTTGCAAATTTGAAAAATTCATTAACTTTTTATGAACTAAAATATTCACTATTATATTATATTATATATATATATTATCTTTTATCATTAGTAAGGCAAATGATGGAGGATAAAATAAAATGATTACACATGAATTTTATATTTTTTCTATATATTTTTTTAGCTCTAAGCATTGGCTATTATTTCTGATTTTACTTGTCAGAGGAATCGATCCACTATTGAGACCCCACCATTTGACAGGTTACCTAATTCTTTGGAAAGTGGTATTAGGGACTTTTTTTTACATTTAGCCCCCTTACAATTTTTTTTCTACAAATAATCCTACAAAATTTATATTTACAATATTAGCCCTGTCCCCGCCACGCAAGCGCCACGCGAGCGCCACGTGGGCGGCTGGCTAGATTAAGTTGAACACAATGAATCATTCACCGTGTTTGGATACGGTGAATGGTTCACCACCGTATTCTTCCTAAATCCTAAACCCGAAATATTACGTAATATTTGGGGTTTAGAGTTTAGGAAGAACTATGTAATATTTAGGGTTTAGACGTAATATTTGGGGTTTAGAGTTTAGGATATTACGTAATATTTGGGGTTTAGGGTTTAGGATATTACGTAAATTTTGAAATTTAGGATTTAGAAAGAACACGGTGAATGATTCACCGTATCCAAACACGGTGAATGATTCACCGTGTTCAACTTAATGCTCGCGTGGTGCTTGCGTGGCGGGGATAGGACCAATCTTACAAATATAAATTTTGTGGGTTTATTTGTGAAAGTAGTTTTTTTTGAGAGGGCTAAATGCAAAAAAAAGTCCTGGTATTAGTATATCCATTCTCCCAAAAAAGCAAATTGAATGTTATTAAATTTGTTTGAATTTAATCAGTAGATAATAATAATAATTGATAAATTTACTTATCAATATCAATTTTTTGTTGGAAAATTATTTTTTTCGGAATAATTTAGTATCTGGCCCAAATTTAGAAAATTAGCAGATATCGACATATAATTACTATATTATAGTTGATCGTCGTCTCATATAATTTAACTGTTACCAAAAAAAAAAAAAATTCGAATGTGAACAGTAACTTGCGACCAGGTTCATTGTATCTTCGGGCGTTTCAAAAACAACTCTTAGATTGTTCTCAAAATTATCTTTCACCGTTCGTTTCTAGCGCAAGTATGATGCAGCCAAGAGATCGACTATAATTTTAATTATTTTTTAATTTTTAAGAT